>BDMV01000003.1:44179292-44348760 GCA_008326285.1 Oryza officinalis | reverse complement strand
GGGAGGACCCCTACCCCGCCATCAGCCGCTGCAGAGCTCGCTGACCATGCCAGAGTAGGGGGCGCCACCGTCGCCCGAGGAAAAGGAGAGGGGAGAGGCCAGCGAGCTCGCGGCCAGATCTGCCCCTGCCGCTCGAGGAGAAGGGGAGGGGGAGAGGCTGGCGAGCTCCCGGCTAGATCCGTCCCCGACGCTTGCGGAGAAGGGGAGGAGGAGAGGCTGGCCTGCTCCCGGCCAGATCCGGCGCCGACGCTCGTGGAGAAGGGGAGGGGGAGAGGCCGGTGAGATCGCGGAGATGCGCCATCGTCATTCGCAGTGAATGGGAGGGAGGAGAGGTGGCACTTCGGCCTGGAAGAGGAGGCGTCGTTCGTTCGAGAGAAGGGGATTTGGTTTCGCCATTTCGACATCGTGGCTAGTGGGCATAGGGAGAAAAAAGATGGGAGAGGCTGACAATGGGTCCATGTGAAGGTTAGGAGTATCTATGTATTTCTTTTTGTTGTTATAAGATCTAAAATATAAAAGTTGATAATAAGATATTCCATAAGGGCTGACACACATATATAACTAGGGGTTGAAACGCAAAATATACTTTGAAGTGGTTTGCATTGTGAGTGAAGTGGTCTTTGTGTGGTCTCATCCTATATGGCACCTTGAGACCACCGGTGAGCAGTGGTCTCCATTGTACATGCCCTTAACACTACAAGTCCACCCAGACCAATGCAAACCCAACTGCCCACGTTGCTTCTCGTGCCCAAGCTAGCTGCAGGTCATGCAGTGGGGCACCAGAATGCTTTTGGATACGGTTTTGGATTTTTTTTCATGATAACTCGAATATATATTTGAAATCAAACGCCAGATGCTGGAATAACAGCTAGCATTAGAAGTATTGATTTATTAGGGCATCTGCATCCATGCATCCACCTCCTCGTCCTCTAACCTATCATATTTCTTTTCGCAAAAGCAGGTTCACACTCCTTCTCAACCACCTCCCTATCCCACTTCCTATCCTATTCAGCTCCCTATCCACACCTTCTCCCTCCCCAAATCTAGGGAGCTCAAAGTCGCTCTCGTGTCATGGTTCCCTTCTCTTTTTGAATTGTACATGTTAGTGAAATGGGAACCAGGGTCCCCCTTTCTCCGGGGACCCAAAGCAATATCCCCACTTTAGTAATAGAGAGAACCGGGTTAATGTCTCGGTACTGACGGTTGTCAGGGTGTGGGGCCAGGACCGGCCTGCCCGGGCTCCAGGTCCCCCACCTATGGCATAGTTACACACTCCTCCCCTCGGGGGAAGTGTCGAGACTTACAAGATCTATATTTACAAATGAAGGGCCCATGACCCATCCTAGTATAGGTCCCAGGGCCCTCCTATCACTCTAGATTGCACACTCCTCTCCTTGAGAGGAGTGTCGAGACTTACAAGATCTAAATCTACAAATGGAGGGCCCTCTTACCTTTCTAGGTCGCACACTCCTCTCTTCGAAAGGAGCGTCAAGACCTATAAGATTTACATCTACAAGGTAACGGGCTGGGAGCTTGAACCGCACCCCCAGCATGGCCTAGGGGCTCCCACCTTGTCTTCTGCAACAACACATATGTGGGTTTCAAGAAGAGAGTAGAAACGTATAAGGATTATACCTACGTAACGGCAGGCTAAGGGGCCCGAGGTCCCCCGATTGGGTCCTGGGGCCCCCAGCCCCCTGTTGCTACACTTGCTCATCACTAAGAGAAGTGTGGAGACACATAAGATCTACATCTCAAGTGATCTAATCCTCTCAACCCCTTTATCATCGACATCTTTGAGAAGCTCATCCAAAACATCGAGACTTCCTGTTAAAGGGTGTGGGAGCGCGCTCGGGACCCGGGGCAGGCTAAGGGCCTGGGTACTACGCGCACCCTAGGAAGGATGGGTCGTCCAAGGACGTGACAGCCCAGGGATTAGCTTCTCCTTGGGCTAATTATCAAATTGACGCGACTCTAAATGGGAGCCCAACGGTCAGTTTTGCCTTGGGGCCCCCTAAGGAAAACTCCGCTAGGATAAACTACGCCTTGGGTAGAATTCCATGTACTGTAGGCAATTAAGGCAGAATGGTGGGTCCGACGACCTGGTAGAGGGCACTACTACTCAGCCTACAATCGATCGGTGCGTGGAAGACTGTAAACCAAGTGGACAGCTTGGTTTGCATGTAACTAGGAGATGGCAAAGCGTGGAGAGGCCAACAATGTTGAGTCGCCTTAAACAATAGGAGCCCAGTGTTAACGCCAAAATTTGGTAAAGCCCGAAGTCATCATCGACCTAGAATCCTGGAATTGGCCAATGAGAATTATCACTCGTCAACAGACGGATTCTTAGCAGATTCGATTAAGGAAATTATTCAATTAAAGAAAGCTTATCTAGAAGAAGCCGAGTTCAAGGAGGATGCGACATGGCAATTTATCTATTAATTAGACAGAGTCAATTAGTTTCCTTTTATTTTTAGGAAAGATTATTTAGAGTCCGATCAGGACTTGTATCTTTTATGTTATTTTTAGGAAAGTTTGTGTCTTATCCAATAAGGACTAGTATTTATCTATGAGTATAAATACGTACGCCCGGGGTCTTTATAATCTATCTCTCGATCAATACAACTATTCTCGGCGCATCACCACCCTCTTTTTCGAGGTTTTTATTTATCACCGGCAGAACTTTGCACCTGACGCAGGGCTGCATCGGCTTCGATCTCCGGCGAAGGGGTAAGTCCAACGTTCCACCGGCCCTGATGAATGTATCGGCTACATTGGTGTTGTTCAAGGCTGCATCGCTTCGACCTCCTGGATTGCTCTGGTTTCATTGATATATTTGCCTACTTGATATTTTGATTTTATCTTTAATAGCATTGTGTTTAGAGACACATCGATTAAGCTAGGACTATCTCGGTTAGGTCTGATCTTCTGTCTTAACCGATATTTCTCTACAATCACAATGATGCTGTAGATAGATTTGTTATATCCATCACATTAGACAGATTTATCTGCTTATTGAGTATTAGATTATTATATACAATCTCGTGCTGCATCGATTGGGTTCAATCTACTAGATTGTTGTTGATAATCTAAGTCTTGTTAAGTTGATAGGTTCTTGCTAATATTTCATCGGAGGTTTTACTGTCTGATGTGTCAAAATTTTTTTATGGTTTTACTGTCTTGGTTAAATTTAATACATGACCATCCTGAAAATCAATCAAAGGCTTGATTGTCTAAACCTTATACTTTCTTTCATACTTAGTGCTGCATCAATTGAGTTTGACTTACTAAGTCTTGTTTGGAATTGTAAGAACTAGCTTGCTCTTTGATTGCTAATAAGGGTTTCATCGGGGTTTCAGCTGGTGAGTTGTCTGGACGTTGCATCGGCTTATAAGGATTACATACAAGTTGGTTTTAGCCGATAACAGCAAAGGCTTCGTTGATTATTTAATCATTTGGATTTATCAACATCGGATCTTCAGCCGATGTATGCTTTAACCCTCGGATCAACAGTTATTGGTCGATTGGTTTCTATTAGATTATATTATTATTTTTACATTATTATCAGCTGATTGTCTTTATATCATTATTTATGCAAGTATCAGAATCTACATAGCCGATTGCTCAAAACCCTATCGACATCGGCTAGTATCGCTACATCGGCTAATATCGCTCCATCGGCTTGTTAGCCAATCGGTTCTACAATCATCAGTTTATATATCTTGTAAGTTGCAACATCCAACTGACTGGCATGCCCGCATCTTATCAATTTTAGGACCTACACTGGAGCTAAGCAGAACTCCCAGGCCTTCCTGTGTTTCGACACGGTTCACGTCAACGTGGATTTGGCACCATCGGCTGGGCGTGGATTTTTCATCAACACCCAGACACATGTCGAGCATGCCCAGCGACACCCGATTGTTCCAGCCGGCTAAAAGGTGGAAGGGTGGCGTCCTCCTGGCTCGGTCTGGGCCCATTGGGCCTAGCTCTCTGCACGTGGCAAGCAAGGCGAGATACAGCTGGCTCGGGCTCCCTCATTGGAGAGCCCGGGGCAATTCAATGAACGAGATCTCCGATAGATCTCCCTTTAAGAGGTGTGATGATGGGACTACGACAGGACACTCCATAGATATTTCCTAGCTAGCAGCGACACTATACAAAAGGAAGGGGATTTGCCACTTAGTTTAGGAGGGATTCTTTTCCGAGTTTGAAAGGGATCAAGCTTTGTGTTTTTTGCGTATTCCCATAGTCCAAACACAGGAGTAAGGCGTTACGCCTCCGGGTGACCCGAACCTGTATAAACTTGGTGTTCATATTCTCCTCGCGATTTTTTGCACAACCCACAAGTGAATCCAACCTCACTCACAACAAGCCTCCCAACCGAATCTTCACAAGAGGGTCTGCACCTTCCCGCTGTTGGGGGATCGCACCCACGACAGCTGGCGTGCCAGGTAGGGGGGTTCCCTGCACGTGAGGCCGTCTGCCGTGATCACCACATTTGTCCACGAGCTTTCTTCCACCGACATTGATGGTAGGAGGTCATCAACATGTTGATTCAAACGATGAGAACTTCGACCCATAGCCCAACGGGGCCGGCGGCGTACCTCTCACGTCGTCCCCGCCAGTCCCGATAGTCACAGAGGCAGCCCCCGTCTACCCGGTAGCGGCAGGGGCTGCCAATGGCTAGGATCCTCCACCATCGGCTGTTCCAACAATGACCTCGAGCAGAGCCGCTCAAGTCAGCCGCCTTGGTCAAGTGGCCTCGGCCCCTCACCCTCGGTGGGATGAGGGTAGAGGCCCCACCGGGACGACGGAGTCGTCATCCTTGCAACAGGAGAGGGCACGTCACACCTCGGCGGGACAACACCCTAGTTTGGCACGCATGTCCCCCAGTGGGGCCTTAGCGGCAGCTGAGACTTATTATGCCATACTACGACCCTGGGGGAGGGCGGGGATAGATACCAACGCTGGCTCGAGGAGATAGCCGAGCTGGTTGGAGTCGCCCACCAGCGGGTCGTGGCCAATCGGGCCCACTCGAGCTCTAGAGCGGGGACCCGTGTCACTTCTAGTGCCGCGCGGACCTTGGCCCGTTCACGTTTACTGCCCAGGGCCAGAACGCCGCCAAGTGCGGCCCTGGCCCGAGCGAAAAGCGCGGCCCCGGCCCGGACAAATACGAGGGTTGGGTCCTCGAGTCAAGCCTTTGCCAAGAATTGAGCCCTAGTCGTTGCCAAAACCATGGGGCCCGAGGCCGGCTCTTCCGAGGGAAGCCCGGGTCCCGAGGTAGGCTGTGGTGACCATTCGGCCTAACTAACGACGCGTGGTTTTTGCTTGGGGGTCCAACGCTTGTAGTTCACTGTATGTGTTATTTGGAACGTTGTGAGTAGAAGTGATGAGAGGCCATTGGAAGGATAGAGCGGGAAGATTAGTAGTGCGGGGGGACAGAGTCAAGAGATTCCAATTTTGTTCACTAGTTAAGTGTAGGAAATAAACGGTTGATTGCATCAGCCACCCCCAGGGCATGCCAAGGACTTGGTGAGCCCCTTGTGATCAACCCTGGGGGTGGGGGCCCCACCAAGTAGAAATATAGGAGTAAAAACCTGATGCCCAGGGCGGTGCTATGTCGCCCGTCTAGGGTCTTGGGGTGCTTAACTCTTGGTAATGACCTAGGCCCAGAGTAAGCACGCTGCTGCTTGCTCTGGGGCCCAGGGACGGCCAAACACACACAAAAACAAACTTTTTACACACTGAAACATGGAGATGGTTTCCGCCCTTGTGGCGATAAATGTTACCCATTAAGAAGAAGAAAGTTCAAGTCTTTACAGCGAAGACAAAAGTTTAACCAGATACAAAAATGTGTAAGGCGGGGGAAGCGGAGTTAGACGTCAGGAGGAGTCCTCTCGTTGTCTTCTTCTTCGGCCTCCTCTTCCTCGTCCTCTAAGGCCTCGGGGCTAGACTCCTGCTCCACGTACTCCCCACAGTTGAAGAGGGCGACCACACACGCTGCTACGTCTGCCACTGCGCTCCGTGCCTCGGCCTCGGTGCTTGGGGGAAAACCCTAGAGCGCTGGAGCCGGGGAAAAGTTGGGATCCAAGGCCCAGAAGTTGGCAAGGACCCACTCCACCACTGTCGTCGCCAACTCGCGGCACTCCTGTGAAGCCTGCTCGTGTGCTCACCGGGGGAGTTGCTCCAACACTTCGGCGATGTGGCCGACATCACCCACACTGCGTGTCAAGACCTCCATCGTGGCGAGAGCCTGCTCACGGGTTGAGGCCGCGGTCTCCCGCTCCTCCACTTGGCTCTCCCGCTGACCTAGCATCTCCAACTTGATTTCCAGGTCAGACCACCACATCTCCAGTTGCTTCATGCGGGAGTAGTAGTTGTCCTCTCTTTCCTGGAGGTCCACCACCTAGCACGCCAAGGACACCTAAATGCGCCATGTCCCTTGGGTGCGCTCTCGAGCAATGGTAACCATCCTCAAGTCAGCCTCCTCCCGCATTGCAACGATTTGGTTGCGGGCTGTGAGGGCCTGCTCGAGGCCCGCCAACTCTCCTTCACGGGCCTCGACCCGCCGTTCCCGAGCTTGCAGCCTCTGCTCCCGCAACACCAGTCGGACCTCTCGTGCGTCCAACTCCTCGCTACCTGCTGCCAGGGCATTGCGCCGCTCTAAGGCGATAGCAAACTCCTCCTATTGAGCTTCGGCCAGCTCTCGAGCCAGGGCCACGAATGTCACCAGCTCCTTGTCCGGCCAACTCCGGTTGGCGGCGAGGTGTCGTTCGGCGGCTGCCAGGCGTTGTTCGCTCTTGTGGAGGGCCGCAGCTGAACCCACGGCGGAGGCTACCACCATAACAGTCGAGCAGGTTTTGGCCTCCTCCAGCGCGCGTCTCGGAGCTCATCCCACTCCAGCCGTGACGCTTGCGCTAGCTCGAAGATCGCCCATTGCGCCTAGCCAAGGGCACCATCGAAGGTGCATGGCGGACAAACCACCAGCGACAATGGGAGATGGACCCGTGCGTGCCCGACTTGCTCGTCCTGGCGAGAAGTGGATGGGCCTAGGTCCGACCAAGCGATGGGGTCGGCCCTGGGAAAAGATGCGGCGGCGGAGGCACCCCTGGGTCCTTAGGGGCTCGAAGCAGCCTCGTCGTTGTCCCCGGTCAGGTCCACCACCACTGGCGTGGCAGGGCGATCGGCAACCCCACCGTGTCCTCGGACGTCGGAATGTGGGGGCTCGAGGCCCCCGTCCCAATGGTCGGCAGGTCCAACACCATTTCCACCTCCACCCACACTGGGGAAACATGGGGGGGCTTGATGCCGACGTGGGGACTGTGGTAGCCTCTGTGGACTCCAGTGGGCTGGCCTCGGGCGCGGGGAGCTCGCTCGTTGGTGTCGGCGCCACTGGTTTTGGACGATGTGGTGGTGACAACTATCCTGGCTGCCTCGATCGCCAAAATGATGGGGGAGGCTGAGTCAACCATGTCTGACCCTGGGGCCTACCTGTCCTTGCGAGCGGAAGCAGGCAACGGGGATGCGAGATTCGGAGCGCCGCCCTGTAGGGCGTCTGACGCCGAGGTGGCCTCCTCCATAGTCGGGTCCCTACAAAGAATCACAAAATACGTAGACATGAGCGTAAAAACAAAAACAACACTCAAGTGTTTGCCTCGGAGTATGCAAAACTTACACAACCACAGGCTTGGTGAAGGACCATCCCTTGACCACGTCGGGGTCTTCACTAGGGTTGGGGGTCGCGTCCTTCTTACGCAATGGCTACTTTCACGTGGACCTCCTGGGGAGCCCTTCCTCGCTTTCTTGGCCGGGGGGCTCCAGACATCGAGGGCCGGAGCATCCATGCCTGGAGTCCTCTTGGTGACTGCCCCTCTCCCCCCCGGTCTGAGGGAGTGGCTGTCCCTGGCCCGGTAGCAGCCTCGGCCTCAGCCGCCATCAACGCTACCTCGCTGGCGGCAGAGAAGATTGATGATTTCGAGGGGCCGACCGCCTCTTTCACAGCCGTCCCCTCGATGTCACCTTCGTCGTTGTCGGAGCTATCAGAGAGGAGCAGGTTTCGACGCCTCTTCCGGCTCAAAGGAGGGGTCGGGGCTAGGGGTTTCTTTCCTCCCCCTTGCAAGACAATTGTCTTGTGGGAGGAGGAGGAGGGAAACCCGACTCCGATTCCAGCCCCGCTAGGACGGCAACGATATCCACGTCTGTCGTGGCCCCTGCAATGTCCAGCACCTTCAGCCCGCCGTGCGGGGTTGCAGTCCCCAATGCATCGAGCTCAAGGAGGCCGCTCTGGATGGCCACCCGATGGGGGTCTGCACATAGTGGAAGAATGTTGGTGGGAAGGTCGGTCATGGCCCCGATCCCATCCTTCAGCGATGCCCTGATGAACACCGCGACGGCACCCTTTGGTTGGTCGTTGGGGTGGGATCTGGTGGCCTGCTTCGAGGTGGCCTGCGTTGGCAGCAGGAGACGGTCGTGGGCTTCAACGTCGACATACACCCACTTCTGTCGCCACTCCTCCCACTTGTCCTTCTTGGGGATCTCCAGGAAGACCGAGTTGGGACGGGGGATGAAGTAGATGCACCCGGCTGCTGGTGCGTTAGCCGAGGACGTGTACCGCGCGACGAAGAACCGGTGGAACAGTCCACCGACGGCCTCACTCCCACAAACATCTTGCAAAAATGAACGAAGACGCCTAGTGTCATGACTGCGTTAGGGTGAGGTGCAGCATCTGGAGCCCATATACCTCCAGGATGTAGAGATAAAACTCCGAGAAAGGGAAAAGAAGGCCCTTGGTGGTGTCGGCGACGGGAAACACTATCTCTCCCTCGTTGGGCTTGGTTTGCCTCTTCCCCCTCCTCATGGCGATTGCCGATCGCCCATGACTCGGCGCCGGCATCAGTGCCCTCGCCAAGCCCAACGAGTAGTCGCTGGTTATGGTGGAAGGAGGGAGGATGCTTCCCTCCAGCGAGTAGGCGATGCGGTTAGCACGCGGCATTGTGACGGCGAGACAAGGAGAAGAAAGGCGACGGAGGAAGATTTCTATTGAGCGGCCAAGAAAGGCGACGGTGTTAGCACGAGTAGTGAGAATGGCAAGGAGCTTGGATGCGAAAAAGAATGAAGGGTGCGAGGAAGAAGGCTATAGAATGGTTTTTTTGCCCCGTCGCTTCGGTTTTGCACCCACGATGCCTCGGTTTTGCACCCCTAACGCCTCGAGTTGCGGGATGTTAGTGGGAAGTTATGGCAACGTGAGAACAAGGCCTAACTCTTGAAAATTGCACCAGACAGGCGAGGGGACGTCTAGGGCATCTAGGCCCGTCTTGTCACGTCTGAGCTGACGAGGTGGGCTCGAGCACTTTGACTCGTGCGGCGCCTTCGGAGAGAAGCCCTATACCTGGCTTCAGCAAAACCCCTGGACGACCCGGGGCTGAGGGCTACTGTTGGTGAAATAGGAACCAGGGTCCCCCTTTCCCCGAGACCCGAAGCAATATCCCCACTTTAGTAACAGAGCGAACCGAGTTTATATCTCGGTACTGACGGTTGTCAGGGTGTGGGGCCAGGACCAGCCTGCCCGGGCCTCGGGTCCCTCACTTATGGCACAATTGCACACTCCTCCCCTCGAGGGGAGTGTCGAGACTTACAAGATATAAATCTACAAATGCAAGGTCCGGGACCTGTCCTAGTATAGGTCCCAGGGCCCTTCTACCTTTCTAGGTCACACACTCCTCTCTTCCAGAGGAGCGTCGAGACCTATAAGATTTACATCTACAAGGTAACGGGCTAGGAGCGTGAACCATGCCCCTGGCATGGCCTGGGGGCTTCCACCCTGTCTTCTGCAACAACACATACGTGGGTTTCAAGAAAAGAGTAGAAACGTATAAGGATTATATCTACGTAATGGTAGGCTAAGGGGCCCAAGGTCCCCCGATTGGGTCCCGGGGCCCCTAGCCCCCTGTTGCTACACATGCTCATCATTGAAAGGAGTGTGGAGACATATAAGATCTACATCTTAAGTGATCTAACCCTCTCAACCCTTTCATCATCGACATCTTTGAGAAGCTCGTCCAAAACATCGAGACTTCCTGTTAAAGGGCGTGGGAGCACACCCAGGCCCTGGGGCAGACTGAGGGCCCGGGTACTGCGCACACCCTAGGAAGGATGGGTCGTCCATGGACGTGACAACCCGAGGATTAGCTTCTCCCCGAGCAAATTATCAAACTGACGCAACCCCAAACGGGGGCCCGATGGTTAGTTTTGCCTTGGGGCCCCCTGAGGAAAACTCCGCCGTGATAAATTACACCTTGGGTAGGATTCCACGTACCGCAGGCAGTTAAGGCAGAAAGGTAGGCCCAGCAACCTGGTAGAGGGCACTACCACTCAGCCTACTGTCGGTCAGTGCATGGAAGACTGTAAACCAAGTGAATGGCTTGGTTTGCATGTAACTGGGAGGTGGTGAAGCATGGAAAGGCCAGCAATGTTGAGGCACCTTAAACAATAGGAGCCCAGACACGTGTTGAGCATGCCCAGCGACACCCGATTTTGCCAACCGGCTAAAAGGTGGAGCGGTGGCGTCCTCCTAGCTCGGTCTGGACCCATCGGGCCCAGCTCTCTACACGTGGCAAGCAAGGTGAGATCCAGCTGGCTCGAGCTCCCTCACTAGGGAGCCTGGGGCAATTCAAGAAACGAGATCTCCGACAGATCTCCCTTTATGAGGCGTGATGATGGGACTACAACAAGACATTCCATAGATATTTCCTAGATAGCAACGGCACTGTACACCCCTCCTTGAGATGTAAAAGGAAGGGGATTTTCCACTTAATTTAGGGGGGTTCTTTTTCGAGTCTGAAAGGGATCAAGCTTATATTTTTTGCGTAATCCTAAAGTCTAAACACAGAAATAAGGTGTTACGCCTCCAGGTGGCCCGAACCTGTATAAACTTGATGTTCATATTCTCCTCGCGCTTTTTTGCACACCCCACATGCGTATCCAACCTCACGCACAGCCCCCTGGCGGAATCTTCACAAGGGGGGTCTACACCTTCCCGCTATTGGGGGATCGCACCCACGACAGTACGGTACTACAAATGTAAGATATGAGCTGAAAGTCGCTCTCGTGTCATGGTTCCCTTCTCTTTTTGAATTGTACGGGACTATAACGGTAAGATGCTGATGGGATACATGAAGAAAATTTAAGAGCTTGCCGCAACTCATGGCAAGATACAAATACCGTATAGATAGGCCATATGTACGGTTTTCTGTATTAGTCATTTGAATATAGAGATGGTTGGAGATGCTCTTATTTCATTTGAATTTCGGTCTGAATTACAAACTGCTAAACTCAACAACTACTGCTACTACTCAACCATCCATGTTTTATTATCTAAAGAAAAACCATCCATGTTTTAAAAATTCTCAATTTCAGGGGGAGAAAAAAAACGAATCTTGAACCATGTGGTGCAGTTACTACTCCATATGCAACAATAACAGATGGACGGCGGGCAAGACCACACTAGGCGATGTGATGAGAGGAGGCCATCTCCAGCCATTGGACCTAGCTAGACCTCCCTGTCTCGTGGACAGCCAGCATTTGCCCTCTCTGGGACGCATAGCATAATTACCCTGCTGTTTAATCTGCGCCGGAATTCGCGCTCCGCCAACGTCTCCCATGCCACCCCCCAGGCCCCCACCCATCCCCCTGCACGGAGCCAAACACCCACCACCGCGTCGCATCAATCACCAATCTCCGCGTGGCACCCCATCCTCCGCGCGCGACCCTGTGTAATTGACCCAATGGCCACTGACATATAGGGCATACATCTGTGGGGCCGAGGTGTCTGTGGGAGTACACGGAGCGGTGGAGTTCGCGGTGGGCCCACGTGACACGTGGCACTGGGAGGGAGTAAAAGATGCGCTGCACGGGGGCGCGCTGTCTTGCTTCCACCCGACATGGGATCAACTGCGACAAACAGTGGAAAAAATATACATTTTGCAGGTGAAAGCAGGGGGCTTTAATAACTGAGGACGACGCAGTGCTCTTTTATCACGAGTTAACTCAGTACTCCAGTACTTCTACTACTTACATCCCATATTAAATTCATATCTAAATTAATCATTATATTAAAATTTATAAAAGTAAAAAATAGTTATATTAGAAGAAAATAAAGTGATGAATAGTTAAATTAAAATTTGATAAAGTATAGATATTCGTTCTTTTGGTTTTGTATTGGTATGTGTGAAAAATATGAAAAATAAACTTATTTTAAGACAAAAGTAATATTATAGCTCATTATTTTCGTTGAAAAGAGTTTTGTACGAATCGATTTTAGACTCGTGTTACAGTTTGCAAAATAGGCTGAAGTGGTATAGTTTCATCGATTACATTTTTGCCAGTTTCAGTGTAACCAATAAGCCTACTTCATCTTTATAAATTTATCCCATTTTGGTTAATTCTCGTTGTCGGTTGGTTGGCTTATCCAGACATAACTATAAGAGTATAAGAGTATAATATATTATATTTTACAATAACTTATTTTTAGAGTCGGTATCGATTATTTTCTTCTATTTTCAGCCTTGGCTTTTGAATAGTTGATAACATTAGTATAATCATTTTATTGCTTCGTTTATTTTGTTAGTGTCTTATCAAAATATATTTTGTAGCTCCACCAATCAAGTAGACAAAATATATTTTTAAAGCCTAATATAATTACAAAATTATAAAGTTAATTTTCAAGACATATGGTTTTCAAACTCTTATGAGTTTTACTTGATAAAGTTTTTTCCCATAATATGTTTACTTAAAACGATGTGTTTTTTCTCCAAAAGAAAACACCATGTTTACGGGATTATTGAAATAATTATTTGTTTTATCCTTTAAAAATATGTTTTCTATAAAATACTTTTATTGTATTGCTCGGACCACTTGTTTTGAGCTAATATTTATTAAATTTGTTTCTAAAATATTTAATATATCCCTATAATCAAATAAATATTTCTCAACAATAATCCACTCGATAATCTCATTCAAACAGGGCCAAGACTCATTCGGAGCCATGAATTTTACAAGTTTTCCTAAGGAACTAATTTAATTCCCTTGAAAATCATTTAGAAAAAAAAAGCCAAGTGAAAGCACACCACTGGACCATCCTCAGCCAAGCTCCACTGTAGTACAGCTACTGGCTCTGGCCATGTAGAAGGCGTACACTAATAATCACTCATCCCAACAGTGTATTGGTCTCAGTAGCCGTGCACGCTGAAATTTCAACTTTTCAATACACAGCATCCAAATCGAGCGTAAACAAGGAAATGTGCCTCCAATTATTGAAAACGAATCCCTGCATGCATGCTGTACTAGGGTGTGTTCTTTCGGTGTTGTTGGGAAGAAATTCCCTTCGTACGAAAAACGAAACGACTTATTAACGCGTAATTAATTAAGTATTTAGTAATTTTTTTTAAAAAATAGATTAATATGATTTTTTAAAGCAACTTTCATATAGAAACTTTTTTTTTTGGTAAAAAACACACCGTTTAGCAGTTTGAAAAACGTGCACGCGAAAAAAAAAGAGGGGTGTAAGTTGAAAAAGCAGGATGAAGAACTCGCCTACAAGTAGTGGCCAATAAATATCTGACATGGGCAGTAAATAATTTGTACTACTACGCCACATACTACAGGAAGATAAATGCTCGCCTGTTGAAGACGTCGAAAAAAAAATTCCATGCAAAATGGCAGAAAAACTGATCGATCATTGTCACTGTTCATATATTTCTGTTATCGCCGGGTGACGTCAAATTAAAACGAGGGGGATGGGCGAGGCAAGACCGCAAGAGGCACGGTAAAAACGTGGCGTTTGATTCCTCTAATCACCGAGGTGTACTGTAGCAAAGTAAGACGAATTTATTTTAGTGTACTGTTTTCTCTATGTGTCTGCGGACAGATCTTTTTGTTGCTTTTTCTCAGATTTTATATGGCGCTAACTTGGACATGATTCTCCTACATGACACAAACTTTTGCAACATCTCACATAGTGACTGAGGGTGAGAGGGATTGTAATTTGAAAGCTGAACGCTGATCGGCCCTGATCATTTGATCCATGATTGATAAGCTGTGAAAAATAAAATAAGCAACTAAAAGCTTTTATATTTGTATTGTTAACAATATAAAAGCCAATGCTTAAAAATACAATAAAACAATAAAATAGCTTTAAAATTTATATTTGACTGTGGCTGATAATACAAGAAGATGATGACAAGCTAAAATTTCAAATTTTATTTTTTTTCTCATAAATTTGGCATATACAGATGCTAGCGACCAAGTCTCTCTGATTTAAAATCAGAGGATCTTGTTCCTATATAGTTATCCTCCTAGAAAAGTATATATCAAACCTTCTAGTATTTCTGTTTCTGTTACAACCTACTGATTACCATTATTTCTGTAAAGCAGTATATGCGTGAGATCACTTTATCAAGAAGCCGGGTCAATAAGTTTGATCTGTACGATTCCTGTTTATTCTTGCCTACTGACATTTTATTTTGTTTCATGTAAATTTTAAAATGAATGCGTGGGGATATCAGGTAGTTCTTAACAGCTATATCGTTTCTTTGGTGCTTATTAGGTGCAGCCAAAATTTTTATTTTGAAACTAGATTTTAGATTTGATTTTATGGTATTTTTCTTTTATAGTTTGGTTTTGAAATCGATGAGAACATAGGACATTTTCACTTTGCCGCCAAAAAAAAACTTACCATTTCTTGTAGAGCCAAAGATTGGCATTTGCCAATATTTGGTAAGATAAAAAATGTGATGGTGTTGTTTGCTTGACACCTTACTAAATTTTGGTGAAGTTTATATGAGTGGAAGGTTCTTGAATTACCAAATTTTGGCAAAGTTTGGTAACAATGCAATGTTACAATTCTATGGAGTTTGTTACCCTATCAAAATTTGGCAATGCCAGAATTTGGTAAGGTTTATTTTGGTAGAGAAGTGAACAAACCCATAAATAAATGTTTTATTCATTTTTTTGTTTTATTTTTTCATGGCTTTTATCAGGTTTAGCGCAAACTTAGGGTTTGTTCACTTTGATGTCGAAATTAACCCTTCTAATTTTTGGTGTCTGATAATATCAAAATTTGATAGGGAAGAAGTGTGTGGATGTTGTTTGGTTTATTATCATGCCAAATACTCTTGTATAGTGTTGTGCGGAGAAGTGTTTAGAAAATCACTAAAATTTGGCATGGTAAGGTGTGGTAGAGTATTTGGCATATGTGTAGATTGCTATATTGCTAAAAACCGGCAATGCCAAAGTTTGGTATGGATGAAAATGGTAGCAAACTGAACAGCCCTTAATCTCCAACACCAAGGTCCTCGTCGGTTGCCCTAATCAGCCAAATATAAAACTAAATTTTAAATTTTTAAATTTAATTTTGAGTTTGATTTAAAGATATTTTTCAACGTAGTTTCTTTTTTACATTAGCTTTTAAGTCAACAAAAACACATATATAAAAATTTTACCGACAAATTATTTTTTATTTTTTTAATAAGTCGTTTTGACTTATTAGATAATATAAGCAACCGATGAGACTACAAATTAAAATCAACTAGGAAGAAATAGATTTGTACTAGTATCAGATTAAAGCCAGCCAAAATGAGTAGAGGCAAAAAAGAAACAGTGTTGTCCCTTGTGATACATGTGTACCACACTAACGGACAACATACTTCCTGATCTACTCCACCTGGCATTCCTACATTTTTTCTAATTGACGCACACAATCTTTCTATATACTCCTACTCCGTTTTCCTTATATATTCGGAGGAAACTTGTTGCATCACCATCTTTCTCAACTTGCAGCAGTAATTTGCTGAAACTTGTCTTTTTCTTAAAAAAGAAAAAAGAAAAACTGCACAATCATGATCACAACCATGACTACAATTAACTTGGCAGCAGCAGTAATACACTGCACTTCCATCATCAAAGATCACATCAAACTGACTTAAAAAAAATCATACCAAATCGACACATTGAGAGAGAGAAAATACTACTCCCTCCTCTAGAAAACCGATGGAATGTGACATTAGGTTGGTATTTTACGAAACAAAGTGAGTAGTACCGAAATCAAAATGCCAGATCAATTATTATCCCTCTGATTAAGGGGGTGTTTGGACGAGGGACTTAAATTTTAGTTCATGTCACATCGGATGTTTGAGTGCTAATTAAGAGCATTACACATAGACCAATAATAAAACTAATTGTATAAATGAGTGCTAATTTGCGAGGCAAATTTTTTAAGCCTAATTAATCCATAATTAGCACATGTTCACTGTAGCATCACATAGGCTTATCATGAATTAATTAGGCTCAATAAATTCATCTCGCAAATTAGTCCAGATATACAAACATTCGATATGACAGCTATCAGAACTTTTGAGTTTTAGTCCGATCTAAACGGGGCTACGAGTCCCCCTCTGCGCGTGTGTGCAGGTTTTTAAAAAGCCGCGGCGTCTTCCCCCTTCCTCTGGAGGAAGAACAGTTCTTCCCGTTTCCCCCCGGGAGAAGAGAGAGAGAGAGAAGACAGAGATAGAGAGAGACAGAGAGCTCCATCACTCCCACTCGCATAAGTACCCACCACCACCACGCAAGAACCGCAAAGGAGACGCCTTTCGTTCGTGGCCCGGCGGTTTCCGGTGAAAATTTTGGCCTCTTTTTCGGAAGTTTTTTTTTTCGGGGGAGCGCTTCTCGTTCTCTTTTTATTCCACCGCTTTGTCGTTCTCGCAATCTCGCTGTCCACCTTCCCCCATTACTCGATCATCACAACGTGCCAATCAATCGATCGATCGGTTTGTGCGTACGTGAGCGTGGGAGTGGACGAAGTGGAGAGAGAAATGGACATGGAAATCGTGGTTTTTTTGAGGTAATGTGCTGGAGGAAGAAGAAGGAGGAGAAGATTCAGAAGCAGCCATTGTAGCTGCGGCTTTCTGGTGAGCTTTTTTTTTTTTGGGGATTCTATTGCTCTCTCTCCCATCTCTGCTCTGCTCATTCTTTAAAGCTACAGAGACGAAAGCTTTTGCAGAAGTTGCCATCTTTTGCCATGATTAATGATGGCCTATCCTATCCTGCACAGGGATTCCGAGGTAATATGCTTCGCAACAGATCGAGGAGATCAGTTGGTGCCAAGCAAGGAGGCGCCGCCATGGCGCAGCCTGAGCCGCCGCCGCCGCCGTCCACCATGGCGCAATCCCCAACGCGCAAGAGTCTCTCTTCTTCGTGTTCCTCTCCTGTGTTCCCTTCACCGAGGCCGTTCATGGCGCTTCCTTCCCCGCAGGCTGGGTTCTTGGACGGTGCCGCTGAGGGGCCATCGTCGTCCATGAGCCCCACCTCCATTCTTGAGACGAAGCAGTTCTGCTGCTCGTCCGCCATGCCGCCGTTCCTGTCGGAGAGGAGCCTCAGGAAGGCCCACATGGAGATGGCCGCGCCGGAGCCGGCCGGCGTCGGCCTCGCCGACGTGCTCCGGGAGCATCACGGGGACGGCAAGGCCGGCGGCGGCAAGGTGGTGTTCGGGTCGCAGCTCAGAATCCAGGTCCCCACGGGGAGGGCCGTCGAGCTGGTGTCCTCCCCGATCGAGTTCGGCGTCAAGAACCGGGACGCCCACCTGGCGGCCATGTCGCCGGCGAGGAGGTTCTTGCCGGAGGTGGTCAGCTCGCCGTCCGCGCGGGTGTTCGCCGCCGCCGCGGTGTCCCCCGGGGAGATGGCCATGTCGGAGGACTACACCTGCGTCATCTCCCGCGGCCCCAACCCGAGGACCACGCACATCTTCGACGACTGCATCGTCGAGAGCTGCGGCGATGTGCTCGTGGAGAAGGTGGACGGCGGTGGCGCCGGCGCCGCCGGCGACGGTGACGCGGTGCGAACCAATGGGTTCCTGAACTCTTGCTACGCATGCAACAAGCAGCTTGGACATGGCAATGACATCTTCATCTATCGGTGAGTTCAGAAAATAATTGCTCATGTTGTTTCAGACTTTCAGTAGTTCAGAAAAAAATAAATGCTGGAGTAGTAGGTATTTTTAAATGATTTGTTCATGCTGAATATGAGATGATCTGAAGTTGGTATATCAACTTTAGCTGTTTGGCAACCTGATTTGTTGTACTTAAACTGCAAAATGAGCTAGTGATTACTCTGCAGTTGAGGTGTAGTGTTCACTACTCAGTAACAATTATGCATATATATGCTGAGAGAAAATAGGCTGGTGAGAAAATAGATTCTATAATGAAATTAGCAGCACATCACCATGTCATCAAAATGCTATCTTCAAACCAGGGGTGTAGAAAACTAAAGTAGGGTTGATTGATTGCTGAACTGCTCATTAGATGATAACGAATATATGGCAGATGCAGAGTTGCTTTAGAAGGCACAAGTTATCGGTTTCTTGTTTACTGTTATTTGGCTGGAGGTGGCTTCCATCATTGCAAAGCTTATGTCATCACCAATTCTCTGTTGATTTATGGATGGCTCACATGCCTGGGACCTTGATGAGCAGTTCTGGTTTTAGAATCATTTATGGTTTATGATTGAGGCATGGAAACTGTGACACTTTGGTATATGTCTTCAGGATCATGTTAATCTTTTATAAAACCAGTATTTACTAATGAATTTGATCCTCCTCTATATTTCTCTAGTTCATAGTAGAGAAACATGTTACTTGTCTATTTCGAGATTGTGATGTTTGATACCCCGTTATTTTCTATGTGATACTTGCCCCTTGTTTTAGCATGTACATTCACATTACAGTGCCATTATGAACGAAGTGGTTCTTATTTTCACTTGGATAGCTTCTATAGTATTTATAATGCTAAGAATGTGATGTTTCGATTCCATATTGCTTTCACATAGAAAACTATGCAAAGGAGCTGAATATCCTAATGCAAAGGGTTATGTTAACAATTTCCTAGGGACTACTCCATGTGTCCCAAAATATAAGGGATTTTGGTTCGATAAGACACATTCTAATACTATGAATCTGAACATACATTTTGTTCAGATTCATAGTACTAGGATGTGTCACATCGAACCAAAATCCCTTATATTTTGAGACTAAGGAAGTAAATTATTTGGCACCTATTGATGTTGCTGAATAAGGTTCATGTCCCGAGCCGTGCTGGTCTCGGTGCTCCTACCCCGACCATGACCAGGACCAGCTATCATCGCCAAAAACAAAACCTTTCACATCATTGTTGCTAGTTTGACAACCTTGAAGTTCCTTGATGCCAAAAGAAATGCTGAGTTTGCTTGAATATGACGGCGAAAGGGATTCGTGCCATGTCTTGTTCTCGGTTTTCTTCCTTGCTGCATGATCCACTGATCCACGGGAGTGCTAAACTCTAGCTTGGAGATATGTCCCCTAAACGTTTAGCTTCACGCCTTCTGATGTTATCCCTCGATCACAGCTGCCTTTTGCTTCGTGTGCTTTGGACAGAGGAGTAACATGAACAAGCAGAAGAGAAATTATCCCCAAAAGCTCTGTGCTTTTTTATAATTCAGCAGTTAGGCCATTACTGTTCTTCTGTGATATATAATTGGTCCTTTTCTCTATCTTTTTCAGAGGTGATAAAGCATTCTGCAGCAGTGAGTGCCGGTACCAAGAGATGCTTTTCGATGAAGGGGTGGACAATTTGCGCTAGCTGTTGAACAAAATGGTCGTTCCATCGGAGTATTTCTATGGAGGAGGAAGAAGACAATAGTCCTAAATAACTGAGATGAGATTTGTTTTCTTTTTTCTTTTTTGTTTTCTCCACTTTGCGAGATTGGATGCTGTTTTTGGCCATGGAGAAGGGAATGATTTAGTCTATTTTTGCGGATTAAAGACCTTTGCCCACTTTTGTAAGATGTTGATTATTGATTGCTTGGGGCATCATGTTTTTGTGACTTTCGAGTTAGTTGCAATCTGATGCTTTGTTCTATCCTTCCATCCAAGCTACTTTTGGCTAGATATGATGTGTAGTATAAACTGTTGTATCTTATGAACTTCCAAGTGAAATATTCTTCAGTAAACTATCAGGAAAGGAGAAGTTTCTGTTCTTCAGAAACTATCAGGAATAGAGAAGTATTGTGCCTGTGTAAATCTGGTCGTCTTATTTACCCATCAAAAGCGAAGATGGACAGTGGAAAAAAAACAACTTTTTTTCAGTGATTCAGGGGACAAAAGAAGAGCTAGGATCAGTAGCTATCTTGAAAAGGCTCAGAGGCTTTGGGTGGAGTGTGTTGTAGTAGCAGCTTTGCCATGGCCCCATTTTCCCTTGTACTACCAAAGTCCCCACATGCAAAGAATTATGAGAGCTCAACAGCTCCTAATCATCATAGTGTTTCTGTAATTGGTGAGTGTTTTGGACCAGTATGATTATGATTGTCATGTCAATTGTTCATGAGGTCTCTACTAGCAGTAGTAGTATCATCTTTTGCCCTGTAGTCCTGCACTGTAGGTGATTCTTTCCCTCCCTTTTCTTTTCTTTTCTTTGCTTTCACTTTTTGGTTGCTGTTACTGCACAATTGATCGATCGGTGTACTACACATTAATTAAGCACCTGTACTTTGGTAGTGAAATCACGGGCAAGAGCATTTAAGCATTGACCCCTGAGCTACTGTTCTTGGAGACGTTCAGATAGTAGGATCTTGTGGTCATTTTGACTGACTGCTTGTTCATGCTTTGTCTAAGCTATTTTCTAAGTTTCGACAAATAATATGTGTTCCATCTATGATGAGACAATAATATATATTCGTGCTCAGAAGTCATATATCCCATTATCATGTGCAGTACAAAATTAGCCTGGAAGATTCCATAAAACCAGGCTTGACTTAAACAAAAATAGTTTAACGAGTCAAATAATTCATCATTGTTGTTGGTCATTCGATATGAATATTCCTACTCGAAAGTCAGATTATTCCTGCTTATTATTGGAATGGATATTTATAATTCCTAAGACATACTCTAATCCATTTTCCAACAAACATCATTCACCGTATTACTACAATATAAGGCAGTATCACTGAATATCCGTTTTCTTCAATGGGAGAAATATCTGCCCCAACAAGTGACTGGTCAAGAGAGATAGTAGGCTGTCCAATTTTAAATATACTAGCGAAATGCTCGTGCATTGTAATAGGTATAAGATCTATGCTAACCATTTTAAAAGTAAACTGTCACTTTTATTTTATTTAATAATATGCTTATACATTGTAACAGGTGAAAACTATTATTTTAATTGTATGTACCCTTAATTAAATTGGTCATCAGAAGAAAACATCCCAAACTCCCTGAGAAGATCAGCAAGCTTGCCAAGGTAAGGTGAAAGTACAAGTTTGAACGGTCAAAAGGAGTTAAGGTGAACAGCTGGATCATGGCTAAGGCTTAACATGTACATGCCAAGTGCGATTAAATCGGACGCACTGTACCTAGCACTTCCATATCTTCCGATCCTCATCTGCAAACAGACATTCTCTTATAAGTGGAACCAACAAAAGCTAAATACCAGCTGTTAAAATTGCATGACCTCATTGACGGAAAATGAATCCGCCGGAGCATGCATATATACCCAGCTCGCGCGGCGTCGTCGATCTTAGCTAGCTGTTCGTCGTCCGTTCGCTAGCTGTGTGCTGCGGCCTGCGGGCCCCGACATCGTCGCGCCTATGATACGAAGGAGGAGCACTGGAGAGCATAGCGCCCAAGGCCACCGTCCGGAGCATGTGTGCAGTGTCATCAGGAGCCGATCGATCCTTGTAGCACGCGGCGAGCACCGCGAACACCAGGCAACTGATCATCGTCTTCTCCGCGTCCGACGTCTCGGACGCGCACCACCATCAGTGCCATTCATTCTCGCAGGAACGTGGTGCACGCTTGCGCCGCCTCGTCATCAACGTCCATCGGCGGGACGTCGCCGAGGCCGATAAGGCTTATAAGAAACAAAGAATTGAGAAAGAAGATCACCGCCTCTCCCGATCTGCTCGACCCCGGCCCCTATTTCGGTCTCTCCTCGTGCCCCTGGCACACCAACACAGATGGCGAACTGCATGCCACGATAGCCGTGGTCGAACTCTTCGGCTCGATCGACGCCATGCCACGCTGTCGGGCTCACCTCGATCTGTCAGACGTCATATCTGTCGATGGGCCTTGCCTGAGCCAGATGAATTAATATATGCCGCCGGCGTCGCCGAGCGATGCTGCTCAACGCTGCCGACGGCCGACCTCTAACTCCAAGCATCACGTCCTTCAATTCCTTACCTCTCGCCTCTCGGTGATGGCGATGCTCGCCGAGCCCCTCAAGCCGACTATCCCTCTGGCATGGCTCCACGGCTATTCTTTTCTCCTTTCTTCTTCTGGGATTTTCGATCCGTGTGATTGATTGAATAATTAATTAGATCTGTATAATCTGTGATTTGTGCTTTGTCCTCAACTCCTGATTCTTATTCGTTCAACTGGATCTCGTGTTTCTTTTGCTTGTATTTGATGCGGACTCGTACAAGGCAAATCGGTCATGGCTGTGCTTCCACGCCGCGCAGGAAGCGTGCGGACGACGTGGACGAACCAAAAAGTTAGAGACGGACGAAGCGCGTGGATAAGAGAATACCAAATTCATACTCTGTATGGACGACGCGCTCTATTGGATACAGGCGGCGCGAAAAATTCGGACGACTTACAAAAATTTACACATGACGATCAGAAAATTAGCAATTTTTTAAGTAAAGTTAGATGACACCACTAATTATATATATATATATATATATATATATATATATATATATATATATGACGTTTGACAATTCATCTTATTATTTTTTTATAAATATAAAAACATGAGTAATGCTAACCATACTTTTAATAATGTAAATATATAAAATAAATAAGTAATATGTATGTATATTTTAATAAGACGAATAGTCAAAGACAATTTAAAAATTCAACAGCATTATACATTTTGACTGTGTTTAGATTAGCACATATTAATTAAGTATTAGCTTAAAAAACTTAAAAAGTGAAATAATATAATTATTTAAAGAAACTTTTTCTATAAAATATTTTTTTAAAAAATACACCGTTTGAAGTTTGGAAGGGTGCGCACGAGAAACGAGAAAGTGGAGGTGGGGAACATAAAGCATGGCCTTAAGCAGGGATAATAGTTTGTTTTGACAAATTAGTTACAAATCGAAATGTTCATCCTTTTATTTTGATAACTATATGAGATATCCACACCCAATTTAGCTGCAAACCGTTTAGAGCATATATATGGATAGAATCAGACAGCATCTGATAGCCATGGTAATCATATATCCTCTTAGTAGTTACTAACACAGACTTCCCGCTCCCCTCGCGTCGCGTCATTCCAGGACGCGCGGTCGGACGCCAAGAAGCTGTAGATGATGGCGTCCATCACCTCGCCGCTCCGGCGGACGATGTACCTGCGCAGCACGCCTTCCTTCTTGAACCCGGCCTTCTCGAGCACCCTCTGCGACCGCGCGTTCTCAACATCCGTCACCGCCTCCAGCCGCTCCAGCCCCGGCAGCTCGTCGAACACCCTCGCCACCACCTGCATCCCCCCCGCGCGTGGACGACACGACGACGGTGAGTACAAGGCCAATGTGCAAGAACAAGGACTAGGGATATAAGCGTTGGTTGGTTACCAATGTGATGGCGGCGGTGGCGATGCCTCGGCCCCAGAGGCCGTGCGCCAGGGCGTAGCCGAGGTTGGCCCTGTGGCCGTCCTCGTCGGCGTACGGCCAGACGGAGACCTGGCCGACGGGGCGGCCGGCGTCGACGCAGATGGCGCGGAACCACGGGTGGCCCAGCACCGTGTCCCTGATCTGCGCCACGGCCTGCTCCCGCGTCGCGCACAGCGGCCGCTTCAGGAACCGCATCACGCGCTCGTCCGACGCCCACGCCATGAAGTCGTCGGCGTCCGCCAGCCCGAGCGGCCGGAGCGTCACTGCCACCGCCGGCGGCGAGTCATCCTTCCGCTGCTGCACGTTGACGCCCACCTGATCCATGGATGTCACACTTGCTTCTCCCTCAAGGCAAGTTAGTTGATTAGGATGGGTAGTGTGCAGACAAGTGAGCAACAGAGCCAAGATCATCATGGATAAGAGCCTGACCTAATTAGGTACAACTAATCACATAGTAATAACTAATGCTCACTCCAATAATAAAAATAATGTCTTCTCTGAAGATGCGTCCAATCAACACAAACATTACATGTAGATTTTGGACATATAAAAAGATATGTTGAGTTTGTATAACAAAAGATTTTGCAATATCATACTAGGGTGATTTTTTCTTAGTTTTATATGAAATAGGTAGTCAAGTCTCGAAGTTGTCTGTTGATTTCAAAAGTCTAGAACGACCTTTTACGATTGGAGCGAAGTAGTAAATAAAAAACCTTATCCCAACTTTGCCGGCCACCTATTATTTTCAATTCATTAGTTTATGATGTCATTGTCGTAGTTAAGTAGTTAAATAGTAATCAGTTGATTATACTCATCGTTTTAGATAAGGCTATTGGTCAAACTTTAAAACCTTTGATTATAAATAATATTTAAAATATTTATCTTAAAAATATAAAGACTATATGTATATATTAGTCCTAAAAAGTATTTCAAAAAATCATATATTTATTAATATTTTTATATATATTATAATAAAAAATAGTGATCAAATTTGTTTGTTTAAAATGTGTTCGTGTCCAAAACGACATGTATTATCAACCTTAAGGACTAGAAGGTTTCTTCATTTTTGCCGATCGTTCTACACAATTCTAATGTTCGTAACCAAGAAGCCCACGATCTCCTCCCATTGCTCACCCGACACTCACCATTTAGTCGGGAATCCCCATTGCCTGTGATCTCATCGCCACCGCTCAACCGCTAATGACCCATGCAATGACCCGCGTGCACTCCCACAACCACTATGATGTGGCAAGACAAGCGGTGGTGGTGTCGATGGGTTCCAGGAGCTAGCTCTTTGATTCAGTCTGCCGCTCCATCTCCTTCTACCCCAGGGTTAGGGGCAATGTCGTAATCCGAGGAGAGAGGGAATCGTATCCTCTGACATTAAAGAGTAATGTCACATCATGACGATTCCACTGTGGAGATATTCTATCCTACTTGCAGTCCAACCACGATATCAAATAGCCTAGCCAACCTAAATTTTTCCTTTCCCTCAGAAGGGCTGTTGCCAACTGGGTACTTCTCGAGTGAACCATTAGACATGTACTCATAGAGGAGAGCTCTCTTTGAACCATGCAGGCAAAATCCTAAGAGGGTAACAATGCTCACATGAGAAGTTTTGCCAATCACAGTTACCTCATTTAGGAATCCCTCATTGTTGCCCTTGTATCCTCTAGAATCTTGACAGTTACCTCTTGGCCATCAGGTAGGAAACCTATATAAACAACACGAAAACCACCTTGTCCGAGCTTATGAGCAAAAGATCTGGTAATTCTTCTCACTTCTTAGTAATTGTACCTCTTGGGGGTGTGAAGTTCCTTCATTTCACAAGAAAGACTCAATCTTTGCTTCACTCCTTGACTCCTTTTGCCATGGCAACATACTGTGGTATTTCTTGTACCAGAGGAAAAAAAACCAGGAGGATTATGCAAACCCCAACATTTTGGGTTTTAAATAAATTCATGCATGCATCCATGTATGTGCTTCATATATGTGTCTAGATTCATATGGATGCTAATGAATCTAGACGAGGGATAGAGATGCCAAAACGTCTTATAATGTGAAACGGAGAGAGTAAAAGATAAGCAGCAGTCAGCGAGCGCCATGTACCATGTCTAGTGCATTTTCAGCCATTTTTAATGAAAGGCTTGATTCGGATTTTAGAACTGACTATACGGCGAATGGAAAAAATGATCTTTCATCTATGAAAAGACATAGAAGAGGGCAAGGGATTTTTAATTACATTTTATTTCAATCTTCTTTTTTTTTTGATGATCGAGCCCTTGATGCCACCAGTGAATCTGATCAAATGTATTAGTGGTGGTGCACTGCCGTTTGGTGGATACTCTGTGGCAAGGTGATCAACCAAATTGGTGGAGACATAATATATATGGCTAATTTCATCTAGCATTAAATAGAATTAAACATAATGTGACATATTTTCATGTAGAATTCTAGCTCGTCCCCACCACCGGGTCCAAGTCACTAACCCTGGCTCGATTTAACGCTCTAGGCCTAGAGCATGGGGGACCATCACACAACCCAACCCCATCCCCAGAATAGGCCAACAACATTCCAGACCAATTGATATCGATAGGTAGGTGTTAACGCCAAAATTTGATAAGATTCGTTAGTGGATTTGGTTAAGGGAAGAATACAATCAGCCGATGAAAAGTTTATCCAGAAAAGACTGAGTTAGAAGGAATCGTGAAGACCACTGTTGGTAGTATGCCCTAGAGGTAATCATAGATATGATGATGCTACGATTGTATCCATGATATATTTATGTGTTTATTGAATATCCATTAAAGATAACTTGTATTGATCAACAGTTATGTGAATTGTTTGTGAAACTCTTTTACTTGTATGGCTATTCTAAACTTGTCCCTGATCAGCGTTCGTGTAGTAACACACATGAATATTAGATCAGCACATTATTAGTTGATGACTACGTTTCACAAGTCATGGACATAGAGATGTCAAACTAATAATGTGGGCGCATGTATGACATGTGAGCTGGACTGACCCGACGTGAGAATTGTCTCTATACACAACATATACGTTATGTCCTTAGACCTGAGATTGTTGTATGTGCTCAAGATGTGAAATGACTTACTTAGGGACTATCAAACGCTACTCCGTAACTGGGTAGTTATAAAGGTGGTCTTCGGGTTTGTCAGGAAACATGCTGTGAGACATAAACAATCAAGATGAAAATTGTCCCTCTCCACGTGAGAGAGATATCACTGGATCACTCTAATGATTGGATCAACAAATGCATGGCCGTGCTTAGGTTAAGTGTTAACCTATGAGTGAACCATATATCAAGAGGCAAGGGAATAACGTGTATATGGTATTGTGGTGGTTCGTCTGATTTGATCTTTGCGTACGCATAGGAGTTGACATGTCTTGCTAGAGGCCGCTGTCAATTATTGGTCGAGTAGGAGTATTCGGGCCATGTCTATGTGTACGTGAACCCATAGGGTCGCACGCTTAAGGGCCTGGAAGCCTAATTCGGGTTGGATCCGAATTAGACTAGATTTAGGGTCGCTGATGGGCCTCCAACTCGAGGCACACTAGGACGCCTATATAAGCAAGGGGTGGGCGCGAGGCTAGGGTAATTTTAACTCCCCCTGCCAGCAGCCGTCGCGCCCCTCCACGCTCACGCCTAGCGCTCTTCGCGGACCTAGCAGTCCGGAAGCGCATCGCTTCCTCCCCGTACGTGTGAGATTCCTCGGAGGTGCTGCATCTGGAGCACAAGGACGAACCGCACGAGGGACGATTCGTGAGCGAAGGACGGACGTGTGACGGACGACCACGCAACTGCATGGCACTGCTGCGACGCGTTCAATTACATCGAGTCGTCTCCGCTGCACCTGCGCGTCTAGTTGTAATCCCGTAACCTGTAACTAGCAGTAGATCTTGATTTATGAGGTAGAAAATTTTGATTTGTCGGCTAGCGTAGCAACCTCATAACCCTACAATGTCACGCCCAGAAATTCACTACCAGAATTTTCAAAGCAAATTGTGTATTAAAATCCCTGTCCAGGACCAGCCAGGGTACACAAATGACAAAGTTGCCATACAGATCCACGTCTTACAAAAACAATAAAAATCTCTTACAAAACTGCAGCGGAAAAAGGAAACAAACTATTCTAATAAACTAAACACTCGCAACGTAGCGACTCCACTCCACAGGCATTTCCTCGACGGTAGCAACAAGCCTACTCTTGTGAAAAGTCTTCCTCTGAAACATACTCCAACTCTGGTGTGGGGGAAAAATAAAGCAAGACTGAGTACTACCCACTGTACTCAACAAGTCATACCAGAAAGGAAAATAATGATGCAAGTAATAACAAAGGAGAGCTGCAATGGCTATTTTGCATAAATTACGCATTTAAAAATAATAGTTGAAAACAGTAAAACAGTTGAATTAATTAATCATAATTAAATCATCACTGTCCAACACTACACCACGTTGCGACAGGCCCAAAACGTCCACCTGAACTAAACCAGTTCCATTAAGTCAAATTATTAGAAAATTCAACTAATCACGGTGAATCTGGTTGATCGCCCATAACCGCGGGCACGGCTATTCGAATAGTTTTACTCTGATCAGAGGTGTACAACTGTACCCACAAGACACGGTCCTGCAATACATTACTGTGTGCCAACATACCACCACGGTACACCGGAAAAGGAGCTGTGACAGGACCCTTCGCATAACCCTTCCTAACCAAGCGCACCACACCTCAGGTTTTGCCCCCGCTCCCTTTCCCGGCAGCGGGCAGCCCCCCTCGTGCCTTGGTGAATCCGGCAGCCGATCAACGGGTACACCCCCCGCCGACCCAACTCCATCACGCCCACCCTCGCCTGGGTATGTCGGCTAGGAAAAAGCTATACTACAAATCCAGTCATTACCCACGCTAGCTTGTGGAAAGTACGGTAATTCTTCCAGGGTTTCCCGTGAACTGGTCCTTAATTGTCATGAGCATGACCATCAAAACCATGTGCTCACAACCCACCATTAATCAATATTTTAGTTGAAACATTTATTAAATCACCCACGATTAACCATCGTGAGCCAACATGAAATAACCATCATTAAGTATTAATGAAGCTTTAAATATCCCATTAGTGAACTAATGTTGCTAAGCAAGGCTAAGCAAGTTCTATTGTAGCAACTACTCAAATTATTTCCCAAGCTATCAAAGGAATAAGGTAATTGCAATATAGGGCTGAGTACAATAGGTAAACTATCCCATAAGTGACATTCTAAAACAATGCAGTATTTAGAGAAAAATAAGACTGTTTCGCAATTTAGGTACAATATAATCAAATGAATAAGTATGACTTGCCTTGGTCTTGCGCTGGGTCGACTTCGGCAACGACCTCGAAATAAACCGGAGCGTCGGAATTACCGGAATCTACACGACAATCAAAGCAAACAACAATACATGCTATAAGTCTACTAAAATAGAGAACAAAACTATTTTTAATGGATTTTAGACATTTTTATGAATTTTCTGAGACTTGAACGGACTAAAACGGAGTCCGGATGAATTAGTTATGAATTTTTGAAGTTATCTGTGTTTTTACTATAACAGAAAAATCCTTAATTAATTATTGCGCAATAAACCCTTAGGGCTGACGTCAGGCTGACGTGTCACGATGACATCATGCTGACGTCAGGGCTGGCGGCGGCGGGTTAGGGCTGACGTCAGCGGCTAGGGCTGACGTCAGCCGCGGCGGCGGCGGCTGCGCACCACGTGGCACACACGTGGCGCAGACGTGGCAGCCACGCGGGACGGGAACGGGCGGCCGGGATCGGCCCAAGTGGCCGATCCGATGGCTACGCGCGCGGCGGCGGTGGCGGGGCGGCGGCTAGGGTTAGGGTTTGGAGCCGAGCGGCGTGCGCGGGCGGCGGCGCACGGGAGGCGGCGGAGCGGTGCGGGAGTGTCACACCCCGATTTTCGATCGGGATTAAAAATTACCTAATAATACATTTTCCAGAAATTTAATAAAAATCAAAAGCGATTTAAACAAGTGAAATTAGCAAGGAAATCAAAAATTTCCTTTAAAAATCATGGCCGGAAATATTTTTGTAATATTCCCTGTGCCCTAAAGTACTCTCCAAAATTTTTCGTGAATTTTTGGAGCTAAAGAAATAATTTTAAAGTCACAAAGATCAGTTAATCAATTAAATTAATAGAAAACAATTTAAAAACCTTCTTTTTCGTTTTGGGCCGTTTCTGGCCCAAAACCGTCCTCTCTCTCCCGCGGCCCCTGCAACCCCCTCCCCCCTCCTTTGGCCCAAGGCGGCCCAAGGCCGCGCCCGCGCCGCCTCCGCGTCCCTCCTCCTCTCGGGCCGGCCCGAGGCCGTGGCCCAAGGCCAGCCGAGAGCCGCCGCCGCCTCCCCGCGCTGCGCGCCCGCTGACGGGTGGGGCCGCGACCGAGTCGTCTCCGACTCGGCCGGCCGCCGCGCCGCCCACGCCGCCGCGGTTCCCGTCGGATTTTCCGCCGCGCGCCGAACCCTAGTCGGGCCCCCTATTTATTTTCCCCCCTCGAGGCCTCCTCCCGTTTTCCCCCGCCGCCGCACCGCCGCCGCCCCTCCTTTCCCCTCTCCCGGCCGCCGCTGTGCGCGCCGCCCGCGCCGCCGCCGCCCGTGCCGCCGCCGCTCCGCCGCCGAGCCGCCCGCGCCGTCGCCCGGCCGTGCGCCCGTGCGCACGCCGCTGCCGCTGGTGGCAGCACGCCGCCGCACCGCCGCCGCCGTGCCCTCACCGGGTCGGCTAGGGTTTCGGTCGAACCCTAGCCGTCCGCCCGGGCCGTAGAGGTCGCTTCGTTCGGCCCACTCCTCTCTCCCGGCCCAACAGCCGTTGGCCCGATTGTCTTATCTCCCTCGTAAAAGTCCAATCTTGGTCCCTCGTCTCTTTGGGCCGTCAGCCCGTTAATCCTCTCTCGCAAAAGTTCACCTCACGTCCCTCCCAGCCCTTTCTCCTCTTTTGGGCCGTCGGCCTATTATCCTTTATCCACACAAAAGTCTACTTTTTGTCCCTCGGCCCTTTTAACTTTTTCCCGAGAAAATTCAGCTCACCTACTCAAGTCCAGTTTACCTCCCTCTCAGCCTAATTTTCCCCTTTCCCCTGCAAAGTCCATTTCACCTCCTTTCCCTCCCCGGTTCGCCGACACTTGTGTCGCCGTGTTGACGACGGATTTTGGTAATCGACTTGGAAAGGAAAGAGGAAACCGAAGCAGAGAGGAAGGATTGAGTTGAAATCGGACCAGGCTTCGTATCGGACCCGGTAACCGTATCGGACTTGGGGAGTGTTGCTATAAAGGGCATATCGGCCGATACGGATTTGGTTTGGTTATGGGCCGATACGGGTTGTAAGTTGACAGTGTCGACGTGGGCTTGGTTTGGGCTCGAAGTAAGCTTCAAGGAAGTTGCCAAATAGAGATAAAGCTCGGTTTTAGGCAATTGTATCTTGTGAATTAGGTAGTTTAGATCTAATCTGTGGCTAGAGTCTGCCGCAAAGACTTGTTTGTTAGTTGTAGATAAGATCGTGCCCTACAAGGGTTCTGTTGTAACCTCGGGTATAAATATCCCGATAGTTTGTACATGTAAGCTCTCTCTCGAATCAATCACACAAAAACCAGTTCAATCTACTTTCGGCGCATCGCCAACCCTCGCAAGAGGTCTTCTTCAGCGAGTTCTTACTTCATCGGAGCAGAGGTAAGAACTCGTCCCCGACGATTTACATCGTCGGGGCTAGCGTGTCGCTTTAGACACGTGAAGCCTCGATGATGTGATCGTCGATTATCATGTCTTGGATAGTTGTGACAGGTATCTTGATTAAGCCTTGCCAGCGGTTTACTCGCTTTAGGGTTTACTGCCAACGGTGGTTTAATTTGCATGCCTGGCTAGATTATTCAATGCATCTGTCATCCCCAAAAGCAATCGACGACTTGATTTTCTTTGCGTTAGGTCTCGATTCACACTTTGAGTTGCTATCGACCTTAGTCCTGTTCTGAGATCTAACACAAAGCCTGTTTTCAATTGTAATTAAGGATAGTACCGGGGTTTTAGCCGGTCTTACCTAATACATGTGATTACTTTATGTTCTTGCATGTGTTTGCCACTTATGCACGCGGATTGGTAAATATAAATACGTCGATCACAGGATATTCTCAGGATCTCTCTGTGGTTGGTATATTTATACGGGCTGATTGGCTTGTATAAGTTTGCACTAGGGTATTAGCTAGTGCATTTATTTTCATGTTACCCTCATCGGCCGATTCCAGTAATTTGCTATAAACATGATAACCTAGGCCGATGAGATTAGATTTACTTTATTAGTTCTGTCTTATTATTACCTCAAGTAAGCCGATATAGGTTTGCCCTATCGGCTAGGCTCTCACGATGCGACATCGGCCTATTGGCCGATCGGCCATCGGTTCTCACATGGTTTACTTGTTTCTTGTTGATTGCAGATCAAATCAACTGGCACGCTCTACTTACGACTAGGCAAGCCATTTGGACCTGCACTGGAGCTAAGCAGATCTCCCAGGCCGCCGTGGTAACGCGGAACCCGTTTGGTTGCTGGACGGGTCGAAATTCTGCGCCAACACGCCGACACGTGGGCCCCCTTTGTTTACTCCGGTCCACACCCAGACCACGTGGCCGCCCGCGGCTTCGCCACGTTGGCGTCCACGTCGGCGCTACCTTCTCCTTTTCGTCTGCCGTGGTCGCCTCGTCGGTGCCGCGTGGTGCTTTTCCACCGTGGACTGTCCGCCCTTGACCCGTTGACACGTGGGACCCGCCGTTCCGGCGCCGTTTCCCTTTGATGATGTCAGCGTAGTCCTTTCCTTTGCAAAATTAATTAATAATTGCGCAATAAATCGATTTAATTTCCAGAAATTCATTTAAATGGTTCAAAACTTCTAAAATTCATATCTAATTCATATGAACTCCAAATTGAGCCATTCAACTTGCAAAATTCATCTAAAATTGAGCTCTACAGGTTTGTTTACCTTTTATGTACTGTTTACTTGGTTTTTATTAGAGTTTTTCCTCGTTTTGCGTGCCAGCGTGTAGATTCCGCCGTTTCGGAAGTTCGCGCTCGCGAGGAAAGAGTCCGGAAGATTGTTTGAAGAAGCAAGGCAAGTCACACATTTCCCCTTGAGCATGTTGTACCTATTTTACGAAATGTTTTACGTTTACAAATAAAGTGCATGTTTTGCTAATTACATGGGAATAGGGTTTACCTATTCGTTCGCTTGTGCCATGTCTACTTGTTAAACCGTCCTTTGTTAACTATGGGTGATAATTTGACTAGCGTAAGTCACTTATGTTGACTTTGCTAGAATTATATATGCTTAGCCATGCTTAATTACCACTAGCTCATTTAATGGGATAATTACACTGTTTACAATTAGCTTCTAACAAGCAGTTCGCTCGAGACACCCGACCATGTTTTATTGGTCATAATTATCCAACTAAAATATGACTTAATGGTGGGCTGTGGGTGCATGGTTTTGCTGGTCGCACCCATGGCAGTTAAGGACCGGTTCTTGGGAAACCCTGGAAGACTAACAGTGCTTACCACAAGCAAGAATGGGCAACTGCTGGACTCGTAGTATAGCTCTTTCCTAGCCGACGTTCCTCGGGAAGGGTGGGCGTGATGGAGTCGGTTCGGCCGGGGATATACCGGTTGACCGGCTGCCGGATTCACCAAGGCATGAGGGGGGGCTGCCCACTGCCTTTTGAGGGGTAGGGGCGAAACCTGCGGTGTGGTGCGCTTGGTTAGGGGGAGTTATGCGAAAGGTCTTGTCACGATTTTCCCCTTTGCAGTATCGTGGTGATACTTCGGGGCATGGTAACATGTGTGGAATCGTGTCTTGTGGGTACAGTTGCGCACCTCTGATCAGAGTAAAACTATTCGAATAGCCGTGCCCGCGGTTATGGGCGATCGACCAGATTCACCGTGATTAGTCCCACATGCTTAATTAATTTGACTTAATGAACTGGTGTAGTTCAGGTGGAATGGTTGGGCCTGTTCAACGTGGTTGTAGCGTTGTTCAGTGGAGATTTAATATTGCTTTAATTAAACAACTGTTTTACTGTTTTAAAATGTAAAGGTTTTCAACCGCTTTTCTGCAAATAGCCACAAGCCTCCCTTTGTCTCCCCTGTGCATGTTTGCATCTTGGTGTGGCTTGTTGAGTACGGTGGTTGTACTCAATCTTGCTATTTTTCCCCTTTTTCAGAAGTTTAGTACTTCTGAGTTGAAGATGAAGTTAGAGGACCAAGGCTCAGACCCCAGTTGAGTTTGCCTGTGGAGTGGAGCTGAAGCCCCGCTAGGATCGTCTCTTTCCGCTGCTGTTTTCTTTTTGGTGTGAGGACTAAGTGCCTCTGTTGTAAGTATTTATCGCTTTATTTACGTTTGGATCTGTTTATTGATTTGTCGTTTTGTGTACCCTGGTTGATGCCTGGACAGGGACTTAATACACAAAATGGTCTGGAAATTTGGGAAAATTTCCGGGCGTGACAAGGAGCGCGTGGGCGACGGCGGCGTGGGAGGCGCGCGGGTGACGGCGGCGGGCAGCGCGGCTGGGAGGGAGAAGGCGGGCGGCGGCGGAGCTTACCGGCGGAAGGCAGCGGTGGAGCGGTGGCGGTGCGCTTTTAGGGTTTGGGGCGGCGGCGGCGAGGAAAACGAGGGGCGGCGGCCTCGGGAGGGGGATAAATAGCGGCGCGCTAGGGCTCGACCGGGAGTCCCGCCGGGAAACGCGGCGGCGCGGGCGGCGCGGCGGCGGCCGGCCGAGTCGGAGACGGACTCGGTCGCGGGCCCCACCCGTCAGCGAGCACGCGGCGCGGGGGAGGCCGCGCGGACTTTCCGGGCGGCTCGGGCCGGCCCGGGAAGGGAAAACGGCGCGGGCGCGGCGCGGCGGCTGGGCCGGCCTGGGAGGGGAGGGGAGGCGCGCGTGGCGGCGGCTCGGGAAGGAGGAGGAATGGGCCGGCGGCCCAAGAAGAGGAAAAAGAAAAAGAAAAAGAAAAAGAAAAAGAATTTTCCCAGGGATTTATTTATTGCGCTTTAGGGTTTTTAATTGGTTAAAATTATTTTTAGGGCTCTGAAAATTCCACTAAAAATCCTGTTAATGTATTTTGACACGGGGAACTCAAGAAAAATTCCACCTTGCCATTTCCACTTCTTTAATGCATTATTTAATTGGGCTTTTCTCCAGATTTAATTAAACAATTTCTCCGATAAATTATTAAATTCGATTTTTACGATTTGGAAGAACTTCGAGGTGTGACATACAACCACGACATGACAACTTAATTTATCTATTAATTAGGCAAGTTCTGTATTTAGGAAAAGTTGTCATGTTCGATAAGGACTTTATATTATTCCTTTTATCTTTAGAAAAGTTTATGTTGTGCCCGATCAGGACTCTTATCAGCTTATGAGTATAAATATGTACACTTGGGGTCTTTGTAACATATCTCCACAGATCAATATATCTACTTTCGATGCATCACCACCCTCTCACGAGGTTTTATTTCAATGAGTTCTTGTTTTCGCGCATGGGCTGCATCGATTGAGTTTGACCTCCGACAAGAAGTGAGTTTCGTCCTCTTCGCTTGCGTTGGCGTGGCTAGGACTTCCTCAGTTGAGTCTGATATTCTAATCGGGTCGACGCAAGTGTTGCCTATCTAGTTGTTAACGACGGATTTTGGTAATCGACTTGGAGAGAAAAGAGGAAACCGAAGCAGAGAGGAAAGATTGAGTTGGAGTCGGACCAGGCTTTGTATCGGACCCGGTAACCGTATCGGACTGGGGAGGTGTTGCTATAGAAAGCGTATCGGCCGATACGGATTTGGTTTGGTCGTGGGCCGATACGGGTTGTGAGTTGACAGTGTTAACGTGGGCTTGGTCTGGGCTCGGAATAAGCTTCAAGGAAGTTGCTAAATAGAGATAAAGCTCGGTTTTAGGCAATTGTATCTTGTAAATTAAGTAGTTTAGGTCTAATCTGTGGCTTAAGTCTGTCGCAAGGACTTGTTTGTTAGTTGTAGATAAGATCGTGCCCTACAAGGGTTCTGTTGTAACCTCGGGTATAAATATCCCGATAGTTTGTACATGTACAAATCAATCTACTTTCGGCGCATCGCCAACCCTCGCAAGAGGTTGACTCCTGACGAGTTCTTGCTTCCCTAGAGCAAGGTAAGAACTCGTACCCGACGATTCACATCGTCGGGGCTAGTGTGTCGTTTTAGGCACGTTAAGCCCTGATGATGTGATCGTCGTTTATCGTGTTTTAGCTAACCTAGATGTGGTTTGCTAATTCCATCTCGCTAGTGGTTAACTCGTTTTAGGGTTTGTTGCCGATGATGATTGAATTGGTTTACTTGTTTAGGTTATCTAAGGCATTTACCATCCCCAAAAGCAATCGACGGCTTGATTTTCTTTGTGTTAAGTCTTGATTCACACTTTGAGTTGCTATCGACCTTAGTCCTGTTTCGAGGTCTAACACGAAGCCTGCTTTCGGTTGTAATTAAGGATAGCGCCGGGGTTTCAGCCGGTCTTACCTAATGCATGTGATTATTTATGTTTTTGCATGTGTTTGCCACTTATACATGTGAATCGACGAATTTAAACATATCGGTTGCAGGGAGTTTTCAAGATGTCTTTGTGATTGGTGTATTTATATTGGCCGATTGGCTTGTATAGGTTTGCACTAGGGTAATAGCTAGTGTGGTTATCTTCATGAAATTCTCATCGGCTGATTCTAGTAATTTGCCTTAGACATGTTAAAATAGGCCGATGAGATTAGATCTGTTTCAATTTATTTATTATCTTTAGTAAGCTGTCGGTGACATGGGCCCGGGGGTATCACGACTAGAGGCTTGGGTAGCCGCGGTCACCCACGTGGCCCGACCCCCTCGGGGGGGTCGGGCCCGAGGGTGACGTGGCCACCCCTCCCTCTGTCTCCCCGAGGGGTCGGGCCTCTCCCGTTTCGGCCCCGAGGGCTGGGGCGCCCCGACCTCCCGTGATTTTGGCGCCACGTGTGTGGGTTAGGTGAGCACAGCAGGGCTCACCTAACCGCATTTATAGCGGATCGGACGAGCACGCCACGCCGCTTTTAATGCGGCGCAGCGCACGCTTATCCGGTCCGTGACCGGTCGCGGTGTGTGACCGGTCACAGACCGGTCAGATCGCGGGTTAGGTGGCGACAAGCGGCCTGTCGCACTCCTCGCCCCGTCCCGTCAGAATGATGAGAGCCTCCTGGCTCTCGTCCCTAGCCGGAGCCGGCGTGCTAACTCCTGGAGTTGGTATGTCAGTCCCGGTCAGATCCATTCCAGACTTCAGCGCAAGCATGGCAAGGAAGTCGCTTGCCGTTTATTGAAGTTTGAAACGGGCGTCCACCGGGAGAGCTGGCGAGCGGGGCAGAAGGCGTGTACCGTGCCTGTCAGAGGTCACTTCCGGCTGTAGACTAGCCCTCATTGTAAAAAGAATGTTTCCTTTCTTAGGCAGCTTGAGGCCCATGTGGTGACCCCTGGCCAGATAAAAGGAGGCCCAGGCCTAGGAAAGAAAGGGGGGGACTCCGACGAGTACGCTCTGGAGACCGAACTCTCTTTGTATTGTTGGAGACCCTCAGATCCACCAGAACACAGGAGTAGGGTGTTACGCTTCTCAGCGGCCCGAACCTATCTACCTCGCCCGTGTCTTATGCAATTCCTCTCTCACTGACGTTCCTCAGATCGAGGGCGAAGAACCTCACTTAGCGCCCCCGGCCGAACCGGCAAAGGGGGGCCCGCGCGGTCTCCCGGTGAGGAGCCCCTTGCTCCGTCATCTGGCGCGCCAGGTAGGGGGCGCGCGTGTCTTTCTAAGCCCTCATCCTCTTTCGTGTGTGCCAAGCTTCTCCCGGTCAGCCCTATGGCCGAACGGGCAGTGGCGCACAGCCTCTCTCCGAGCGCGAGCGGTGATGACAGGGAGCAGAACCCGCGCCGTTGGGCTCGCACCCCGTCGTCCCCCCCTCGCCGAAGTCTTGGGCGGGGGAAGGCGCTCGAGGAGGTCGAAGGATCCGCGACCTCACCGCTCGCGGGCGACGGGGGAGGACGGCGAGACGGGGCGCGTCGCCGCCTCGTCTACGGCGATGGCGGCACGCCCCAGGGCGTGCTCCAGGCTGCGGGCGTGCTCCTGCGTCACCCGCCCGTCGTCCCCGATCCAGAGACTCCAGCCCGACGTTGGCTGGATGACGTGGCCGACTTGGTCATGATGGCGCAGCAGCGCCTAGGCGCCGGCGGGCGGTCCTCCGTCGCCGGGGCCTCTGGCGCTGCCGCCGCCGGCTCCATGTCGCCGAGGCGGAGGGCGCGGCGAACGACGGCCGTTACATGCCGTTCGTCCGCCGTTCCCTCGTCAACGCCTCCGACCCAAGAAGATGTGCGTGGGGGGCCGGATGCCCGGCTCGATATCGAGCGCCGGGGCGACGCTCGTCGCACCGCCCACACAACGGAGGGCGCTTCCTCGTCCGGAGCGCCACTTCGGTCCGGTCACGGGGGCCGGCCCCCCGTGTCCCCGGTTGGCGGTGCCGGCTGTCGAGCCTTTGTGGCGAGCCTTCGGAACGTCCGTTGGCCCCCAAGGTTCCGGCCCACCATCACCGAAAAATACGACGGAAGCGTCAACCCCGCCGAGTTTCTCCAGGTCTACACGACCGGGATCGAGGCCGCGGGGGGTGACGACAGGGTCATGGCGAATTTCTTCCCCATGGCCCTGAAGGGTCAGGCGCGGGGTTGGCTAATGAACTTGCCACCCGCGTCGGTCCACTCTTGGGAGGATTTGTGCCAGCAGTTCACCACGAACTTTCAGGGCACGTATCCACGCCCAGGCGAAGAAGCGGACTTGCATGCGGTACAGCGAAGGGACGATGAGTCCCTTCGCTCGTACATTCAGCGGTTCTGTCAAGTCCGCAACACCATACCATGCATCCCCGCACACGCGGTGATCTACGCGTTCAGGGGGGGCGTGCGGCACAACCGCATGCTCGAGAAGATCGCCTCCAAGGAGCCCCAGACCACCGCGCAGCTTTTTGAGCTCGCGGACCGTGTGGCTCGCAAGGAGGAGGCCTGGACCTGGAACTCCTCCGGTTCTGGCGTGGCAGCTCCGGCCGCCCCCGGGTCCGCCGCTCGGTCAGGGCGGCGGCACAGGAGGAGGAAGAAGAGGTCGGCCCGTTCCGACGACGAGGGTCATGTCCTCGCCGTCGAGGGCGCTTCGCGGGCCTCCCGAAAGGGGAGGCCTGCGAGCGACAAAAAGAAGGAGGTCGGCGTTCCCAGCAGGGAGCGCCCGACCGGCAAGTGGTGCACCGTGCACAACACCTCCCTCCACGACCTCGCGGACTGCCGCGTGGTCAAAAGCTTGGCTGAGCGGACGAGGAAGTGGGAGGAGGAGAAGAGGCAGGAATGCCGTGAGGGCAAGGCCCCGGCAGCTCCCACCGGCAACCGGTGGGGTGAGGCCAAGCAGAAGGCTCCCGCCGAGGACATCGACGATGGCGACGATGACCTGGGCTTTCAGGAGCCTGAGGCCACCGTCGCCACCGTCGATGGGGGAGCGTGCGCTCACGCTTCTCGCCGGAGCCTCAAGGCCATGAAGCGCGAGCTTCTGGCCGCTGCCCCTACCCATGAGGCGGCGCGGCGGGCGCGGTGGTCGGAGGTTTCCCTCACCTTCGACCAGACCGACCACCCGCCGTGCGTTGCCCGGGGAGGACAGATCGCGATGGTGGTTTCCCCCACCGTCTGCAATGTGAAGTTGGGGCGTGTCCTCGTAGACGGGGGCGCAGCCCTCAACATCCTTTCCCCCGCAGCCTTTGATGCCATCAAGGCCCCGGGGATGGAGCTCCGGCCGTCCCAGCCGATCATCGGCGTGACGCCAGGGCACACCTGGCCGCTGGGTCATATCGACCTCCCGGTCACCTTCGGTGGTTCCGCCAACTTTCGCACGGAGCGGGTGGACTTCGATGTGGCGGACCTCAGTCTGCCCTACAACGCGGTCCTGGGGAGGCCCGCGTTGGTGAAGTTCATGGCAGCGGTCCACTACGCCTATCTCCAGATGAAGATGCCGGGCCCCGGTGGCCCCATCACCGTTCATGGCGACCTCAAAGTCGCGGGGCTAACGGAGTCCTCCTGAAGTGCATTCCTCGGGAACAAGGCGTCGAGTTTCTCGCCGATGTCCATGAAGGCGAGTGCGGAGCCCACTCCGCCTCACGCACCTTGGTTGGCAAGGCCTTTCGCCAGGGTTTCTATTGGCCGACGGCTCTCAACGATGCGGTCGACCAGGTCCGGCGGTGCAGGGCGTGCCAGTTCCACGCCAGGCAAACCCATCAGCCGGCCCAGGCCCTGCAGACCATACCTCTTTCGTGGCCGTTTGCTGTCTGGGGGCTCGATATCCTGGGTCCGTTCAGGCGGGCCCCGGGCGGGTTCGAGTATCTGTATGTCGCTGTCAACAAGTTCACTAAGTGGCCCGAGGCTTATCCGGTCGTCAAGATCGATAAGCACTCCGCGCTTAAATTCATCAGGGGCATCACTGCTCGGTTCGGGGTGCCTAACCGTATCATTACGGATAACGGCACCCAGTTCACTAGTGAGCTCTTCGGCGACTACTGCGAAGACATGGGCATCAAGCTCTGCTTCGCCTCACCCGCCCACCCCAGAAGCAATGGCCAGGTGGAGCGCGCCAACGCGGAAATCCTCAAGGGCCTCAAAACCAAGACCTTCAACATCCTCAAGAAGCACGGCGACTCGTGGATCGAGGAGCTGCCAGCGGTGCTCTGGGCGAACCGAACCACGCCAAGCCGAGCAACCGGGGAAACACCTTTCTTCCTCGTCTACGGCGCGGAGGCGGTCCTCTCATCTGAGCTCACCCTGAGGTCCCCTCGGGTCACCATGTATTGCGAGGCTGACCAAGATCAGCTTCGCCGAGACGACCTCGACTATCTGGAAGAGCGAAGGCGGCGCGCGGCCCTCCGAGCCGCGCGCTACCAACAGAGCCTGCGGCGCTACCATCAGCGCCACGTCCGGGCCCGATCACTCTACGTCGACGACCTCGTCCTACGCCGCGTCCAAACGCGTGCTGGACTGAGCAAGCTCTCACCAATGTGGGAGGGTCCGTATCGAGTGATTGGCGTCCCCCGGCCGGGCTCGGTTCGGTTGGCCACGGGCGACGGCACAGAGCTGCCTAACCCGTGGAACATCGAGCATCTTCGTCGCTTCTACCCCTGATGGGGGTCGGGTGTCATGTCTCGGGCTCGGGCCAACCCCGCACCCCCCCCGGGCGTGCAGGGTTGGCCGGGGGCTACCACATGCACATACTTATCTTTTTTCTCTTCCGTATTTCAATAAAAGCACTTTCGATTTCCTGAGGACTGCGTCCGTGCCATCGTTTCCTTCTGAAGAATCTTGGCTTGAATTAGTACGCTCGTGCTCGACCCTGCCCTCGTTTGCCCGGGCCGGCTAAAACCGCCAAATGGGGCCCAGAACCGAGCCGTGCCCCGGGGCGTGGTGAACTCCGGGGGGGAATCGGCAAAGGCCCACAATCGGGTCCCCCTAACCCTTGGTCACCGCGCTCCCGGCCTGGCCAGTCTCGACACGCGGATCTCCCCAGGCACTAGCTCCGACCCGCGCCGTTTGAGGCTGGGACCTGGGCACGAGCCCTTGTTCAAGCCAAGACACAGAAGGACTGCGGCACAGACCATCCTCGCCTCATACGCACAACAAACATGACTGACATTGAAATTTCCTCTTTATTTGATTGCAGATTAAACCAGTCTATACAAGAAGGAGGCTCGAAGGCCTCGGAAGAAGAAGGAAAAATTATTAAGATTGGCGGGGGCTTGGGGGCTCACTCCGACGCGCCCGGGTCGCCGGCCTCGTCGTCGCTGTCGTCCGCACCGTCGTCGCCGTCCTCCTCGTCGGAGTCGAGGGCGAACGCGAGCCGAGGGGCCGTACCCTCGAAGCTGTGGACGATTTGGTCGACGGCGTCCCGGACCTGCGCGTGCGCGCCGTCCTCGGTTCCGGGAGGGAACTCTTCCAGCGCTGCCCACGGGGAGAAGTCAGGGTCCCTGGCCTGGTAGCTTGCCAGCACGAGCTCCACCGCCCCCCGGGCGAGGTCCCTCGAGGATGACTTGATCGTCTCCTCGAGCTCCTCGGGGAGCCGTTCGAGGGCCCCGGCCATCTCCGAGAGGCGCTGGGCGAGGCCCCCTGGTTGGCGGCGTACTTCGCGTACCGCCCGCCCCAGAGGCCCGCTTGCCGCCCGGCGCGGTCTAGACGGGAGACGGCGTCCCGAAGCATGTGGGCCCTACCTCGCTCGCCAAGCGGAGGGCCTCGACCTCCCCGGCGGACGAGTCCAGCGCGCCCTGCAGCTCGGCGACGGTGTGTTCGGCGGCTACGAGGCGGGCGGCTAGGTCGCCGTGGCCCGCGGCCGCCCCGCCGCTGTGCGCTCTCGCGTCCAGCTCCTTCGCCCGCGCCTCGAGCTCAGCGGCCCGCTGGTCCAGCGTGGCCCTCTCGGCGCGGGCGCCTTCCAGATTGCGGCACGCCTGCTCCTCCCGCGCTGCCTCGCGGAGGAACAGGCTGTCCGCCAGCCGCTGCGCCGCGGCCTCGGCCTCCTCGAGAGCTCGCCCCCGCTCGGTGAGCGCGTCCTCGCGGAGGCAGAGTGCGGACTCCTCTTCGGCGGAGGCGGCCTCGTGCGCCGCCAGCGTTGCCTCCCGGGTGGCGACGGCGGCCTCGCGGTCCGCCAGGGCGCCCTCCTTCGCGTCCAGGGCGCGGGCGCGCTCCTCCAGCGCCGCGACGCGAGCCTCAAGGGCCTCTTCCCGCTGACGGGACGCCGCCTCGTTCTCCGCCGCCCGCCGCTCCCGGGCAGCGGCGGCGTCGAGGACTCCCCGGGCGGCGTCGAGCTTCTCCTCTAGCTCCGCCGCCCGGGTCCCGTATTGGAGGCGGAGGTCGTCCCGCGCCTCGTCGAGCACGGCGGTGGCGATGAGGGCGGTCTCCCGCTCCTCCTCTACCTCCCTGGCGATCTCCGCCAGGTCCCTACGACGGGCCTCGAGCTGTTTGGCGTGCTGGCGGTATGCCTTGCGGCCCGTCTCCACCATGGCCTCCACCGAGCGCCGCCCCTCCTCGACGCGCGCCCACGCCGCGTCGAGCTCCGCCCGCTCCGCCTGCAGGGCCTCCATCTGGGCACTTAGCCCGTCCAGCACCGTGCTGTTCGCGGTGGCCAGGGCCTGCAGGAGGGGCTCCGCGCTCAGCGGGGTAGCGGAAGGCAAAGGGGAGAGCCGCCTCGGTGTGGGTGCCGCGCGGCTCGGCCCGCCGATCGGCGTGCTGGCCTCGGGGGCGCCCCCCGAAGCTGGCTCGTCCCGCGCGTCGCCCGGGGCGTCAGGCCCGGGCGGCGCGCCCGCGGCCTCGTTGTGGGTGGCCTCGGGGGTCGTCATGGTCTCGGGCGGAGTCGGGTCGGGGGCTTGGCAGGCTGCCCGGCGTGCACCCGCCGCCTCTGCCTCCCGGGCGGACTCCTCGGCCCGGCGGAGTCTGGCCTCCTCCCGAGCGGCCTCCTCGGCCTGGCGAACCCGGGCGGCCTCCCGGGCAGCCTCCTCGGCTTCCCGGAGGCGGTCCGCGGCTTCCCGTCGGTCAGCCTCTCGCCTCCGGGCCTCCGCGGTCACCGTCTCCTCGGCCTCGGACCGGCCGGACTTGGAATGGCGTGGGGGGCGTGACGGGATCTCGCTGAGGCAGAAGAAAAACCAAAGACAAAAAGAAGCGGGTGAGTAAAAACTCGCCTTGGGGAGTAGATACGGCCGCAGTGGGCGTGGGAACGAACCTGCGGGGAGGTCGGCTGAACGACCACCTCGGGGGCGAGATGAGGCTCCCCCGGCATGGCTCGCTCTCCCCCATCTTGCGGAGCCGTTTCTTCCTTCGCTCCCCCTCGGGCTGCGGCGCCGGCACGGCACCCTCTGGGCGCCTGCTGCTGGCACGCACCGCCCCGCCCCCTCGGGGAGGAGATGGGGGAGGAGTACCTCCCTGCTTCCTCTTCCCCCTGGCGTCGGCGGGGCGGCTGCCCCCCGGGCCCCCGTCGCGGGGCCCAGAAGCACGACCCCCTCCCGGGGTAGATTGTTCCCCCCTGCGGCTCCCGCCCGCGCCATCGTGGCCTCGGGGGGCCCGTTCCCCCGACGCCCCGACCACCTGCATGATGGCCAGGATGTTGGCGCGCTCTGGGTCGCAGCAGAGGGGGAGGACCCCTTGGGGGATGAGGGATGCCTCCACGGAGCTGAGATTCAGCACCCGTTGGACCACCATCCTGAAGTCCTCGGGGTCCCAGTCCCATTTTCGCCCCAGGTGGGTCCTCACGTGGTCCTCGGGCCCGGTGTACTCCCAGGCGCCTCGGGCGCGCCGCTGGAGCGGCGCGATCCGGCGACGAAGGTAGTCGCCGAACACCATGGCCCCCGTGAGCCCTTGGGATCGCAGACCCGCCAGGCGGTCAAGAACGGCGTCGTAGCCGTCCCCCAGATCCACCGCCGCCCGCCAGCTGGAGGCCTGCGCCGGGGGCTGGCTCGGGAGTCGGAGGCGCGCTTCGTCGGCGAGGGGGGTGTAGAACCAGTCGCTCTTCCAGTCGTCCCACTTCTTGCGGAGGACGCAGGGAATGTAGCGGTTCAGCACCTGCCCCCGCGGCTGGAAGTAGCAGCCACCGACTGCCGTCGGCGGCGACACCGGCTGCACGGTGAAGAACCACCGGAACAGCCGGAGAGATGGGCGCACCCCGATAAACATCTCGCACAGGTGCGCGAAGATGGCCAACGTCATTATCGCGTTGGGGGTGAGGTGCGCCATCTGGAGATCATAAAACTCCAGAATATCCATGAAGAAAATAGAGAATGGCGGGACCAGCCCCGCCATTGCGAAAGAGAGGAAGAAGACGGACCGCCCCGGGTAGTCTGGCGCCGGGCGTCCCTCGCCCAGCGTGACCACCTCCCGGCCGGTGGCAGATTCCGGCATGAATCGGCGCGGCAGCCCGGCCTGCCTCTCGCTCGTGATGCGGGAAGGCGGCAGCACGCTACCGTCGAGCGGTGCGGAGCCCCGTGCCATGGCGCCGGCGGAGGAGGAGCTTGAGAGCGAGCGCGTGCGGCAAGAGTAGGGCACAGGAAACGAAGAGTTAGGGCACGAGTGGCGAAGGCAAGGGGAAAAATGGAGAGAGGAAGGAAACGAATCCCTTCCTCGGCGTCTTTATACCCTTGCCAACGCTATGCCCGGCTCCTCGCTTCCTGCGCCCACTACCTCGCCCCCTCGTTTCTCGCGCCCACGCCTCCACTAACCCCACTCGCCCGTTTGCGGCGCACGCGGCAGACGTGCGGCCGTGGCGGTTGAGATGGGGCAGATCGTGCGCGCATTAACTGCGCTCGCCGACCGTGAAAAACGCCATCATCATATCCCCAGGCGAAACGAACCGGCACGTCCCGATTCCCGCGCTGCTCGAGTAATGCAGCGGTCTTGAAGAGGCCGCTCATTATCGTCGGTCGGTTTTCTCTTGCCGATGCGCGCGATTCGCGACCGTTGGGTTCCTGTCCGCCTGTAGGGACCGGCCCCACCCGTCACCGGGCCTAAGGAGTGGCGTCACGCCCGAGCGCTTCCCTCGAGGGGGGCGGTCGCCCTGGCGTAACGCCGGGGGCTACTGTCGGTGACATGGGACCGGGGGTATCATGACTAGAGGCTTGAGTAGCCGCGGTCACCCACGTGGCCCGACCCCCTCGGGGGGGTCGGGCCCGAGGGTGACGTGGCCACCCCTCCCTCTGTCTCCCCGAGGGGTCGGGCCGCTCCCGTTTCGGCCCCGAGGGCTGGGGCGCCCCGACCCCCTGTGATTTTGGCGCCACGTGTGTGGGTTAGGTGAGCACAGCAGGGCTCACCTAACCGCATTTATAGCGGATCAGACGAGCGCGCCACGCCGCATTTAATGCGGCGCAGCGCACGCTTATCCGGTCCGTGACCGGTCGCGGTGTGTGACCGGTCACAGACCGGTCAGATCGCGGGTTAGGTGGCGACAGGCGGCCTGTGGCACGCCTCGCCCCGTCCCGTCAGAATGATGAGAGCCTCCTGGCTCTCGTCCCTAGCCGGAGCCGGCGTGCTAACTCCTGGAGTTGGTATGTCAGTCCCGGTCAGATCCATTCCAGACTTCAGCGCAGGCATGGCAAGGAAGTCGCTTGCCGTTTAATGAAGGTTGAAACGGGCGTCCACCGGGAGAGCTGGCGAGCGGGGCAGAAGGCGTGTACCGTGCCTGTCAGAGGTCACTTCCGGCTGTAGACTAGCCCTCATTGTAAAAAGAATGTTTCCTTTCTTAGGCAGCTTGAGGCCCATGTGGTGACCCCTGGCCAGATAAAAGGAGGCCCAGGCCTAGGAAAGAAAGGGGGGGACTCCGACGAGTACGCTCTGGAGACCGAACTCTCTTTGTATTGTTGGAGACCCTCAGATCCACCAGAACACAGGAGTAGGGTGTTACGCTTCTCAGCGGCCCGAACCTGTCTACGTCGCCCGTGTCTTATGCGATTCCTCTCTCGCTGACGTTCCTCAGATCGAGGGCGAAGAACCTCACTTAGCGCCCCCGGCCGAACCGGCAAAGAGGGGCCCGCGCGGTCTCCCAGTGAGGAGCCCCTTGCTCCATCATAAGCCGATACAGATTTGCCCTATCGGCTGGGCTATAACAATGTGACATCGACTTATCGGCCGATCGACCATTGTTTTCTGATATGGTTTACTTGTTTCTTGTTGATTGCAGATCAAATCAACTGGCACGCTCTGTGCACGACTAGGCAAGCCAATTTGGACCTGCACTGGAGTTAAGCAGATCTCCCAGGCCGCCGTGGTAACGCGGAACCCGTTTTGTTGCTGGACGGGTCCAAATTCTGCGCCAACACGCTTTTGGCATGCCCAGTGGGACCTCTATTTTCAACTTCACTCCCAGTGGGACCAAGAACGCAAACTCTGCGACAACAACAAATCTCCTCAAGATGTTGAAGCAGGTCGAGATTTCTGAGGAGAATATCGTCCCTGTGACCGCCGACCAGCTCAATGCAGAGCAGAAGGCTGAGATGGAAAGTCTGGTCGAGCAGTTCCAGAATATGTACCTGCAAACATATTCTAGGACTCGGCAAGGTACCTTGATCCAAAAATCCAAGGTAGTTATGCCGAGTCCTGGAGATGGAGTTGGCACGTCGGCGGCGGCGCACGACCACACCGTCAAGACTGAAGATACTGCAGCGCCGACGTTGCAAGATAGGATTGACTCCGCAGTTCATTCTGCGCTAGTCAACCAATCGGGGATCCTGGTGAACACATTGACCAATACGGTCAAGTCGATCCTAGATGGGTCGATTCACCAGTACAAGCCTCAGGGACCGATTTTCTTACCAGAAAATAAGTTCCCGGCTTATCGGAGCCTGAGGAACGACCTGAGCTCGGCTCAGCCGACAGCGCCGATGCCACCCCCATCGGCGCAGCCAACAACAACACTGCCACTGGTCCTCACAAATCAGACAGGGGGGACCCTCAGCGCATTATGGAGGAGCAATATGCTCAATGGACCAAGGGGAAGCAACCAGTGATCAAGCCGATGCAGCAAGTTCCGGTTCACCAACCATCGGCCGGACAGCCACAAGCCCCGGTGTTCAGCAATCCTCCCCCTCAAGCTGCATACAATGTGCCGCAAGGCTACCAGCAGCACACCGCAGGGCAGTACGGCGCGCAAAATCTTGATTACCATTACCAACCGTACTCCCCCAGGCAGTATCAGGCAGAGGGCTTGCAGCAATCATATCAGCAAGACCTCCCACATCGGCCCGCAGGATACTGGGCCGATATGATAGCTGAAGTGATGCGAGATCAATTCGGCTTGAAGCCCAAGGAGAACTCTACAGTGTATCGGCATCTGTATCCTGAGGAATTTGACAGAGTGCCATTGCCAGGCCGATACAAGATCCCAGACTTCTCCAAGTTTTCGGGACAGGACAACGTCTCGACGTACGAGCATGTCAGCCGATTCCTAGCACAGTGCGGGGAGGCATCGGCTATCGAGGCGTTGAGGGTGAGATTTTTCCCTCTGTCCTTATCAGGGTCTGCATTCACGTGGTTTTCTTCTTTACCCTGCAATTCTATCAGAGGATGGATAGATCTGGAGAAACAGTTTCACAGGTATTTCTACAATGGCGTACAAGAGATGAAACTGTCCGATCTAACTGCCATCAGGCAACGAGTGGATGAATCGGTCCCAGAGTATATCCAGAGATTTAGAGACATACGGAACAGGTGTTACAGCCTCAGTTTGACCGATTCCCAGTTGGCCGACTTGGCATTCCAGGGATTGCTAGGGCCGATACGCGAGAGGTTCTCCTCGCAGGAATTTGACAGCCTAGCTCAGCTGGCACAACGAGTATCGGCCCACGAGCAGCGATTCCAGGAGGCAAAAAAGTTCGCGAAGAAAATCAACACAGTTTATCAGTATGCCTCCGATGACGACGACGGGGAAGATGTTGATGTCGACCTGGCCGAATGGGCCCGGATGAGAAAGCCGACAACTTGCCAATGGGCCAAGAAGGGCGACAAGGAAGATAAATATGACTTCGACATCAACAAGGCTGATAAGATATTTGACCTGCTGCTGCAAGAAAAGCAAATCCAGCTGCCAGTAGGTCATGTATTGCCATCGGCCGAAGACATCAAGAAGAGAAGATATTGCAAGTGGCACAATTCTTATTCACACCATACAAACGAATGCAAGATCTTCAGACAACAGATCCAATCGGCCATCGAGCAAGGCAGGATTAAAATCGATGACGCCAAGCGGCCGATGAAGATCGAAGGACACCCGTTCCCAGTCAACATGGTGCGGGCGGACAGGACCGATGGCAATGCCCATCGGACCGGCAAGCGACCTTATCAGACCTCTGAGGGCCTGATTAGAACATACCAGCAGCGGCAGGAAGAACAAGCTCAAAACTACGCCGATCAAAACAACTCCTATGACCCGCATTGGGAGTGCGAGTTTTTCCGGTTCTGCTGGAATGAGGGAATGAGGTTGCCATCTATCCAGGAGTGCCCTGCATGCAATGGTGCAGAAGATTCTTATCAGGGCAGCTCAAGCATGCAAGCGCATCGGCCGGCCAAGCAAAGAAAATCTGTTCATGAGAGGTTAGGCCCGATGCACCAAGACCAACAGACCGAAGCCGAGGAACAGGTCCAGAACCCTCAATGGTGCCCAAGCGATGTATTCACTAAGACACAAAAACGACGGGTTCAGAGTCTAAGGAGGAAAGAACAAATCCAAGAGCAACAGGTGGCAGTAACCCATCGGTCGGCCAAGACCAAGAAAGAGTGGAGGATAAAATCCACGGTGGTAACGGCCGATGAGGGCACCTCCAATACAGCCCGGGCCTCTGCGGCTTCAAAAGGTAAACGAGCGACATCGGCGCCTGTTAACATGGTTTTTATACTGCCAGCAGAGTACAGCGTGCAGGCAGCCGATGAAGCAGTGGCCGACGATGAACAATCTTCGGCTAGGCTACAGTTGTCACCAGATCAAGCCATCTTCGACAAGCCAGTTGACGCCAGCTACTGACACTTGCGGCCGTTATACATCAAGGGATTCATCAATGGGCGGCCGATGACGAAGATGCTGGTCGATGGCGGCGCGGCGGTCAATTTGATGCCATACACAACCTTCAGGAAGCTTGGGAAGGTACCTGAAGACCTTATCAAGACCAATATGGTATTAAAGGATTTCGGTGGCAACGCGTCCGAAGCGAAGGTGGTCCTAAACGTGGAACTCACCGTGGGCAGCAAAACAATACCCACCACCTTCTTCGTCTTCGACGGAAAGGGTTCCTACAGCTTGTTGTTGGGACGGGATTGGATCCACACAAACTGTTGCGTCCCTTCAACAATGCACCAATGCCTCATGCAATGGCAAGGGGACCAGGTTGAGATCGTGCAGGCCGATCGGACAGTACACGTGGCCAATGCCGATCTCGCAGTATGGGAGATGGAGGAAATCGACTGCTTGTCCAGACGAGTCTGGGACGCCGATTTCCTCAAAGTAACTGACTGTGACATCGAGACGATCGAAGATCAAGATAAGCAGTTACTTTAGCAGAGAAGCGTCGTCCGCCGTTGAAGACGAGCAAGCTAGTCCTTACACAGACGATGCGGTGGACGAGCTAGATGGCAAGTTGGGACACGGTTTTACGTCGACCGATGAACTTGAAGAGATTGATATAGGGATAGGTGATAAGCCTAGGCCGACGTACATAAGTGCTAACCTGCCAAAGGAATACAAGAGTAATATTATAAATCTGTTAAAAGAATTCATGGATTGTTTTGCATGGGAATATCATGAAATGCCAGGATTAAGCCGATCGATTGTAGAACATCGGCTACCAATCAAACCAGGCTATCGGCTGTTTAAACAAGCTTCTAGGAGATTCAAGGCCGATATGCATGAAGCTATCAAGGCAGAGATCACACGACTTTACGATGCCAACTTCATCAGACCTTGCCGATACGCAGAGTGGGTCTCCAACATAGTTCCAGTAGTTAAGAAAAATGGCAAGCTTAGGGTATGTATCGACTTCAGAGACTTGAACAAAGCAACACCGAAAGACGAGTACCCTATGCCTCTCGCCGATTTGCTGGTCGATGCCGCATCTGGACACAAGGTTATAAGCTTCATGGATGGGAACGCAGGCTACAACCAAATTTTCATGGCCGAAGAAGATGTTCACAAAACAGCCTTCCGATGCCCAGAGGCAATCGGCCTATATGAATGGGTTGTCATGACATTCGGTTTGAAGAATGCTGGAGCTACGTATCAGAGGACCATGAATTATATCTTTCATGATCTCATCGGCTCTTTGATTGAAGTATACATTGATGATGTCGCCGTGAAGTCACGAGAATATGATATGCACTTGGCCGATTTACGCAAGGTACTTGAAAGAGCGAGGAAGTATGGTTTAAAAATGAACCCTAACAAGTGTGCCTTTGGCGTATCAGCCGGTTAGTTCCTGGGTTTCTTGGTCCACGAAAGAGGAATCGAGATTACACAGAAGAATATCGATGCTATAAGAAAAATCAAACCTCCGACGAACAAGACCAAGTTACAATCTCTGCTCGGCAAGATCAATTTTGTTCGGCGCTTTATATCAAACCTATCAGGAAGAATAGAGCCGTTCACTCCGTTATTGAAGATAAAAGAGGATGAAGAGTTCGTATGGGGTGATAGGCAGCAGAAGGCGCTGGATGATATCAAGGAGTATTTAACTTCTCTGCCAGTTCTAATCCCTCCACAGAAAGGGGTTCCGTTCAGACTGTACCTATCGGCCGATGAGAAATCCATCGGCTCAGTCTTGGTTCAGAATATTGATGGTAAGGAAAGAGCTATTTTTTATCTCAGTAGGAGGATGTTAGACGCTGAGACAAGGTACACACCGGTGGAGAAATTATGTTTGTGCTTATATTTTTCATGTACTAAATTGAGGCATTATTTACTTTCCAACGAGTGCATTGTGGTGAGTAAGGCCGATGTGATGAAATACATGTTATCGGCCCCTGTGTTAAAAGGAAGAATTGGAAAGTGGATCTTTGCCTTAACAGAGTTTGATCTCAGATATGAATCGGCCAAAGCAGTCAAAGGACAAGCCCTGGCCGATTTCATTGTTCAACATAGAGACGAATCACTTGCATATGCAGATATTGTGCCATGGACATTGTATTTTGATGGATCCGTCTGCAGACATGGATGCGGTATTGGCCTAGTTATCATATCCCCTCGGGGGGCAAGCTTTGAGTTTGCTTTTACTATCAAGCCTTATTATACTAACAATCAAGCAGAGTACGAAGCGGTGCTTAAAGGCTTGCAGTTATTACAAGAAGTCGAGGCCGATTCCGTAGAGATCATTGGCGACTCACAACTAGTAATTAATCAACTTTCTGGAGAGTATGAATGCAAAGATGACATCCTCAAAGTCTACAATGAAGAGTGCATGGTGTTGCTTCAGGCATTCAGGATCGTAACGATGAGGCATATACCCAGGAAGCAAAACTTCGAGGCCAATGACCTGGCTCAGGGGGCATCGGGATACAGGCCGATGGCCAAGGATGCACGAGTTCAAGTGCCTAGGTCCTGAGGAGGCCAAAGTCGTTATGAGCGAGGTCCATGAAGGGATGTGTGGAACACATCAATCGGCCCATAAAATGAGATGGCTGTTGAAACGCGTTGGGTATTTTTGGCCAACCATGTTAGAGGATTGTTTCAAGTATTATAAAGGATGTCAGGGTTGTCAGAAGTTTGGAGCAATTCAAAGAGCACCGGCATCGGCTATGCATCCCATCATAAAGCCGTGGCTGTTTCGTGGATGGGGAATAGATATGATCGGCTAGATTAACCCGCCATCGAGCAAGGGACACAAATATATCTTGGTGGCTACCGATTACTTCACAAAGTGGGTTGAGGCCGTTCCCCTTAAGAAGGTTGATTCCAAAGATGCAATTCAGTTTATCAAGGAATATATTATATATCGGTTTGGGTTACCTCAGACGATAACCACCGATCAAGGATCAATCTTCGTATCCGATGAGTTCGTCCAGTTCGCCGATAGCATGGGTATTAAATTATTAAATTCTTCTCCTTACTACGCGCAAGCTAATGGACAGGCAGAGGCTTCTAATAAGACTTTAATCAAGTTAATCAAGAGGAAAATCGCCGAACAGCCGAGGCAATGGCACACAACGCTGGCCGATTCCCTTTGGGTGTATCGGATGGCTTGCCATGGTGCAATTCAAGTGCCTCCGTATCAGCTGATTTATGGACATGAAGCGGTGCTGCCGTGGGAAACCAACATCGGCTCAAGAAGGATTGCTTTGCAAGACGACTTGACAGCCGATGAGTACCATAATCTTATGGTGGATGAGTTAGACGATTTGGCGCATGTCCGATTACGGGCCCTAGAGAAGATCAAACGTGATAAAGATAGAGTGGCTCGTCATTACAACAAAAAAGTTGTCGCCAAGTCGTTTGAAGAAGGGGATCTTGTATGGAAATTAATAATGCCGATTGGTTCCAGAGATAATAAATTCGGCAAGTGGTCACCTAATTGGGAAGGTCCTTTTCAAATTCATCGCTGTGTTCCTCGCAATGCTTATTTACTCAAGGGGTTGGATGGCGAGATTTATGGACGAGCTCTTAATGGCAAGTACTTGAAGAAATATTATCCCAGCGTCTGGATCGACTCATGATCGGCCCTCCAGCCGATTTATGATTATAGCCGATGTGTTATGCATCGTCTTTAGATGGCCAATACATACTATCGCTCTTAGTTCAAATTTTACAACATGAGCCCTTATCTTCTAAAATTTGGGGGGCATATATGTATACAAGTGCGGAATTTTTCAAGGAATTTTCTTCGCGGAATTTTTCAAGGAATTTTCTTCTTCAGAGTAAGATCGAATTCAGCTTCCTGGCCGATGAGGTTGGAATTTTTTTGAGCAAATTCGGCTACATGGCCGATAAGGTTCATATTTACACGGTACGAGGACAAAACACGCTACATCACCCTATGAAATCTGCGATAGCGACAATGGCTTTGCGGCGAATCTGCTCAACGTCGTCTATAGCCTGGGCATCATCGGCCGCTGACCCTGGGATCGACTTCAGTGATTTGCTTAGGGTCGCGAGGTACTTGGCCGATGCCTTGAGCTTTGCCGTCTGGTCTTCTATGGCTTTAGGTGATGCAGCTATTCCGGCTTCGACTTTTTGGATTTTTCGATGTGTCGATTCCAGCTTCGATACCAGCTCTGCCTCGAGGCGACGGAGCTCTTCAAATTTGTGATTCAAGACAATCGGCTCCACCGCTAGCTCGTCCAGCTTGGTTTTATCAGCGTTAACTTGGGCCTTGCTGGCGGACAAAGCCGATTCCAGTTGCTCACGCTCTCGTCGCTCTGCGAGTCTTTCTTTGGCCTTGTTGAGCTTGAATCGGTACTGCTCCAAGAAGATGGCCGGTGTTAGGACCTCCATCAGGTCTTCAGGCAGTTCGTCTTGAATTTCTTGTACCCTGACCCTGATGGGGGTGCAATCTTCCACCAAGTACTCCAGCGAGGACTCCAGCCGATTGGCGATATCGGTCAGCCGGTTCTTCAGATCATCAGAGATTGGTGCCCTGGCTGTGCTGGGTAGCTCCTTGTCCTCATCGTCAAGAAATTGGCCGATATCAAAGGAGAACATATCGGCTAGGTTCTGTAAATATCAGCATGGGTCAAGGTCAGCCTCGTTAATCAGGAATCGGCAGAAAGGGGATCAGGGTAATAGTGGTTACCTGTGTTGGAGCATCGATGGTGCTTGCATCGGCCTCCCTTTGCTGTGTTGAGGCAGTAGGTGAGGGGGTTGGCCGACGTGGTGAAGGTGATGGAGCCCTAGGCTGAAAAAGCAGGAAATTGGTCAATAGGGTTATGTGATTAGAAAGATAATGCAGAAAATCAACTCTTACCGAGACAGTCGGAAAGGGTGGTGGAGAAGGAGAAGGAGTCCTCAATCGAGCCTTGGCTCGTTCGCGCCATGGCAAAGTTGCTTTCTTGGTTCTTGGCAAAGGGGCCGATTGAGTTCTCTCCTTCAGTATAGATGACACCGCAGCCTGAAAAGGATATCGAATTAAAGTGTAGCAGTAGAAGGGGATTATGTAAACACAAAGAAGAGATCATATTGACCTTGCGAACTGCGTGTCTGGTCCTTTTTGGTTGCGGGGCATCATCTCGGTCATCGGCCGGTGGGATCTCAGCAGTTTCGGCCGATGGCTCCTGGGTAGTGTCGACCGGCGGGTTTTCTTCTTCATGTGCATCGGCCGCTGCTGTGTCAACCTCTTCCTCCATTACTTGTTCGTCGAGGAAGTCTTCCAGGGAAGGGTCTAGCTCTTCAAGATCGGCCTGGTCATCGGTTTTTGCCTTCTTGCTGGCTTTCTGCGATTTGCTTTTGGCCGGCGCTTTCCTCTTGGGGTTTTCTTTAGGCATTGGGCCTTGGAGAAGCGACGCCACTTTTGGGGCAGTGAGGCCGATGATGGATTCTAGGATGGTTGACCCTGATGGAGCTATGGCTTGAGCGTAGAAGATTTTTCGTCCACTGTTGCTCACAGATGGAATCGGCTCGTCTGGAACTTGAGGGCAGATGCCTTGGATAAGCTCCGTCACATAAAACCTAGCCGATTGATGAAAAATGTGAGCGGCCCACTCTTGCCACCATGTTTGGAAGTTGATATGGATGAAGGCACTCAAATGCAATCGGTCGCAGTCGCCAAGATTTGGGAGCTCAATTTCCAGCGCTTTGCTCATGATCAGTGCCGATGGAATAGTGCCTCTGCTCTCTAGGAGCTTATAAAGGTGCAGACTGATAGGGAGTTGCCCGAGCCCGCATTGCCTAGCAGCTATCATTGGGTTGTAAAACTCATAGGACAGGCTGGTGCTTCTTCCCTGAAAGATGCCTACTGGGAGCAGGCACGGAGTGAGGCCGATCATGAATAATTCCCGTGACTCCATGTCATCATTTATCAGGCTCAGCTGGAGGTCGTCAGGGAGTTCAAAATCTCGGTCCGATGTATAGACAAACATGTCCATCCTGGCTGATGGAGGGCTGGTGAAGAAACGAATGAACCATGTGGACATGTCTTCGGCCGATTGGTCTGCACCTGGGTAGACGGAGGCTGCTTCCCCATAGGACATGCATCGTCTGCTCCTGGGGTCTTCGTGATCGGCATATTTCGACGGGAAACGTGAATCCGATAGAGGTGGCCGATCAACCATGGTGTTAGTGTGAATGGTTAGCCAGAGTTGAATGAACCACCATGGTCCTCCATGTGCCACGGTCTGTTTTAGCATCAAATCTTGCGTGGCGATATGGAGTAGCCGATATACAGCTCCCAGAAGGTATCGGCCCAAGGGGATTTGTCTCTTATCGACCAAAGCTTGAGCCAAGTGTTGACAGTTGGTGGTGGGGCCACAGGTCGATCCGCAGAAGACAAATCTTTCCAACCACAATGTCAGGAAGGCTACATGTTCCCGCTCTGAGACCGATTCTTGTTCCACGTGTTCAGAGATGTATCCGGACCAGCCTCCAATTTTCTTGGTCTTCAATTTGTGACTACTGTTCACCAGGAGGCTGAAGGGGTTGATCTTGGAGTTGATATCCAATCCTGTTAGTATCTTGACATCTATAAGGGTGGGGGTCATCGGACCTTGCTTGAATATGAAGGCGTTCAGGGTACTGGACCAGAAGTAGCTAGCAGCTGACATAAGTGGCTCATTCTTCTTGGTATTGGCCAGGGACAGAGTTATGCATTGGTCGATCCCAATCTCGTCCCAGTGGACTTGCTTGGTGGCAGCAATCCTTTTATGCCAGGTTCTGTATCCGTTCAGCTTCGACGGCCACGACCTGAAGGTATGTTTCCATGCAGAAACAGTGGGCTTGGCTTGCCTGAAGGGGATTCTGTCGGTCTCGGCGTTGATTAGCCAAGTTGGGTCACAGTCGCCCATGGGGCCTAGCAGAAAGCGGTGAGATTTGTCGTCGGTGGGGATTAAGATTTGGTTTTTGAAGACCTAAATCATGAGAATGACGATGAAGATATAAGACCCGGGGGGCAGAAAGTAAAACCTAACTTGGAGAAATCGGCGGAAAAGGTAATAATGCGGACTTTGAAGGAATTGACTAACCGCAGGGATCTCGGAGGTGTAGAACGGGGCGGAGGCCTTCGTTGTTGTCGGAGGGGTCGCTGTGAAGGGGGTCGATGTTGACGAGACGCCGAGGAGTCGCCGGAGTTGAAGAACACGAAGAGTTTGTTGAATCGGCGACGAGAGGATTCGAATCTGGATCTGCGCGGTTTTCAGGTTAGATCTAGCAAAGAAGTCGATGAGTTCCTCGGAGCTAATTCCGCCACATTATATAATGAAGCGGAATTGGGGGGGCATGTGTTAATGACGGATTTTGGTAATCGACTTGGAGAGAAAAGAGGAAACCGAAGCAGAGAGGAAAGATTGAGTTGGAGTCGGACCAGGCTTTGTATCGGACCCGGTAACCGTATCGGACTGGGGAGGTGTTGCTATAGAAAGCGTATCGGCCGATACGGATTTGGTTTGGTCGTGGGCCGATACGGGTTGTGAGTTGACAGTGTTAACGTGGGCTTGGTCTGGGCTCGGAATAAGCTTCAAGGAAGTTGCCAAATAGAAATAAAGCTCGGTTTTAGGCAATTGTATCTTGTAAATTAAGTAGTTTAGGTCTAATCTGTGGCTTAAGTCTGCCGCAAGGACTTGTTTGTTAGTTGTAGATAAGATCGTGCCCTACAAGGGTTCTGTTGTAACCTCGGGTATAAATATCCCGATAGTTTGTACATGTAATCTCTCTCAATCAATCACACAATCAAATCAATCTACTTTCGGCGCATCGCCAACCCTCGCAAGAGGTTGACTCCTGACGAGTTCTTGCTTCCCTAGAGCAAGGTAAGAACTCGTACCCGACGATTCACATCGTCGGGGCTAGCGTGTCGTTTTAGGCACGTTAAGCCCTGATGATGTGATCGTCGTTTATCGTGTTTTAGCTAACCTAAATGTGGTTTGCTAATTCCATCTCGCCAGTGGTTAACTCGTTTTAGGGTTTGTTGCCGACGATGATTGAATTGGTTTACTTGTTTAGGTTATCTAAGGCATTTACCATCCCCAAAAGCAATCGACGGCTTGATTTTCTTTGTGTTAAGTCTTGATTCACACTTTAAGTTGCTATCGACCTTAGTCCTGTTTCGAGGTCTAACATGAAGCCTGCTTTCGGTTGTAATTAAGGATAGCGCCGGGGTTTCAGCCGGTCTTACCTAATGCATGTGATTATTTATGTTTTTGCATGTGTTTGCCACTTATACATGTGAATCGACGAATTTAAACATATCGGTTGCAGGGAGTTTTCAAGATGTCTTTGTGATTGGTGTATTTATATTGGCCGATTGGCTTGTATAGGTTTGCACTAGGGTAATAGCTAGTGTGGTTATCTTCATGAAATTCTCATCGGCTGATTCTAGTAATTTGCCTTAAACATGTTAAAATAGGCCGATGAGATTAGATCTGTTTCAATTTATTTATTATCTTTAGTAAGCCGATACAGATTTGCCCTATCGGCTGGGCTATAACAATGTGACATCGGTTTATCGGTCGATCGACCATTGTTTTCTGATATGGTTTACTTGTTTCTTGTTGATTGCAGATCAAATCAACTGGCACGCTCTGTGCACGACTAGGCAAGCCAATTTGGACCTGCACTGGAGTTAAGCAGATCTCCCAGGCCGCCGTGGTAACGCGGAACCCGTTTTGTTGCTGGACGGGTCCAAATTCTGCGCCAACACTAGTATATCTCTATCTTTAGTTTCATTACTGTTTATAGTCACATTGATTTAGTTAAGACTTCATCGATTAGGTCTGATATTCTAATCAAGTTGATGTTTCTTTAAACATAATGTCGCTTTAGATAGATTTGTTATATCCATCACATTAGACAGATTATTGGCTCATTGAGTATTAGATTATCATATACAATTTCATGCTGCATCGGTTAGGACCGACCTACTAAATTGTTATTGATAATCTAAATCTTGGTAAGCCGATAAGTTTATACTAATGTTTTATCGGAGGGTTAGCCGATCTTATCTGATGTGTTAAATTTCTCTTTGATGGTTTTACTGTCTTGGTTAAATTTAATACATGACCACTTTGATCGGCGACATATCGGCTGGTTTAAATCTATCAGGCAATTATCAACCTTATGCTGCATCGGTTAGGTCCGACCTATGAGGTTGTGGTTGTAAGTTAGATTTATTTAAGTTAGTAGGCATCAATCATTGTTTCATCGGGGTTTCAGCCGATGAGTTATTTAAATATTGTCTAAATGTTGCATCGGCTTATAAGGACTATATACAAGTTGGTTTTAGCCGATTGAAGCAAATGTTTCATTGATTACTTAATCATTTGGATTTAATAATATCAGACTTTCAGCCGTTGTATGTTTTAACCATCGAGCCTACATTTTATATATCAATATCGGCCGATTGGTTTGTTGGATATTTGCTTCATTATACCTATATCGGTTGACTGGTTCATTGGATATCTACTTTGTCATATTTATATCGGTCGATTGGTTCATCATCTTATTTTACCATCATTAGCCAATTGCCTTTATATGATTATGTATTCAAGTGTCAGAATTTATATCAGACATATAGTCAATTGTTCAAAACTCTATCGACATCGGCTAGCATCAACATCAGCTAGTATCGCTATATCGGCTTGTTAGCCGATCGGCTTTTTGGTCATCAACATATTTATCCATTCTGTCAGTTGCAGGATCAAACTGACTAGCACACTTGTATTGGAGCTAAACAGATCTCCCAGGCCTTCGTGTGCCACACGCAGGATCTACGTCAACACATTTTTTGGCACATCTGATGAGACAGATTTTGCATTAACACATTTCAAAAGTAGGCCACAGGTGAGGGAATCAAACCGCCAGACGAGGGTGACGCCATGACATACGGTTCATGCATATACGATCACGACCGTGGCTCTCTCACTCTCTGTGATGGACAAGCAGCCGTCAACGCCATGTGCCCATGCCTTGCAGTAAGAGCGAGTGAGCAAGAGATCATGGCTGGCAGCCAGGTGGGTGGGTGGGTGAGTATGCTTCTCTTTTTGCGTGTGCGCGCGCGCCCACACACACATATATATATATATACATATATATATATATATACATATATATATATATATACATATATATATATATATACATATATATATATATATATATATATACATATATATATATTGCAACTGCTTACATGCATGGCGTATCCATGTTAGGAGGAGACTAGGAATAGGCAATTCACTCTAATATTTATTCGCATATTATGTATAAGTAAAAGAAAGCCTTAAGGATATATAGCGTCGAGTTCTCCTAGAGCCCTTGAAACGCTCGGTCGCATGCAAGCGTGTATGCAGTGGTCGTCGGGGTAGTAGCGGCTAGAGTAAGTCCTCCTCTGCCACTAACCTAAGATTTCTATCATCTGATAAATAGGAAGCGAATAAAAGTAAAAGGGGACATATCCATAACGCACCAGCACTGTTCAGGGCGTCTATCTGGAACTACGATAGCCTGATGTAGACATCCTGTACAACATGCGAGTACTGCTGCATGTCCAGCAGAACATCACCCAGATAGATGGCGCACCCTCACTAGACTCTGCCACTGATGTTCACAGCGGCATATATAAGCCTGACAGCTGTAGTTGTTCAGGCATACCTGCCTGCACTGCTCCAGCGACATGCCAGGGTATGCCATCACACTAGTGGCATCAGGCAACTTCAGCCAGTTCATGACCCAGAACCCATCGTTATGGTCACATCTCAGTTTGATAGTCCTGACGCACCCACCTGCCCCATGTTGAAGGCTCGAGTGCCCCTTTGGCGACCGTTGTTTGAATCCCGAGAGGCTGTTGTAGAGACAATATTTGTTGTTGATGTCGCAATAGCCGAATAGCCCATTCACGGTGTAGGAGTCACACTGGTCAATCGGGTAATACCATAAGTTGTTGCATGCCTCACTGCTCCACACCGCGCGCTGCACTCGGCGCGTCGTGTCGTCCACGACGAACCGAGACAGTAGAGACGGGTCATTATTGAAATAGCTGTAAGATATCTCGTCGGGGCTGGAGATGACCTTCAAGGTGAAGTCTGCAAATTCAAGGTGCGGCATGCTAGTGAACTTTTTGCTGTTGAACAACTCATTACCATATATCCTCATATTGCCCATGACGAGAAAGAATTCTAGCATCCCGCCCTAGACAAGTTTGAAAGTGCAGTCTCCTAAAGACGCCAGGCTTTCATGTCTACCCCCAACTTCATGCCGGCCAGTTGAGTGTCTGTCGGATAGTTAAAACTCTCCCACGCCATGCTCTGGTCAAAGAAGTTGTCGTCGATGCTGAGGATCAAGTTGCCATCGTCCTGAAGCCGTGTTGTGGCGCCAGCGGTTACATTCCTTGTGGGCGCTGTTGAGGACCACAATGTGGTGCCCTGCTTGTCTAGGACAATGAGGTGGCCGTCGATGGAGAGCCAGAGGATGCTAGGAAGATTGACGATGGGGCTCTTGCGGTTCACCACGTAGACAACGGTTCGACTGGGGATCCTGGCGTACCATATGCCAAGGTACGTCTTTCCGTTGGTGGTGCTGGGCGGGCTGAACAAGCCAAGCTAGAAGTCACCTCATGCCGAGATGAGCCTCTCGTTGTCAACGATGAAACAGACCAGATCGACTGTATAGGTCAATGCAGATGATGGGGAGGACAAGGTGATGACCAAGAGGAGGCAGAAAAATTGAGTCATTGATACGAGGCACCAATTCATTCCATCATCTATCACCGACGTAGTAGGCTCAACTATTGTTGTTGTTCGTCTCTCTGCTCCGGTTTGTGTTGGTCAACAGGTGATGGCACTGGACACGTTGGTGAGGAAGTGGGAGAAACGACATGGTGCAGGTGATGGAGCTGCTCATGAACGAGCTCTCAAGCTTGACGCAGTGCTCGCCGACACCGACATTAAGGGCTAGAGGTGGTTACAAGTGAGCTTGCCTTTTCCAATCTTCACCACTTTGCTTCTCAAATGATGCGGTTAATTTACTGAACATAGCTCATGGTGGGAGCTTGTAGAATGATCATGCATGTTGGTGTAAATTGACTTACTTATTTTTTTGTAATTTCAAAAAATAGTGTAATGCACTGTTTTTGAGCTTCTAATGTTGGAAGTAAAAAGTGATTTTTTTGGGAGGCATTTGCCCCGTGCGATTTAGAATTGACTGGGGGCAAGGCCCCCACTAGGTAGATCCACACCCGTTTTAAGGAAAGAAGACCCGAATTTAATTATAACAACATTGATTGTACCTGTTTTTAGGAAAGAAGACCATAATTTAATTATAACAGATCGATTATATGTTAGATATATGTTCGAATGCTGGCTGGCAGCTATTAGCAGGTTAAGTCTACATGGACTCGAAAATTGACAATTTGAGTGGCTGCTGCAGCAAGTCGAGTGGCTAAACCCTAGAACAATGGCGCCATGGATTTTGATTCTCTGTGGTGTGGAGTTCAGCGTGGAGTGAAATTTCGATGGGCTTTGCAGATCTTGTTATAATTTACAAGCTCCCGCAAAATGTAGGTGTTTAACCTTTTCGGGAAAGAACAATAATTTACTACATCATCGCTTGTATGTTAGATGTATGAATGCAGACCGGCAACTATTAGCTCTCTTCTATTTAAGCAGCTAGCAGCAAATATCAACCCTAGAAAGAGAGCACTTCTTTTTTCTTTCTTTCTTTTTTTTTATATTGATCGTTTCTGATTATATATTTCTGATCACTAATATCGATGTGGCAGTTCTTTTCCTTATTGTTTCCAAAAAATAATAATTAAAGAGATGGATAAGTTATTTTTGTTGAAAAAAATAAAATGGCTCTTATTTGTGAAAAATGGTAAGCTCTCAACTATAGAGTTTTGTGATATTTGGCTAGCTACTGCATCAGGTGAAGATTGAAGAGACAGAATGGAAGTTTTCTGTAAGGACATAGTGAGACTGATATGTGGGGTTCATAATTTATTTTTTGACTGAAATGTCATGACATGTGGGGCCATGTGGGTCCCACGCTGACTTAGTCAAGTTGATCATAGTCAACTCGTCGTATCAGTCGAAATCGAGCACAATATTACATTGGGACATTAGGACCACAATATTACACTGGGACATTAGGTACTCCTGTACTGCAAGTTGAGGAACGCGTTATATTTGATACTCTATTCGTTTTATAGTATGAGTCGTTTGATTTTTTTAAGTCAAATTGTTTAGGTTTGATCAAATTTATAAAAATATTAACATCTACAACACTAAATTAATTTCATTAAATTTAACATGAAATATATTTTAACAATATATTTATTTTGTATTAAAAATGTTATTATATTTTTTTATAAATTAAGTTAAACTTAAAAAGAATTAACTAAGAAAAAAATTAAACAACTTGTAATATGAAACGAAGCGAGGGAGGGAGTATTATGGTTTATAGACGTGATTCCAACTCAACGTCTTAAAGGATATATATTGAACTTATTTCTTACAATCACACACCATCTGACGGCCCATGGGCCTGAGCGGACTTCTCCTCGAGGTCGGCACGGACGCGGCTGAACATGACCATGTCCCTGGGCCTCGCCTTGAGCACGATGTACCGGCGGAGCACGCCCTCCCTGGCGAACCCGGCCTTCTCCAGCACGCGCTGCGACGCCGGGTTCTCCACGTCGGCGACAGCTTCCAGCCGCTCCAGCCACGGCCACTCCGCGAACACCGCCTCCGCCGCCGCTCTCACCGCCCGCGTCGCAATGCCGCGCCCCCAATGCGCGTGCGCCACGCGGTACCCGACGGAGGCCCTGCAGCAGCGGGAGCGGAGGCGGTCGGTCCCGGACTCGGGCTCCCGGACGTCGTCCGCCGGCTTGACGGATATGGATCCCACGGGGCGGTCGCCGCCGGCGACGCAGATGGCGCGGTACCACGGGTGCGGCAGGACCTTGTTCACGATGTAGCGGCGTGCCTCGTCGACGTGCGAGTAGGCGTCGCGGCGCTGGAATCGGACGATGCGTGGGTCGGACGCCCACGCGAAGAGCGCCTCCGCGTCGGCCTCGGTGAACTCCCGCAGTGTAACCTCCGCCACCGCCGCGTCCGCCTCCATCTCCGGCACCGGTCAGGTCTCGTCTCTCCCTCCCACTTATCGCGCCATCACCTCAAGGTAAAAGAGGTCGCGGCATTTATACACCTCGACAAGCCGCCAAGCTTGACCGCAGAAGAAAGCTGCGGCGGCGAGCGGCGAGCCGATCGAGAGAGATGTCAGGGACCATGGGTGAGTCGCCGTCGTTTGGTTCGGTTGACTTGACCAGCCCATACAAATTGGACCTAGAAACTTCATGGGCCAAGGCCCAAATGTGGTCAAAACCCAGAAGCGGCTGCTCGGTTTTCCACTTTTCCCCAACCCGGAGGAGGCCGAGGGACAGATCCAGCCGCAAAACCCAGCAGCCATGGATCCCCTCGCCGTGCTCCGGGACTACGCCGCCCGCGGCGACCTCGACAAGATCATCTTCTCCGGCGACGAGGTGCTCTTCGGCTCGGAGTACACCTTCCCGGCCAACGCCCCCACCGCCTTCACCAACAAGCAGTCGGGCCGCCCCTACCCGCTCTCCGCCGCCGTCTTCCTCGCGCAGCACAACGACCTCAAGCACACCGACTTCATCCAGGCCGCCCGCCTTCGCCGCATCCCCCCCGTCTCCCTTCCCGACCGTAAGACCTTCCTCGACTTCCTCCGCCATGGCCACCACTCGCTCCCCACCGACCCCTTGCTACCCTCCGCGCTCCCGTCCTTCGCGCCGGAGCCCCAGCCGGCGCTGCCGGAGGAGCCCGAGGGCGACAAGGCCTCCGGGGCCTACATCCGCGCCCTCGAGCGGACGCTCAAGGACCGCAACGCGCTCCTCGACGCCCGCGGCCGCGACTTCCTCGCCGTGCTCCAGAACGCCACGCGCCGGGAGGAGGAGCGCCGGCGGAACAAGGACAGCGCGCCCTCCTCCGCGCGCCACGAGCCCTCCTCCGCCGCCGCGGCCGCCATGGCGAAGCCCAAGGTGGAGAGGTCCTTCGGGGACGGGTTCGTGCCCATCATCCTCGTGCCGAGCGCGTCGCAGACGCTGATTACGATCTACAACGTGAGGGAGTTCTTGGAGGACGGCGTGTTCGTGCCGAGCGACGAGAGGATGCGGGCGATGAAGGGGAGCGGGAAGCCCGAGTGCGTCATGGTGCAGAAGAAGCTGATTCGTGGGGAGAGGGCCGGTGCTGGTGGTGGCGCGACAACGTTCGAGGTGAGGGACAAGCCGGCTTCGCTCAAGGCAGACGATTGGGCGCGGGTGGTGGCCGTATTTGTGCTCGGCAAGGAGTGGCAATTCAAGGACTGGCCATTCAAAGATCATGTTGAGATCTTCAATAAGGGTAAGGATTTCATGCTTTTTCACTACTGCGTATAAAGTCAACCAAATCACTTTAAGATTTTGACACAATGACACCTATCTTCTGTTCTTGCGAATATTAGTTGAGAAAATTTAGCCATTGAACTTAGGTTAGTTTGCTATTGTTCTGTGCAGCGAGAAGTGTTGAACACTTAGGTTCATTGGCATTTGTAATGAGAAAAATAGGGCGTTTGAACTGCATTTGTGTCCAGGTTTATTTTAGTATTGTTCTGTGTTGCCAGAAGTAATAGACGCTTCATTTTTATAGTTGAGCTAGAGGGCTTCCCTTACTATTGTCATCCATCAAGAAATAACTGCAGCTGTAGTATCTAATACTGCCTCATGATTGAAACAACAGCCTGTACTAGTTAAGGTTCTTCATTTGGCAGCCTTGTAGATATAAGGTTAATGTTATTACCTAACAAACATGACTGTTGATGGTTCCTGCTAAAATTCATGCAATCATTTGCCTGTAAGGAGAATGCTTTACCCCGTATGTAAAAATCTGCATGATAGAACTACTAATATTGTATTTGGTTTGGCTAAGCATACTTTATATAAGTGCCAAAAGTTACTTCAAATTAATTTAATTATGCTAATTGTGTTGAGCATGTTTAATCATTTAGACCTCATGCGTTTTTTTTTTTCATTTCATAATATATCTAACAACTTAATCAGAAAATACTGTTTTGAAATTTGAAAGAAAGCAATCTTTAGAATGCTCTGTTCCTAATCAGCATGATTTTTTTTTGAAGACACACAATATGTTGATTATTGTTTCTGCGGCATAACATCTTGAAACTTGTCAGTTATTGGTTTCTACGTGCGCTTTGAAGATGATAGTGTGGAGGCAGCCAAAGTGGTCAAACAGTGGAATGTTAAAATAATATCCGTGAGTGTTAGATGCATTTAGTTCCCATTTTTTAAAGTTTTAAAAAAAATCCCTTGCTAACAATTACTTGATTTTCTGAGGAGCAGATAAGCAAGAACAAAAGGCATCAAGACAGAACAGCAGCCCTTGAGGTATGGGAGCGGCTAGAGGAATTTATGCGGGCACACACATAGTCAAAGTATCCTGTGCACCAGAACGGCAGGATCATGTAAGCGGTCTATCTTGTTTTTATTTGAAAAGGAGATCATGAATTCTTTGGAGTTCTGTAATGTTGGACATAATTGTTTCCTACTCCATGTTCTAGTACTGCTGCCTTCATGTATCATGAATGGTTTGCTAATCCCTATGGAGTATGGATTGACCAATCATAGATAATTTGTGATATAGTCTGAATTGCACTGTAGCTAGTGATTAGTCAGCTCTGCATAGAACTGATCCTCACAAAGAACATGCATGATGTTTGTGACTATCGAGGCTATCATGCTAATTCTGTGAACTGAAGTAGTTTTAGTTGCCTATGCAACCTTTTGGATCTTTACAGTAGAATTTTTGTTCCCATGTTTCAGTAAACGTAAGGTGTGTGATTTGCATTGTCAGTAACGGTAGTTGCTGCCTGTTGCTGTATTAATTATAGAGCCCTGGCAATGTTATTTGATTTCGGAATTATTGGCATTTGTGTACAAAAGTTCATGTTTTTTGCCATCTATTGTTTCAAGGATTGCTCAAGATTTTTGAAGTGTGTACTATTGCCTTAAATTATTTACCCATTCTGACTGCCTGCTGCAACTGTCTGGGTGAAATTGTTAAGCTATAGTTTTACTATGTAACTTTTTAAACCTTTTATATAAATAATCAGAGTGAAATTGTTTGCAATGGGGCTTCCCGAAGCATTTTAGCTTGTCTGGTTCTTGCTAGTGAGGAGGCCTTTGTAGTTTGGCTGGGGCCAAGGGGCTATCGCTGATTTTGAATCCCGGCTAAGTAGGCTTGAGAGTTAGGACATTGTGAGGGCCTTGTTGGGGCGCCTTGCTCGTTTTATTTTGTTGTGTTCTGTGTTCTGTATTTTGTGTTTTGTGTCATTTGTTTTTTCCTTTGTTTTCTCTTTTCTTTGTAACTGTGTCTCAGACGCCTCTCTTCTATTAATGCAATGGTATGCAGCTGTCATGCGTATTCAAGAAATAAATAAATAAATAATGAGATATTATTTATCGTCCCATTGCCTGATGGTGGCAACGGGGATTGCAATTATTCGTCAGATTATATTTGGCAATGTATTTGCCTGCATTTTGTCATGGACCTGAACTCTGCCGATTCAAAAAATGGACCTGAACTTTGCCTGTTTGTAGTTTGGGGCATGAATACTTTTGTATGATCTCAATGACAATGCTTCCTCACTTTTACAGACCTAACTTTCATGCTGAGCGATAGAAGTGGATGCTATTCTGGTTGAATTATTGACAGGTGGAACAGCCATCCCAAGATCTTTGATTCTTAGTGACTTTAGATATGTTCAAATGCGATGGCCGGCAGGAACCTCCTTGCCTACACCCATGAGCATGTGTAACCTGTGTACAATCAGTCGCTGAGCTACGGTGCATGGACACTACTCAGTTGTAATGTTTAACTGCAGATTGCTGACATGTGCCTTGTTGACGCGCGCATTTGTCGTGCACTTGTCATTTTCTAAGCAAGTACATGAAAATAGTAAATGTATGCTAACCAGAGTCCAGTGGTATGAAAAGAACTATAGGCTGTGTTATTTTGTTTGCTTTCCTAACTCATTTTCTTTGTTTTTCGTGCAGACGTTTCTTAAACTACTAAATAATGTGTGTTTTTAACAAATTTTCTATACGAAAGTGTTTTAAAAAATCATATTGATTCATTTTTTTAAAAAAAGACGAATACTTAATTAATCATATGTTAATGAATTATTTGTTTTATGTGTTGAATGCAGCCTATGTAGTCATTTAGAATTTCAACTAGTAGCTTTCTAACCATTATTTTTGGTAACGTGCAGTCACAATTATGCTGTACAATATGGAGAGAAAATCATACATGCGTGGTGTGGTGATAACTGAAAGTTGCTAACGCTGTTAAGCAGGTTACGCATACATGGCTGAAAGATAAGCAAGAAACAGAGTGATCACAGCGCTAGCAGCCTTGTTTCTGGAGTTCCGTACACCAGCTGAATGCAGCAACTCTGGCAGCTTTGATCCAATTTGTGAACCAGCGGTTGATCCAGCGTCTCCCGGCGCAACCTGCCCTGGCGCCGTCACGGTGGCAGCAGGAGAATCGTCGGCTGGCACAGCCGGTGCTTCTGACGCCTCCGGTTCGACGGACGGTGTCATCGCCGGCGTATCCGGTGCAGCGGCCGGTGCCAGAGCCGCCGGCGTCGCTGAGGCCGGCTCAGAGCTTTTCGCAGCCACGTCTGCATATGCATCGCCACGAGGATGGGTAAATTTTTGCAAATATATATGTACAGTAACTGTACAAGCGTGAAGTGCAGCACAGGGGCGTGTACCATCGCAGGGGTTGCTGGGCAGGTTGCACACGTTGGGGATGATGGCCTGCGCCTGGCCGAGGAACAGGCCGAACGGGCCGGCGGCGGCGAGCCTGGACGCGGCGCAGAGGCACGGGCCCTGGGACCGGAAGAACGTCCGGAGCTCGGAGCAGCACGACGACAGCGTCGCCGAGCCGACGCCGAACGCGAAGCCGATGCACGGGGACAGGCTGAGCGGCGCCGCCGGGCAGCTGGGCATCGTCAGTGCCGTCGGCTGCACCGACGTCGTCGTCTGCGCCGCGCACAGCGTCGCCGCCGCCGCCACGACGACGGCGAGAGCGAGACCCACTCCGTGCCCGCTTCTTGCCATCGGTGACACAACGCGATCAAAGGTGGATTATAGACGATTAGTTCGCGTAGACGAGGGACAGTGAGGGACCGGTGGATGGTTTCATATACCGCGAGCTGTTGGGGAAAAAAAAAACGAGAAGTAGCGGAGGATTTGGAGGGAAAAATTAAAGCACGGGGACTGGATTTGGAGTAGAAGTAGCTAGCTGTTACAGTGGCGAGTGGATGGGCTGGTTGATCTACCTTGTTGCGCTTGGCGTGTGTGTGCACGTTGCGATGAGCGCGACGTGGCCTCTTTTGGAGGTTTTTACCGGTGAACCGATCGGAGAATGTCGTGTGTGCCCGCAGCGCGCGTACGGCATCGCGCTCGTCATGCTACATGCTACAAGGGGAGTGATTGTGATTTGTGGATGTGAGTGTACTAGTGGCCGTGGTCTGCTTTGACGACATCAGTTTGGTTGGTGATCAGCCTGGTTACTTTCCATGCTAATGTGTGCAGCTACTTCAGATTATTGTACCACAGGATATCTTCAGCGTGGATTTGAGCCTTTTGGGACTAGGGAGTAGCTGGAAGCCTGGAACCGGATAACAGCAAAACACAATTGGAGTGGCATTGGTTGGCGCGGCTCTGTTTGAACTTGCAGTTTGGTGTACGTTGCCGCTGGAAAGTACTGCTAATTAACATGCTTAATAGGCTTTATATGATTTATTTAGGGCATTAAGCTTGCTATGTTTCTACTTAGTGCATGTTATGTCTGTTTTTATCTAATTGGGATTTTGCATCTCATTTAGATTGTTTTTTAACTCAAAACTTTATGGCTGTGTGCATCCTAAATACAGAGGATAGGGATGCAAGCATGTTCTTTATCTTAAAAAAAACTGGAAAGTAAATGATCCATGAAAAATGATGTACTAAAATTTAATCGAAGTAAGCACGCTAGGTTGCTTTGCTAATCAGGCCGGTGGCGGGCGCTGGCGCAAGCTACTTGTGCGCGGGTCGGGTCGCGCGGGGGGATGCGGACGGTGGCGGTGGTACATGGGGCGTGGTGGCTGTCCGGATGCTCAGGCGACGGCGAGTCGGCTGCGTTCGATTCTCCTGTAAAGAGAGATAAAGTTTCGGATACTCGTGAAACGTTTTTCAAACTGTTAAATGGTGCGTTTTGTGCGAAAATTTTTTATATGAAAGTTGTTCTAAAATATCAAATAAATCCATTTTTTAAGTTTGTAATAATTAAAACTTAATTAATCACACGTTAATGTCACCTCGTTTTACGTGAAACACTTAATCTTCATCTTTATCATCATCTTCAGAAGATTCAAACATCACTGCCTACCTCGGGCCACGCGGGGATGCCAACAGCTGTGCAGTGGTGAGGCTTCTCGTCGCGGTGGCAAGCATGGCGACGGCGCTGGGCAGCAGTTGCCGGTTCTTGGGCGGGGCCTCAGCACTCAGCTTAGGCCATGCGGCCGAGTGAACGGCGCCGATGGCTCATCGTCTATCACTGTATTTGGCCAATGTCTTAATTGGCACCAGGGACCGGTGGCAGTAGCAAGGCGGCGGAGGAGCTGGTGCTAAGGTCGAAGGTGACATTCAATGTGGTGTGGCTACAGATTTGTGGAATTCTCATGTTGATTGGTGGGTGTGATGAAGTGGGCGGCACCAGGTTACGGTGCCCACGATGATGGTGGCCGGGTGGCTAGTGATGGCTCGACTAGTGTTACGGTGCCCACTAGACAACGACTTTGTTTCGTTTGCCAATTCGGCATATGTGTGGGTAAGTTTCTTCGACGGAAAGGTGAATCCGCGTGAAGCTTGGTGGCGGTAGGAAGGCAGGACAGGCAGGGGCGGAGCCACGTGTGGGGCAGCTTGGGCTTGAGCCCCACACGTGGCAAAAAAAAGAAAAGGAATTTGCTAATTTTGTTGTTAAAATTTGTTCAAAAAGTTCATACTCTAGTGATTCAGCCCTACTCTTGGCACAATCTTGGCTCCGCCCCTGAGGACAGGGTAGTCCCGTTCACTTTCTAGTCATATCCAAAGAATAGTAAGAGAAATAGTAGGGTGGCGCGAATGCTTCTTTCATTGAAGGGCTAGGTCTAGAAACATAACGACGACCCAAAGTTGAGAACAGCGCTATGGTGCTTGGCGGTGGCATGGTTGTGGTTGCGGGCTAGTCCCGTCCCTTTATTCTTCGCGTCCATTGATGGGTTTGGAGACGATGGACCACGGATGAGTCTAACATCAAAGTTTCTTAGGTGAAATCAAAGTTTTTGAGAAGACAAGTGGTGTGATAAGTTGTTGTTACACAAGTTCGAAACAAGTTTGAAGCAAGGACATAGTAGAAGTTTTGAAGCTTAGTCTTCTATAAGAGTAGCTTTCTTTTTTAGTTTGTAGTCGTTTTCTTGTTCTTTTGTGTTTCTCTGTTGTGAGGCATGGAGTCTAAATACTTTTGTTTATAAGTTTATATGTTCACTTGTGGATATAGATGTTGTTTTTGTTGATTCTGATTAATTTTTTGCTAACACGAATAGAACTACTATATTAATAAAGAATCCATTATATGCCATTGAGCTTATCACGGGTCTACGATTTGCCACTGATTTTGTCATGTTTTACAATATGCCACCGACTTTTGTTTAACTTCTACGATTTACCATCGCTATCCGGTTAGCCTCCATTAGTACTATACAATTTTGTCCAAATGGCCAAAATACCCCTGAGACAAAAACTTCTAAAATTTGGATACAAATTCTAAAATATCAGATTTTAAGTTTTCGGCCAAATTTTGGATTTTTACAATCTGATTTTTTGAAATTTTTGTCCAAATTTTGAAAGTTCTTGTTCCAGGGGTATTTTGATCATTTGGACAAAATTGTATAGTGCTAACGGAGGCTAACTGGACGACGATGGTAAATCGTAGAAGGTAAGCAAAAGTCGATGGCATATTATAGAATATAACAAAGTCAATTATAAATCGTAGAACTGTGACAAACTCAATGACATATAATGAATTCTCTCATGTTATTATGTCAAAATACTCCATAATAATATTGTTACAAATTAATTACACTCCACAAATGACATGTTAACTCAAAGTCTCCTAATTAACCTGAAAAGCAAGCTAATAATGATTTACATGTGCATATACCATCACGATCACAACTCACAATTGACGTGTGTATATAAGACCAGTCATCTCAGATCATACAAGCATAAGCAAGCATGGAGGAGATGAAGACGGCGACGGCAGCAGAGCCGCCACCACCATGGACTCCGGCGGCCGTCGAATACGGCACACCCGGCACTGACTTGGATCCACCACCTGCAGTCATCGCCGGGTTCGTGCCAGCGGGCTCCATGGCCGGCGCGGCAGCAGTTGTCCCCGAGGACGGCATCGTCGACGAGCCGCCGCCCGGAGCAGAGCCCGTCGACCCTGTCGAATCTGCAAACACCACGACCGCCACGGTGATCACTCCATGCAAATCTGATCTCACACCCAAGTTCAGTCCACAAGTACGCGCACGAAGAACGGCGGCTTACCTGCGCAGGCATTGGGAGGCAGGTTGCAGGCGCTGGGCAGCAGCGACTGCAATCCGCCGAGCACCGGCGCGAGCGGGGACGGCGCCGACGCCACGGCGGCGCAGAGGCAGGGCGCCTGCGACTGGAACATGGCCCGCATCTGCTCGCAGCACGTGTCCGACGGCGTCGACGAGTTGCCGATGAAGTAGCTGACGCACGGCGACAGCGAGGTCTGCACGGGCGGGCAGCTCGGCGCGTTCGCCGGCTGACCAGGCGGCTGCTGCTGCTGCTGCGGCTGCGCCGAGGACGCCGCGATCATCGCGGTCACCACGACGAGTCCCAGCAGGCCGCTCGCCGTGAACGAGGTGCCGCGCCGGCGCCGAGCCATCGATCGATCCATCGTGTTTGGCACACACACTGTCACGTACGTGCGGGTTCTCTTATATATTGGTGCTGGGTTCGAGGAAAATTAGGTGATCATGCCAGTAGGTGTACTGCTCTATCGAACACAAACCACGCCTTACGTCCGTCAAAAAGTTCACAAGTAGATTGCACTTTTCGGTGGTGCGACACTCTCTTTTCCCAGCGACTTTGGTGCGAAAATATTACACTGGCCAGTTGGAGAATGCATGGATGGAGACATGTTACTGCATCTACATGAATTAGCTGACAAAAGTCTTCCAAACCATAGACAGAACATTAAAATATATGTCTCCAATAGAAAGTATAGTGGTTACAAACTTCACAAGACAATGCGATTCAAGCTTATAGAGAAGCTTCAAGTGTCTCAACTGAAGGATATTTTCCATTCATATTTTCCAAATATCAACAAGAGCGACAAGCTTTATAATTACCGACACCCATAGCATGCCATCAATTTTATTACAGAAGTATATACCACAAATTTTACAAATATCATGCATGCTAATATCAGTAGAGGACTAGAGGTTATGATTTTCACTACTTATTTCATGGAACTATATATCTCCAAGCCAGCAAGGTGTGTACGGGAAAGAACTGAATATGTATCCATCAGATACGTCCAACACTTGACCATAATTTTTTGGGTATAAGTGTCCCAAGTCATGTTGCTTCGAGCTGTTCAAATGGCAGGCCAATACTCTCCAATAGATAAATTCAAAAAGACAATCTCTTTGTAAAGGATGGAATCCAAGAATTGAACTATCAACATATCTGCATTCTTCAACACCTCCATGTGCCTCTACAATATCATTATTATTATTGTCGGAGTACCATTCAAATTTATCTTTCATTGGTGTTTTCTTGTTATCCTCTAGGGAAAGATCCTCATTGTTAGCATAATAGCACCATGGTCCACCAAATTTTTTACAGTAGAGATCATAGTTAACATCCCATAGGATCCATGGTCCGTGGACTTGCTGACCATATTCGCAACGCGGAAGCAGGAGGCTTGATGTTTTAATATCCATTTGGCCTTAGATTGTGATTTATTAAGGATCCAAACTGAAAGTGTGCTGATACAATCAGATACAAGTGATGCCAAGTATACACCCCTTTCTCTGATTTTCCGAGATAATAGTTTGGATTTAATCTGTCCACATTTGTACATTGGGGATTTTTGATTACTTCGAACTTTCCATCCGACAAAGATAGCCTATATAAAAAAAAAAGAAGGTGTTAGTAAACATGGAGGATTCTCTTATCATATCTCTCCTAAATAATTTTAGTACATGTGGCGTAAGATGACTTAAGATTGGATCGGGATGGGGTGTATGATTGGTGATTGATAAGCCAGAAGGAAAAAAGGAGGGAAGAGTAAAAAAAAGCTACATAAGTTTTTTGTAGGCCCTTAATTTAATCAAGAACAAAATATTTGACTAGTTGGAATAAAAAAGAATGTATTGCTAGCCATAAGAAGGATAAATGTTTTTATGTTAATTAGGAGGTATAATATTTCTGCTGTTATTAACTCCACAAGATACACATCCCTCCATGACCCAAGAAAAACTAAAGAACTAAAGATACTCCCTTTATTTTCTAATATATGATGCGTTCACTTTTGAGATACGTTTGACCATTTGTTTTATTTAAAAAATTTATGTAATTATTATTTATTTTATTGTGATTTTGATTTATCATCAAATGTTCTTTAAGCATGACTTAATTTTTTATATTTACACAAAAGATTTGAATAAGACAAATGATCAAACGTTTGTTAAAAAGCCAACGTCGTCATATATTAAAAACAGAGGTAGTATATAGTTAATGCGAGAGTGATTGCACCTTATAACATAAAAATACTCGTGCACACAAAATACTCCACGCCAGTAGACGACCTGATGTTCTCCCTCTCGCCGTGTCTTCAGTAAGTCGTCGATGGTGCCCGCGGTCTTCCCTTTCCTCACAAATGCTAGCTCTTTCCTCCCGTCGTCTTGTCGCCGACGAGAAGACGAGCATGATCATTGTTGATGGTGGCCATTCCAATTCCCTCATGATTGGAGCCAACTCCCTCGGGTGCGGAAAGTATGGGATTTTGATCACCTCACAGTGTGGTGATACAGTTGGGTCGAACACGATTTATTGTGTGTTTGGGAGGAGGGGTTAGGAACCCCTCCTTTTCGACACACATAACGAAGCACGTATTATTGTCTAATTAATTAAGTATTAGCTGTTTTTTTTGAAAAATAAATTAATATGATTTTTTAAACGACTATAAATTTTTTTTAAAAAAAATACACCGTGTAACAGTTTGAAAAACATGCGTACAAAAAAGGGTTAATTTGATCCATGCCACTGCAAATATGACATATTAGAAAAATGCTACTACTATTCGTGATATCGGCTATGTGCCACTGGAATTTGGGAAAATTGGAACCATGCCACTCCCGTCCATTTTTCAGTCAACCTCCGTCTAATCCACTTGTGAAATATCACTTTTGCCCCTTCCCCTTCCATCTCTCTTCTTGCCAAGCCGTCCATGTTGAGCTCGCCGGTGGAGCGCCGTAGCTCCTTGAAGGAGCGGAGCACCTCCGAGGGCGAGTGGTGCGACACGTCACCGGGAAGCGGTGGCGAAGAGGAGGAGGAGGACGACGAGGAGGAGGGGGAGGAGGGTACGGATGCTGCGAGGACGGAGGCGGAGTTGGCGGGGGAGAGTATCTGGCCGAGTGCCTAGATGGGCTTGACGATGCCACCGAGCACGATGCGCGCGATCTGGGAGAAGACGGTGCGCGCGGACGCCGTGGGGGAGGATGGCGCGGCGGACGACGAGGACGCAGTGGCAACGGAGGAAGACGCGGGGTCGTCGGGTGTCACGCCCCAAACTGGCCCCGGGCGGAGACCAGGATAGAGCGGTCCAGATTGACCTGTATGCCTGTACCAGTCCCAGGAAATAGCGCTGGTACAACAGGAAGACAGAATACCACGGGGGCGGCGGAGATGGCGCCCGGAGCTCCTTCGGGCGCCCTCGGCTGCGGCGGCGGCGGACGGCAAGGACGGCGGCGGCAGCGAGGCAGAGTGGAGCGGCTCGGGTGGAAACGGCAATGGCGGCCCGGCGGAGAGGGGATTTGTAGGGGGTTAGGTCGGTTTGGTCGGGGGGGGGAGAGGCGGTTCGCGGAGGTCGGTTTGGGGCGCGGAGAGGGGACCGGCGCACTCCGGCGCTAGCGTCCAACGGCGGCAGCGGTGACGCCGGCCGGTCGGGAAAAGGGGGAAAGGGGGAAGAAAAAGGAGGCTTGCCTCCTAGCCGATTTGGGCAAGGGCGCGCGCGCGGGAGAGAGAGAGGGCGCAGACCGGCTCGGGTGCGGACCGGGCCGAGCGGCCTGGCGCGGCCCAGCGGGGAGGGGCGAGGCCGAAGGGGTTGGGCCGGCAGCGGCCCGAGAAGGAGAGGAGAAGGAGGGAGCAGGCCGAGAGGGGCTGGGCCAGGGGCGGCCCAGGGAAGGAAAGGGGAAAAAGAAACAGGCCGGGAAGGGAAAACGGCCCGGGACAAGGGAGGTAATTTAGACTTTTTCTGAGGGTTTGGTTCTGGGAGGTTTAGGGCTCGGATTTGAAATCCGATTTCGCGGTTTTCTCTGGGATTGAAGTGGGAGGGGAGACACGAGACCTTGGCACACGACAAGACTCAACCGAAGAGCAAATTTTCGCAATTAGGGTTTTTAGCAGATTAGTTTTCCCGCTAACGCCGCGACAAAACGGGCGTTACAAACCAACCCCCCTAACAAGAATCTCGTCCCCGAGATTCAGCACCTAAGGGAGCAGCTCCGGGAACTGGGCACGGAGAAGATCTTCGCGTTCCCAAGTTGCTTCATCCTCTGAGTGGTTGCTCCACTGCACCTTGTAGAACTTAACGGTCTTTCTTCGAGTCTGACGTTCAGCCTCTTCAAGAACTCTGATTGGTCTCTCTTTGTAGGTTAGGTTCTTCTCCAGTTCTATACTTCCCAAGGGAACTTGTTCCTCTGGAACACGAAGACATTTCTTTAACTGGGACACATGGAACACATTGTGCACATCTGTCAGTCCTTCTGGCAGCTCAAGCTGGTAGGCAACTTCGCCGCGTCTGGCGATGATGAGGTAGGGACCGATGTAGCGAGGGGCTAACTTGCCGGACATTCCAAACCTCTTTAGACCACGGAGTGGAGACACTCGCAGGTACACGTGATCTCCCACTGCAAACTCGAGATCACGTCTCCGATTATCTGCATAGCTTTTCTGTCGGGTCTGAGCTGTTTTCAGGCGGTCTCGAATCAACTTGACTTGCTGTTCAGCTTCCTTTAGAACGTCAGGTCCAAACACTTGCGCTTCGCCTACCTCGTTCCAACACAACGGGGTGCGACACTTTCGTCCAAACAGGGCTTCATTTGGGGACATCTGGATACTGGATTGGTAACTGTTGTTGTAGGAGAACTCAGCGTAGGGGAGACAACGATCCCATGTGCCTTCGAAGTCCAAGGCACACGCTCGAAGCATGTCCTCCAGGATCTGGTTAACTCGTTCTGTCTGCCCATCTGTCTGCGGGTGGTAGGCAGTACTGAAATTTAAGTTGGTACCCATTGCCTCGTGTAACTGTTGCCAGAATCTTGAGGTAAACTGAGTGCCTCGATCCGACACAATCTTCTTTGGGCAACCGTATCGGCAAACCACGTGGGTCATGTACAGGTCTGCCAGCTTTTTCCCATCGTAGGTGGTTTTCACTGGTACAAAGTGAGCTGCCTTGGTTAGGCGGTCCACGATCACCCAGATGGAGTCATACCCACTAGGGGTCCTTGGTAAACCGGTAATGAAATCCATACCGATCTCCTCCCATTTCCACTCGGGAATTCGGAGGGGTTGTAACAAACCGGCGGGTTTCTGATGTTCGGCCTTTACTCTTTGGCAGATGTCACATAAGGCTACATACTCTGCAACATCTCGCTTCATTCCAGCCCACCAAAAGTATTCCTTGATGTCTTGGTACATCTTGGTACTCCCTGGATGGATGGAGTACGCTGACTCATGAGCTTCTCTCAGAATGAGGTCCTTTAATTCCTTTTTGGCTGGCACGCAGATGCGGGATCCGAACCAAACAGTATCCTGGTCGTCGATGGTGAAGCCTTTGAGTCTTTTCTTACGGATCTTATCCTTCATTTCTTTCATACCCTCGTCTTCTTGTTGCGCTTCTCGAATTTGAGTTTCTAGGGTAGGTTGCACTGTAAGACTGGCAAGGTTTCCGGTGGGAACCACGGTCACTTTCAACTTCTCGATTTCTCGACACAGGTCATCCTGTGTTGGCCAAACTAGGGCGGTAGCACAGTAGGTCTTGCGACTTAACGCGTCGGCGACCACATTTGCTTTTCCAGGGTGGTAGTGTATACCGAGATTATAATCCTTGATTAATTCCAACCATCTTCTTTGTCTCATGTTCAATTCACTCTGGGTAAAGATGTACTTGAGGCTTTTGTGATCGGTGTAAATCTCACATCTGTTTCCAATCAGGTAGTGACGCCAAATTTTCAGGGCATGAACCACAGCTGCCAATTCCAGGTCATGCGTAGGGTAGTTGACCTCATGGGGCCTGAGTTGTCTTGAAGCGTAGGCCACCACCTTTCGGTCTTGCATTAAGACACATCCTAGACCTTGTCTCGATGCATCACAGAAGATCTCAAAATCCTTTCGGATGTCAGGCAGGGTGAGGACGGGAGCAGTCGTCAATCTTTTCTTGAGTTCTTGAAAACTGCGTTCACATGCTTCTGACCATTCAAACTTCTTTTCCTTCTTTAGGAGTTCCGTCATTGGTCGAGCTAGCTTGGAAAATCCTTCGATGAACCTCCGGTAGTAACCTGCTAAACCGAGGAAACTACGGATCTCAGACACCGTCTTGGGTGCGTTCCAGGCGAGGACGGTCTCAACCTTACTGGGGTCTACTTCAACACCTTTGGTGGAAACGACATGGCCAAGGAAGGCTACTTTATCCAACCAAAACTCACACTTCGAGTACTTGGCAAAAAGTTGGTGTTCACGCAACCTTTCCATTACTTTCCGTAGATGATTTGCATGATCTTGTCCGTTTCTTGAGTAAATCAGAATGTCGTCGATGAAGACCACAACGAACTTATCCAAGTAGTCCATGAAAACTTTATTCATCAGGTTCATGAAGAATGCCGGAGCATTGGTGAGTCCGAAAGACATCACGGTGAACTCATACAAGCCGTACCGCGTTGAAAAAGCGGTCTTGGGAATATCCTCTGATCTGATTTTGAGTTGGTGATACCCAGATCGTAGGTCGATCTTGGAGAATACTCTGGCTCCTTCCAATTGGTCGAACAAATCGTCAATCCGTGGTAGGGGATACTTATTCTTGATGGTTACTTCGTTCAAGGCTCTATAGTCTATCACCATTCTCTCAGAGCCATCTTTCTTCTTTACTAAGAGCACAGGGGCTCCCCAAGGGGACGAGCTGGGTCGCACGTAACCCTTGTTCTGAAGTTCTTCGATCTGTTTCTTAATTTCCGCCAGTTCATTGGCTGCCATTCTGTAGGGCCTCTTGGCAATGGGAGCGGTGCCTGGGGCAAGCTCTATGGAGAACTCAATCTCTCGATCCGGTGGCATCCCGGGTAGTTCTTCTGGGAACACATCGGGGTACTCGTTGACTATGGGTACCATTTCCAAGGGAGCAGCTTGCAAACTGTTCAGGGTTGCCCGTTTTCCGGGAAGGAGGGGAGTGAAACGCACTTGTTTTCCTCCGGGTCCTTGCAAAGTGATGGTCCTATCGGCACAATCAATTTGTCCTTTGTGCTTAGCCAACCAATCCATCCCTAGGATGACATCCAGACCTTGGGAGTCTAGGACTATGGGTTTGGCTGCGAAGCTAACCCCTTCTATCACTAGATCAACCTTGGGGCATAGTTTATCTGCCCTTATATCCCTTCCAGGGGAATGTATTACCATAGGTACTTGTAAATTTTGGGTTTTCCAACCATTTCTTTTCACAAAAGCTTGTGATATGAACGAATGAGAAGCTCCTGAATCAAATAGAACGAGTGCGGGTATGGAGTTGACAGAGAACATACCCATCACCACGTCGGGGGCCTCTTGGGCGGTTTCAGCTTGAATGTGGTTCACTCGACCTCGTCCAAAGTTGTTGGAGGCGCGAGAACCTTGTCCACTTGTCTGAGTGACTGGACGGGACTGTGCAGGTGCTGGCGTCCTGGGGAAGCTAGCATCAGAGCGTCCGGGGTTAGAATTTCCCTGATTCCGAGGACACTGCCTGGCGTAATGTCCCATTTGTTTGCACGTGAAGCACTGCACATTTGCCATTCCTGTGGGCGAATTGAAGGAGGAGACACTGTTCCTTGCGGTGTTGCCACTAGGGGCATGCTGCTGGGGCGACGGAGTAAGGCGGGGCACCGGCGGACGGGGAGTAAAGCCAGGTTGGCGACTGACTTGATGGGCAGGTTGGTGGTACTGCATGGGATGTCCAACACGAGGGCGTGGCGCACCTCGGAATGGGGGCGCTTGGTGGGTAGACTTGCGCTTCTTATATTCCTCAGTTGCCTCTTTTCTGGCATCCTCCAGAAGCAAGGCCTTGTTGACCATGTGCTGGAAGGTGGGGAAGTCATGGGCAAGCAACTGGATTCTCAACCCTACTGCGATTCCCTTCAAGAACTTCCTGATCTTTTTCTTGTCGGAGTCCACTTCTTCGGGAGCATACCGAGCCAATTTGTTGAAGCGACTCAGGTACTCATTGACGCTTCCTGTACCTTGTTTCAGACGGTTGAACTCTTCTTTCTTCATGTCGATGGTACTTTCGGGCACATGAGCTGCACGGAAGGCATCGGCGAACTCTGCCCACTCAATGTTGACAGCGTCTGGATGGGCATTACAGTAATTCTCCCACCAGTCGGCTGCAGAGCCTCTTAACTGATGTGCAGCAAAAAGGGTCTTTTCCACTGGGGTGCACTGCACTAGGTTGAGTTTTCTCTCAACATCCTTTAGCCAATCGTCGGCCTCAACGGGCTCGACGGTGTGAGAGAATTCCGGTGGGTGGGATCTTAGAAAGTCCGTCAGCTTGGATCTGTGATTGTTGTTATGGAAAGGCACTGGGTGCGGAGCCTGCGGCTGCAAATTCTGCTGGATGCCTGCTATGGCTTGGGCTAAGCCCTGCAAGATCTGAGTCTGAACTGCCATCATGTGCTGGTAATCTGCCTGAAGCTGGGGAGGCGGGGGTAAGTCCTGTGCACGGTTTGCTGCAGGATCTGCCTGAGCTGGAGCATTAACCGGTTCATTCCCTGACTCATTTTCCGATTCTGGTTCTTCCCTGCGGGTTTCGTAACCCAAACGAGCTGGAGCACGAGCTACACGACGGGGACGGGTAGCCATCTAATCTCCCAGAAAAGGGCGGGGTAAGAAAACAGAACAGCACTTAAAAAGGGAAGAAGTAAAGTAAACGAGCTCAGAAAGCACACACTAGTCATAAAGCTTTTCTCAACTCGGAAAGCACCTAAAACAACGGGTGTGGACAAGTCACAGAGCTGCGCCGAGCTTGACTGTACGCACACCACCTCAGAGATCCAGACTACCAGACAACACCCACAACAACACACTCACACACTACCTCGCCACGACTCCGAAAGAGTTGGCGGCGGTACAAAAGGTCTAGCACACGAACTCCACCTGCAGCAGACGAACTCTACTGCTCTCCTGCCTGGCTGGCTCCGGTGGTCGGCTCGTCTGAAGAGGACACGTCGATCGGCGCACGCGAAGGGACCGGCGGAACCTGTCGAGGGCCGGCAGCAGGGCGGCCTGCTGGCGGGGTAGGAGCTGGGTGGTCGAAACGGAACACGGTGGAGGAGCCCACAACGCGCTTCCGCGCGGTGCGGATCAGTCGGAGCCCACGGCGGCTGACGACTGGGGTGTGACCTGGGGTGTAGGAGGGGCTGGCACGGTGGGGGTAGGGAGAGTAAACTGGCGAGTACGGCACACGCGGGCTGGGGGAGCGTGGGCCGCTGGGGGTGCGAGCAGAGCCACGTGAACTGTAGAAGGACAGGTGGCTGGAGTGGCAAAGGCGGCCAGAGTCCCAGGAGGTAGTGTCCACGGAGGTGACACCCTCCTCAGCAAGGCGGGCCTCCAGTGCGGCGTAGCGGCGAGCCAAGGAGCGGTAAGCCTCAAGGAGAAGGTCGTGCTGAGTGGCCTGAGCGCCAGAAAGCTCCACCATGCGCGTCAGCGCAGGGTGCGACTCACGGTAAGGGCAAGGGTAGCGGCTGTCTGCACGGCCAGGAGGGAGCTGCGGGATCAGCCGGAAGGCCGAACCTGCAAGGCGACGACGGTAGTCGTAGGCCAAGCGACGCAGAGCGGTCCAGGAGAGGTCCTGGTACGCGAGCTGGAGCGTGGGGCGAGCCAAGTTGAAGTGGTGAGGGCGAAGGCCAGCGCTGTGTGTACCTCCGCGGGGGTAAAGGTACACGGACAGCTCACAGCGGGGAGGGAAGCGGTCCACGGAGTACCCAGCGTACTCGGGACAAGAGAAGCCAAGGAAGCCAGCGAGGTCTCTCAGCTGGTCGACGTGGTGACCCTCACCAACGCCGTGGGAACTGTGGGTGGCGTTGACTGCCATCTACAATTTTGAAAAAGAAAGAGAAGTCAGTAACCAGTTTTGTAAACAGAGTAAGAGAAGAAGAAAAGAACCGAACTTTTCGCAAATAGCTTTTTCAGAACTTAGCATCCTTACGGTCATCTAACGTCGGGTTTCGTCCTAGGCCAAAGCTGCGCTCTGATACCATCTTCTGTCACGCCCCAAACTGGCCCCGGGCGGAGACCAGGATAGAGCGGTCCAGATTGACCTGTATGCCTGTACCAGTCCCAGGAAATAGCGCTGGTACAACAGGAAGACAGAATACCACAACAGCAGCGGTCTCTTTATTTAAGAGTAGGATTACAACCAAGTTGGAACTGCGGACAGAACCCGAGTTCACAACAGCATTACAAAAAGGCGGAAGCGGAAAGCGGCGACTGGCCCTAAGCCACAAGCAAAGCCTTGGGGAAGGCCGAAACCCTACTACTGCTCGAAGTCTGCTTGCTCCTGGAAGAACTCCTCGTCAGCAGGGTCCACCTCTTCGTCTTCGAGAACTGGGGGGGGGTTTAATTATATAGAGCAAGGGTGAGTACAGGAGTACTCAGCAAGTCAGGGGAATTAAGTGTTTAATGCAAGCTTCAAGGGAAACCAGTTATTTTTCACAATTGATTTTAGTTTAAGACTTTAGGGAGGGGAGACACGAGACCTTGGCACACGACAAGTGTCAACCGAAGAGCAAACTTTTCGCAAATAGAGTTTTTAGCAGATTAGTTTTCCCGCTAACGCCGCGACAAAACGGGCGTTACATCGGGGATGACGCAGTCAACGCGGACTAGCACGGAGTCAACGAGGGGGACGAGGCCGTGGAAGCGGCGGGAGACGAGGGAGCAGCCGCCGAAGTAGGAGGAGAGCCAGCCGTGCTCTTCGCCGACGTCACACCGCCAGCGGCGAGACCCCGTCGGATCTTCACCCATCGCCGGCGCGGCGGACCAGATTTGGAGAAGGAGAGGCGTGGCGTGGCGTGAAAAAATGGATTAGACAGAGAGATGGAAGGGGAAGGGGCAAAAGTGATATTTCACAAGTGGATTAGACGGAGGTTGACTGAAAAATAGACGGGAGTGACATGGTTTCAATTTTCCCAAATTCCAGGGACACATAGCCGATATCACGAATAGTAGTGATATTTTTCTAATATGTCATATTTGCAGTGGCATGGATCAAATTAACCCTACAACAAACAAGAAAAATGAGTTGGAAAAATTAAGAAAATAACACAGCCGTAGTCTGTGCCCCAGAACCTATACTCGTCAGATCCAGAACCTATACTCGTCGGACAACGGCGTCAAGGGCATCCACCGGCGCGTCGCCGGGTTAACCACATCATCGTTAACCAAGAGGAGGCCGTTGCAGTAATGTGAGAGGCAGTACACTCATCGTGTTCGGTGGGCATGAAGTCGAGCTTGCCACTGGACGCGGTGGATCAGCTCGTCGACATCGACGGGTGGGAGAAGAACTCCGGGAACCTGAGCTCATGAAAGTTGATGAAGATGCCGGCGAGCGAGAGAGGGAGGAGATCCCTGTGTAGCAGGCGGCGGTCGTCGATGGTGGCATGCCAGTCCGCGCAGACGCACCGAGCCGCGGCGAGGCTGCGCGGCGGCAGGCGGCCGAGGACGTCGTCGGGTAGCATCTCGTTGATCGGTCGCCTCGATCGCTTCTTGCTGCGGCCGTTGGCTCGATCAATGGATTGGCGATCGATCGATTGAGGCGAGTGATCTGATCTGATACGGCGCTTTATCCTTTCATTTATGTTTTATTATATATTTATGGGATTTACTAACTGGCTGCCTGCTGATTTATTTTTTAGTTGTCAGCCTAATTTTTGTCCGTCTAATTCTGATTGTGTCTTCACCACAGCCCGCTCGAGACAATCTGGTCGGGCCCATCTTTTCACGCAAATTCCTCCAACACATCCGGTCTAGACGGTCTCTCTCTCAGTGGGCTGTTCTAGTACACTCGGCTCGTCTCTCGGTGGATTGTTCTAGCTGTCTAGCACTCCAGTGACTTATCAATTTTTGTTTCACATCTGTCTAGAATCGATTTGGGTGAAACTATGATGTGTGCTTTAATTTGCTTGTTTGAGACCGAAATTATATTCTGAAAATTTTATGGACATGTAGATCCTATTTGAACTGGTTGTTTTGATGTATACTTGTAGAGCCTGTTCAGTATTGTACCTCTAGTTTCCTTTGTGATATCTGGTCACTTGTCTCTCTCTATATAGATGTTCATGCTGGGCTACCCACCTTGGTGCTGCAAATTTTAATTTAGAGTTTTCCTCTCAATTAAGATCGTGCACTAGTGTCGTAGTAGGAGTATATTTTATCCGCATCAGCATACAGTTACGGGTCCATGTGAAAGCTGTGGAGAATTTTCCATGTAAATTTATTCAAATTTACATAAATGTCTTCACTGAAATATCTAGTAATGATAATAGAACTCACAGAGTAAATTTCCTGGCTCTACCACTATCAGCATACCTCCAACGAACTGAAGGCGATGCTATTGCTACACTGCAAGTTTTTGTATTTTGTTTTTCTCAGTTTTTTAAATTTTTCAAAAAAGTGGTTTTGCCATATTTCTATTTTGCATTTTGTTTTTGTCATTTTTTGAATTTTTCAAAAAAAGTGGTTTTTTATTTTGTTCTGTCAGTTTTTTTGAATTTTTTTAAAAGTGGTTTTGTCATATTTGTATTTTATTTTTGTCAGTTTATTGAATTGTTCAAAAATAAGTGGGTTTGTCGTATTTGTATTTTTGTATTTTGTGCTACATGTGAGGCAACAATGTGTTTATTGGATAGCTTGCTGAAGAGGTCTCAGAACTAATTTTCCGTATCACTTCACTACTATAAAAATGATTTTTCTAGACAAAGGCCCTCATATGTTGCAGGGACCATAACTGGTCGCGCCTAGAAAAATCGGTCTGTATTTTCTCATATGGTTCATTTGTAAAATCAAAGTGTGTTTGATTCTTCTATTGTGATGAACAATTGATATCTGAGGTTATTGGTTTTGATATTTGGAGATTATTGGCGAAGTGGGTTTTTGTCAAGCACCCGAAATTCATATAGTCCGGTGATATTCGTGGTCACCACGTGATCTTGGCTGAGTGGGATCCATACACGCATAAATAGCCACTCATACCTCAATGTGTCCATGACCACAACATAACACCATTCGATATGAACTCTGCGATGCCGAATAATGAGCAAAGGAGATATTGCTGGGACTCAGCGTGCCAGTCAACTTCAGCCTGAGACATGCCCATCAAACCATTCGAAGATGGCGACCAGATGTGTTACACATCTCAGGAGACTTTACTCAAATTGCTGAGCTCTACAACATCTTAATTGCTCAAAATCCTTACTCATGCTTAGCTAGCCCCAGGAAGATGCTAGCTTCGCACTTTTATCTAAGCCATGGTATTAACTCAAATACATGTAAGGTGACTTAGATATAACTAGAGGCAATTAACAAAGTTACTTACATATAGCCATTCGGCTAATTAGTTAAAGTCCTTCGGAAGCATGTCTACCTAAATTCCTACAAGCATTCCGACTAGGATAAACCCCTTGATAGGACCAATCCTGAGAGAAACAACGATTCCCGCAACACTCAAATACCTAGAAAAATGGATATTCTAGTCTAACAAGTGTCAGTACATTAAACAAGTTAATGTACTGGCAAGCGCACAGTCAAACCTACATACATGAAGGCTATATTCAAAGAGAGGCTTATATGTGGTCGGGGTTTTCAGTATAAAGCTAATTTTAGTTCACAATTCATTTGCAACTCAATTTGAACAAAACATTTCAACAATAAGGTAAAACGTAATATTCATGGCATGATATCAATATAAATAGATAGTAGCGTTTTATCACAATCCAATCCGGAAATAGGGCAATCACATCACATATATCAATCTCATTATCATTCTAAAACATTTAGTTTCAAAGGCATTTAGGAAAACATAAAAGTATACCCACATCACATCACTATGCCGCTCATGACCGTGAACACGGCTAATCGATTAATTTTTATAACTTTGCAGAGCTTGTACAGTTTTATCCACATGGTATGAACTCTCTAGTTTGTCTTGTGCCGGCCAAGCACTACCACACTCTACATGTTGAGTGCGGTCTAGAGGTTATAACGAGGCTTTTACATTAAGTATTGTCTAACCTTGCATGAGCACGATAAGTGTGAATCCACCCTAGGCTTAAGTCCTAGAGTCGTTAGGTGGCGGGCCCACGCCTTAAACCTAACGCCGTGACGGCGAACACATTCGTTCCCTCACAAGGCACGTTATCATTGTATTGGACAGACTTAGACGCCCATGCCGTGCGGCGGAACATTACACTCGTCCCCTCACGGTAATCACATCCAGCTAGACATGTTGCTAGCATTATAATCAACACAATCATTAACATATACATGGGTAGTTCTTATAGATAGCCCACAGTACACTCGTGGCCACTATCTCTACTACAACGGCCTCCCGAATGCAAGGTCAGACAAATGCTTAACTTAATAGGCCAAGGTTATCCCCATAAATAACACATGTGGATGTACGGTAAACATAAGTGGGTGATATGTAGTTCAGTCCTTAAACAACTTAGGCGGACACTCCCCCTATCGATATGCAACTACCACCATATGCATATTACTTGCCGCCTAAGTCTGAAATTCACATTCCTTTAATTTTAGTTCGCAAATAAGTAGAGAAAACATCTCTGTTCATAAGTTTTGAAATGATTCAAATAACATAATAAGTGATTCATAACCATGATTTATCTATTACTAAGCAAGGCTAAGCATTTGCATTTTATAAAAGCGTAGGGGTTTCCATTTGAGTACAAATAGGGTACTCTAAATCATTCTAAGGTTACAAACATCATGGATAACAATTCTCAAGGAGGATTATGCAACAAATAGGTCATAACTACCATTTCATCACTTTAAAATAATTTTTCCAAACATAACTATCTAACGCGTGCAACTTTGCAATAGAAAACGTTTGCCCAATTAAAACATAGGATCAAAGTGTTCAAAGGAGGAGAGCATAACTTGCCTTGATGGATGTCCTTACTGTAGTCAGTGAAAAGTTAAATCTTCTCACCAACAACGTAATCGTCTTCTAAAAGAAATATCGATAATCGAATAAATACCAAAACATACAAATATTCAAAATGCTCTAAAATGCATGGATTCACTAGTGTGGTTAGATGCTGTGGTCTTATAATTTGTAGTGAAGGAATTTCTATTTTATCATATTGCATTTGTGAGTTATAATTTTTTTAAAGTCTAAAACTAGAAATAACTTAATCAGGCTCTATTTGGTTCTAAGTACAATTTGGGTTCAAGATTGGTAAAGCCTTAGGTTTCAGCAGCAGAGAGTATTTTCTCCAAAGTTTAACAAAATTTAGTTCACAATATTTAAAGCTAGCATGAATCTATTATGAATTTAACAATTTAAATGACATATTATAAGTCTTGCTTATCATACAAATTTTAAATATGTTTCTAGTACTATATGTACTACATTTAAATTTACAAAAACCAAGTCTATAAGACTTATAACCCAACCCATCTGGAATTATATTATTTGGAGTTAGAATGAATTTTGTATGAATTTTATAAATTAGTGTATGCTATATGTTAAGTATTCCATATATTAATTTTTAGAGACATTTCTTCTACTGTAGGCATCATGTTTGATCTTACCATATTAAAGTTTACAATTTTGTGAATCCATAGAAATTTGATTCATCTCAAATGGAGCTAAAATGGATTTTATATGCATTTTACAAGTTTCACTCATTTTCCTGTTGTAAAATTATTGTTTTGAAAATTGCCTTTAATATTTCCAAATTTTAAAGGTAAAGGGTCCGCTGGTCAGCCTCTGTACTTTTGCAGAAAAGTCCCTGGGTTTCTAGAGATTCAACCCAAAGTCCCCAGCACATGTTTATATGCATCTCCATTAAGAGTACTCAAGTTTATGGGTTATTACTATTAAGTCCTTGGTCCCATATGTCATAGGTAATATATTTACACATTAGTATAGAAGGTTTTGTTTTCTTTACAAATTAAACCTTGGCTGCACAGATGTAATGGGGCCCGCAGGTCAGCGGCTCAGTGAGGGAGAGGCCGAGGGCAGCGGCTGGAGGTGGCGGCCGACGAGCTGGTCGTCGACGCCGGCGGCAAACGGCGAGGTTTCACAGGGTGCGGCCAAAAGAGAATTGGTGGAGGAGAGGCTGGCGAACCCGTCGGTGGTCATGTGGTTGGCTGTGGTGGTCGGAGTCGACATTGGCGACGATGTGAGCGGCGGAGTGCTTCGGCTAGCTAGGTCATCTCGGGTTCTAGCTCGGCTCGGTGCAAAATCATGCATGCATAAGTATCTACGGGGTCCATGGATGCTCACTTCTGGGCTCGGCGAGGCTTGGACAGTAGCAGCGACACGAAGACAGCTCCAGCGGCGGCAGAAACAGGCAGGGCAACGGCGACAGCGAAGAGCGGCCAATCTCCTATCAAAGTGACACATGCGCAAGGTCAGAGATGCCCTAGGGTTGCTAACCGCGAGAGGAATCGCGCTGGAACTCACCCGAGGACAAGAAATCAACGGCGATGGCCGGCGGCCGGACCTAGAGAAGATGAAGGGGATCTCTTCAACGGCAACGTCTCGGCTTGAATTCACTTGGGCGTCTTGCACCTGAGATCTAGGCGATGACCCTGGCGCAGTGGCTTCGTCTGTGGTCCACCGGGTCGACGGAAACGGCGATGCGAATCGCGACGGCGCTCTGGACACCGAGGACGTCGATGAGCTTTGCATGAGGTGCTCGATCTGTGCCAAATCAAGGAAGAAGGTACAGAGGGTTTAGGCATGGATAGGGGATCATGTTCCCATGGTTGATCTGCGGCGAAGCTCACCAGAGAGGGATGGCGACGGTGGTGGATCTTGACGGCGCCGGAGAAGATGGATTCGCTCCCGGAGCTCCCGAGATGATCTTGCTAGGGTTTTGGGTGGAACGCGGCGAGGATGGAAGGCTTCGTCGGTGGGCGAAGCGGCGCTATTTATAGTGGAGATCGGGAAGGTTGTGGACGGTGAGGCGGCGCTCTGGCGTGCTGACGCGTGTCCACGACGTGGCAGCCGTTCCAGGGCTTGGAGGAGGAGGTGGCACAGTTGTGTGACCGACAGGTGGGTCCCACGAGGGCTGGGCCCACATGGCAGAGAGAAAAATGGGTAGGTTTCTTGGTGATCTACTGATGATCTTCCAAAGAATTTATAGATTTATTTCCTTCTCCCTTCTTTTTAATTCTCTAACTCAATTTTTGTGCATGATAAATTAAGGTGGATTTTACTGGTGATAGATAAAACTACCTAGATTCCATTTTCCTTGGTTGCACACAAAAATATTCTTTATTTTGTTCCCAGGAAAATAGAGAAAATAGGCCTAGCTGAAAATAGATTGAATTTTTAGGAGGTCAAAACTAATAAAATAAATTCTGGAAAAATTATATCAATTCATGATAAATAAGGTAGTATTTGAATAAATTATGTTCCATATACATTTTCATGTGATAAAATACATTTATGAGATGTGTGTCGTTTTTGCCGATTAGGGTTTAGTATTAACCTATAGGTTGACTGTTTTGACCTAATTATTTGGGGTATCAAATGTATATAATAATTCATACCAAAATTTCAGTGAGTTATATATATTAAATAGTACCTTCATGAATTTCTTCATGATTTTATATTGCACCAATTATTTTTAACAATTCAATGGGTTCACCTACCCTTAAGTATTATTATTTTAAATGTATATTTAAATGGTAGAAAAATTATATTTCAGTTTATAACCAACCAAAGATGTTATGTTTGGGCTTTACTTTCTATTTCTTAGAATTTACACTTGAAAACATATTTTTATTATTTAACTGAAGTAAAAATTTGAAATTTGAATTTTTGGTATGTTTCAGTTTTGAGATGATTGAATTTTCAGACGATGAACAGGGACTGGTATTTTGTCCGGTCAGACCGGGCAGGCAAGGCCGGTCAAACCGGAGGTATATGTGCGATCAGACCGGCTAGCCCGCGGTCTGACCGGCCGATTCTGTGTCGGTTTTGGTTTCGGGTTGTTTTATTGGATATCCGTGGTTAATACATGTTTATGGCTTCTAGATGGATACTATGCGTATGTAATACTATTGTGTGCTAATAATGAGTCAAGTTTGGGATAGCTTGTGCTCGGATATGGTTTCTTTGTTTGATTCATGTGTGGGTAATCTTTACGTCTCGGGAGAGTATTGCCAGTGATGGATCGGGAGTCAACTTGGAGATAAGGTGACGTTTGGACGATTAGAGATCATGCGGGATACTTTGGCTAAAGATTAATGCACGTGGTTGGTGAAGATTCCATATGGCATACGATGGAGATATTGTGTGCGTATGGGATGCGGAGTCGAATTTGGAAGGAGTCCAAATTTGGTACAATTGGAATATGTAATATTGGTTTCTTGTACGGGAAGGTTTCCTAGGTGGATTAGGATTTTTTGTATGAGTTTGGTTCGTGGCTTTAGGCTGCCTACCTCGTGTATAAATAGAGAGAGAGGGTGTGGCCTCTCGGTATCGGTTTTGGAGAACATTTAGTTGAAAGTTTAGTTAGGGTTTTGAGTTTAGTCGAGATTTTCATGAGGAGTGTTGTTGTTGCACTTTGTAAACATAGAGAGAAGTAATAAAGTTATTATCTACTTTGAGAGATCTTCAATTTGTGTTTGCATGGGTTTCAGTGGTCTAACCGGCGAGACACCGGCGGTCAGATCGGCGCATTTCAGCGGTCAGACTAGCAAGTACGCGGCGGTCAGACCGGCGACGACGGCAGGAGGCAAAGACGTTTTTGAGGCGGTCAGACCGAGAGATTAACTTCGGTCAGACCGGCAATACAGGGCGGTCAGACCGATCGATCTACTTCGATCAGATCAATCTACATCGAATTTGAGGGTAACTTTTAATTCCGCTAAAAGTTTTGGTTTTTGGGTACTACAACCATTCACCCCCTTTTGGTTGGCTTAGTTGTGTTCTTCGATACTACATCCTTAAGAAGCCCACATGCAAAAATCAATTTACGGGACGTCTTAACATACCCGCATGCAAAATAAACCAATTTTCACATGTGGGCGAAAATCAATTTTTTCATGCGGACATTCTCTCCTCTGACTAGGAACAACCGCTATCCCTCCAGTTTTTTTCTCCGCACGCGTATCCGGCCTCTCTGTCTCATTTTCTTTTTTTCTTAGCTTCCCTTTTTATTTCTCTCCATCACTTTTTTCTTCTCTCTTCCTCTACTTTTCCCTCATCCTCTCACATTTCCTTCTCTTCCTTCCTCCACTTCTTAGCGGAGACGATGGCCTCAGGGGCGGGCGGTGCCGGCGCGGGTCCTCCACTTCCCAGCGTCGACGGTGGCCTCGGGGATGGGCGACGCTGGCGAGCGGAGACGGCGACTCTGAAACGGGCAACGCCCGCACACGTCCTCCACTTTCCCCTCCTTCTTCTTACTCCACTTCCCAACTCGACGGTGGTCTCGACGGTGGCCTCAGGGGCAGGCGGCACTGGCGCGTGGATCCAACGACCTCGGGGCAGATCCACCGCCCCCGCACTTGGGAGCGACGCCAGCGCATGGATCCGGCGCCCCCACCCTCGGAAGCATCGTCGGTGAGCGGATTCGGTGGCTCTGCCCTTGGGAGCGACACCGGCGCGTGGATCCAGTGCCTCCGTCATTGGGAGCAACATCGGCGCGTGGATCCGGTGACCTCGAGGTGGATCCACCACCCTGCCCTTTGGAGCGACGATGGCATGTGGATCCGTGGCCATGGTTTGGCGGCGGGCTTAGGCAGCGGATGCGAGCTGCCATGGTGGTGGTGGCGGCTGCGATGACGAGCTAGGGTTTCGGCCAAATTTGTTTTTTTGGTATCTTTATTTTTTCGCCAAAATTATTTTCGCATGCGGTTGGCTTAGGTGACCGCATGCGAAAATCTTGTTTTCGCATGCAGATTTTTGCATGCGGTTGCACTGCCCACACGGGAAATTGTTGATTTTTGCAGATATCTGAGTGCATGCGGGCCGTCGAGCCGTATGTGAGAATCCGTTTTGTATGTCTTCAAAAATGATTTCTGTACTAGTGCTTGTTATGGTGCTAAACATAGTATGCGTGGTTGTAGTAACCGGAGTACCTGCAAATGAGTTCAGGAATTAGATATGGAAAAGTGGTAGCTATACACTGATAAAATGCAAAGAAAACATCAATCTGACGGAGTATTGGTATGACTATCAAAAATACCCGTGCATTACAATGGGTGATAAAAAAGATGTTGCATACAGAATACTGATTTTTGTTATCAATTTACCAATTAACGATAAGCTTCAGCCTCTAATTCTATAGCCCGACTAATTTATGAACGTTTTGGTTGACTAGTTATATATCAAATCATTATGCTTAAAAGAACATAAGTGAAAGAGCATAGTGCAAGACAACCAAGACGCTCATAAATTAAATTAGTTAGTGGTGCAATCACTACATTCTGTTCATATTCAGTTTGTAGCAATCACTCTTGAAGGCAAAGGAACAACTAAGCAAGTAATACTACATGGTCTATATATGTATTGGTATATAATGGTGTAACATTGCATGAATATTTAGATTTGGTATAATGAATATTGACATTGTGGCAAGTGATATATCTTGTCCACTGTATAATTCGTCATCTATCTTTTTGTAATACTATTTATGTCAACTAACTAGGAAAAGCTAAATAAAAGCTCCTGTTTAGAACATACGGTTGTTAACAGCGGATTTTGGTAATCGACTTGGAAAAGAAAGAGGAAACCGAAGCAGAGAGGAAGGATTGAGTTGGAGTCAGACCAGGTTTCGTATCGGACCCGGTAGTCGTATCGGACTGGGAAAGGCGTTGCCAGAAAGAGCGTATCGGCCGATACGGATTCGATGTGGTTGTTGGCCGATACGGGTTGTAAGTTGACAGAGTCAGCGCAGGCTTGGTCTGGGCTCGAGATAAGCTTCAAGGAAGTTGCCAAATAGAGATAAAGCTCGGTTTTAGGCAGTTGTATCTTGTAAATTAAGTAGGTTTAGATCTAATCTTTGGCAAAAGTCTGCCGCAAAGACTTGTTTGTTAGTTGTAGATAAGATCGTGCTCTGCAAGGGTTCTGTTGTAATCTCGGGTATAAATATCCCGATAGTATGTACGTAGAAGCTCTCTCAATCAATCATACAAACACAATCAATCTATTTTCGGCGCATCGCCAACCCTCGCAAGAGGTTGACTCCTGACGAGTTCTTGCCTCCCTAGAGCAGAGGTAAGAACTTGTACCCGACGATTTATATCATCGGGGCTAGCGTGTCGCTTTAGGCACGTTAGGCCCTGATGATGTGATCGTCGTTTATCGTGTTTTGGCTAATCTTGATGTGGTTTTCTAATTCCATCTCGCAGCGGTTAACTCGTTTTAGGGTTTACTGCCGACGACGATTGAATTAGTTTACTCGTTTAGATTATCTAAGGCATTTACCATCCCAAAAGCAATCGACGACTTGATTTTCTTTGTGTTAAGTCTCGATTTACACTTTGAGTTGCTATCGACCTTAGTCCTGTTTTGAGATCTAACACAAAGCCTGTTTTTGATTGTAATTAAGGATAGCACCGGGGTTTCAGCCGGTCTTATCTAATGCGTGTGATTATTTATGTTTTTGCATGTATTTGCCACTTATATATGCGGATCGATGAATATAAATGTATCGGTTATAGGGTGTTTTTAAGATTTCTCTGTGATTGGTGTATTTATATTGGCCGATTGGCTTGTATAAGTTTACACTAGGGTATTAGCTAGTGTATTTATCTTCATGAAACCCTCATCGGCCGATTCTAGTAGTTCGTCATAGACATGTTGATATGGGCCGATGAGGTCAGATCTGTTTAATTTAGTTATTGTCTTGAGTAAGCCGATATAGCTTTGCCCTATCGGCTGGGCTTTTACAATGCGACATCGGCCTATCGGCCGATCGACCATTGTTTTCTGACATGGTTTACTTGTTTCTTGTTGATTGCAGATCAAATCAACTGGCACACTCTGTACACGACTAGGCAAGCCTTTTGGACCTACACTGGAGCTAAGCAGATCTCCCAGGCCACCGTGGAAACGTAGAACCCGTTCTGTTGCGAGGCGGGTCTAAATTCTGCACCAACACGCTTTTGGCACGCCTGGTGGGACTCAAGAACACAAGCTTCGCAACAACAAGAACACCACTTCAAGATGTCGAAGCAGGCCGAGATCTCCGAGGAGAACGTCGTCTCCATAACCGTCGACCAGCTCAACGCAGAACAAAAAGCCGAGATGGAGAAGCTGGTTGAGCAGTTCCAGAATATGTACTTGCAAACATATTCTAGGACTCGGCAAGGCACCTTGATCCAGAAGTCTAAGGTAGTAATGCCGAGTCCTGGAGATGGAGCTAGCACATCGGCGGCGGCACACGACCACACCGTCAAGACCGAGGATACTGCGGCGCCGACGTTGCAAGACAGGATTGACTCCGTAGTTCATTCTGCGCTAGTCAACCAGTCGGGGATCCTGGTGAACACATTGACCAATACGGTCAAATCAATCCTAGATGGGTCGATCCACCAGTACAAGCCTCAAGGTCCAATTTACCTACCAGAAAATAAGTTCCCTACCTATCGGACCCTGAGGAACGACTTGAGCACGACTCAGCAGACGGCGTCGATGCCACCCCCATCGGCGCAGCCAACAATGACACTGCCGTTGGTCCTCACCAGGCAGACAGGAGGGAGTCCTCAGCACATCACGGAAGAACAATATGCACAATGGACCAAAGGGAAGCAACCAGTGATCGAGCTGATGCAGCAAGTTCCTATCAACCAGCCATCGGCCGGACAGCCACAAGCCCCGGTGTTCAACAATCCTCCACCACAGGCTGCTTACAACACGCCACAAGGCTACCAGCAGCACACCGCAGGGCACTATGGCGCGCAGAACCTTGATCACCATTATCAGACGTACTCCCCCAGGCAGTATCAAGCAGAGGGCTTGCAACAATCATATCAGCAAGACCTCTCGCATCGGCCCGCATGATACTAGGCTGATATGATAGCCGAAGTGATGTGAGATCAATTCGGCTTGAAACCCAAGGAGAATTCTACGGTGTATCGACACCCTTACCCCGAGGAATTTGACAGAGTGCCATTGCCAGGCCGGTACAAGATCCCGGACTTCTCCAAATTTTCGGGGCAGGACAACGTCTCGACATATGAGCATGTGAGCCGATTCCTTGCACAGTGTGGGGAGGCATCGACTATCGAGGCATTGAGGGTGAGGTTTTTCCCTCTGTCCTTATCAGGGTCTGCATTTACATGGTTTTCATCGCTACCCTGCAATTCTATCAGGGGATGGATAGATCTTGAGAAACCATTTCACAGATATTTTTACAATGGTGTACAAGAGATGAAACTGTCCGATCTCACCGCCATTAGGCAACGAGTTGATGAATCGGTCCCAGAGTATATCCAAAGGTTTAGAGACATAAGGAACAGGTGTTACAGCCTCAGCTTGACCGATTCTCAATTGGCCGATTTGGCATTTTAAGGATTGCTAGGGCCGATACGAGAGAGGTTCTCCTCACAGGAATTTGAAAGCCTAGCTCAACTAGCGCAACGGGTATCGGCCCACGAGCAACGATTCCAGGAGGCAAAGAAGTTTGCAAAGAAGATCAATACGATCTATCAGTATGCCTCCGACGATGATGATGAGGAAGATGTCAATGTCGACCTGGCCGAGTGGGCCCGGATGAGGAAGCCGACGACTTGCCAATGGGCAAAAAAGGGCGACAAAGAAGACAAATTTGACTTCGACATCAACAAGGCCGATAGGATATTTGATCTACTGTTGCAAGAAAAGCAAATTCAGCTGCCAGTGGGTCACGTATTGCCATCGGCCGAAGAAATCAAGAAGAGAAGATATTGCAAGTGGCACAACACTTATTCACACCATACCAATGAATGCAAGATCTTCAGACAACAGATTCAATCGGCCATCGAACAAGGCAGAATTAAGATTGATGACGCCAAGAAGCCGATGAAGATAGAAGGTACCCGTTCCCAGTCAACATGGTGCGGGCGGACAGGGCTGATGGCGGTGGCCATCGGATCGGCAAGCGACCTTATCAGACCTCAGAAGGCCTGATTAAAAAATACCAGCGAAGGCGGGAGGAACAAGCTCAAGACTACGTCGATCAAGACAACTCTTACGACCCACATTGGGAGTGCGAGTTTTTCTGGTTCTGCTGGAATGAGGGGATGAGGTTACCATCCATCCAGGAGTGCCCTGCGTGCAATGGGGCAAATGATTCTTATCAGGGCAGCTCAAGCAGGCAAGCGCATCGGCCGGCCAAGCAAAGAAAATCTGTGCATGAAAGGCTGGGGCCAATGCGCCAAGAGCAACATATTGAAGCCGAGGAGCAGGTCCAGAACCCCTAATGGTGCCCAAGCGATGTATTCAGCAAGACACAAAAACGGCGGGTTCAGAGACTAAGAAGGAAGGAACAAATCCAAGAACAACAGGCGACAATAGCCCATCGGCCGACCACGACCAAGAAAGAGTGGAGGATAAAATCCACGGTGGTCACAGCCGATGAGGACACCTCCGACACAGCTCGGGCTTCTACGGCTTCAAAAGGTAATGGAGTGGCATCGGCGTCTGTTAACATGGTTTTTATACTGCCGGCAGAATACAGCGTGCAGGCGGCCGATGAAGCAGTAGCCGATGACGAACAATCTTCGGCTAGACTACAGTTGTCACCCGATCAAGCCGTGTTCGACAAGCCAGTCGACGCCAGCTACAGGCAGTTGCGACCGTTATACATCAAGGGATTCATCAACGGGCGGCCGATGACGAAGATGCTGGTCGACGGCGGCACGGCGGTCAATTTGATGCCATACACAACCTTCAGGAAGCTTGGAAAAGTACCTGAAGACCTTATCAAGACCAATATGGTGCTCAAGGACTTCGGTGGCAACGCGTCCGAGGCGAAGGGGGTTCTAAACGTGGAACTCACCGTGGGCAGCAAGACAATACCCACTACCTTCTTCGTCTTCGACGGAAAGGGCTCCTACAGCTTGTTGTTGGGACGAGATTGGATCCACGCAAACTGTTGCGTCCCTTCAACAATGCACCAGTGCCTCATACAATGGCAAGGGGACCAGGTTGAGATCGTGCAGGCCGATCGGTTAGTACACGTGGCCAATGCCGATCTCGCAGTATGGGAGATGGAGGGAATCGACTACTTGTCCGGGCAAGTCTGGGACGCCGATTTCCTCAAGGTAACTGATTGCGACATCGAGACGATTGAAGATCAAGACAAACAGTTACTTTAACAAAGATGCACCGTCCACCGTTCAAGATGAACAAGCTAGTCCCTACACAGATGATGCGGTGGACGAGCTAGATGGCAAGTTGGGATAGGGTTTTACGTCGGCCCAGGCCGACGTATGTAAGTGCTAACCTGCCAAAGGAATACAAGAATAATCTAATAAATCTCTTGAAAGAATTCGTGGATTGTTTTGCATGGGAATATCATGAGATGCCAGGATTAAGCCGATAGATCATAGAACATCGGCTACCAATCAAACCAGGCTATCGGCCATTTAAACAAGCTCCTAGGAGATTTAAGGCCGATATGCACGAAGCTATCAAGGCAGAGATCACACGACTTTACAATGCCAACTTTATCAGACCTTGCCGATACGCGGAATGGGTCTCCAATATAGTTCCAGTAATGAAGAAAAATGGCAAGCTCAGGGTATGTATCGACTTCAGAGACTTGAACAAAGCAACACCAAAAGATGCGTACCCTATGTCTTTGGCCGATTTGCTTGTCGATGCCGTGTCTGGGCACAAGGTTATCAGCTTCATGGATGGGAATGTAGGCTACAATCAGATTTTCATGGCCGAAGAAGATATTCACAAGACAGCCTTCCGGTGCTCGGGGGCAATCGGCCTGTACGAATGGGTTGTTATGACCTTTGGTTTAAAGAATGCTGGAGCTACATATCAGAGGGCCATGAATTACATTTTTCATGATCTTATCGGCTCTTTGATTGAAGTTTATATTGACGATGTCGTCGTGAAGTCAAGAGAGTATGATATGCACTTGGCCGATTTACGCAAGGTACTTGAAAGAGCGAGGAAGTATGGCTTAAAAATGAACCCTAACAAGTGTGCCTTCGGCGTATCGGCCGGTCAGTTTTTGGGTTTCTTGTTCCACGAAAGAGGAATTGAGATTACACAAAAAAACATCGATGCTATAAAGAAAATCAAGTCTCCGACGAACAAAACCAAGTTACAATCTCTGCTAGGCAAGATCAATTTTGTTCGGCGCTTTATATCGAACCTGTCAGGAAGAATAGAGCCGTTCACTCCACTATTGAAGATAAAAGACGATCAAGAGTTCACATGGGGTGATAAGCAGCAGAAGGCGCTGGACGACATCAAGAATTATTTGAGCTCCCCACCAGTTCTAATTCCTCCACAGAAGGGAGTTCCGTTCAGGCTGTACCTATCGGCCGATGAGAAGTCTATCGGCTCAGTCTTAGTTCAGAATATTGACGGCAAAGAGCGAGTTATTTTCTATCTCAGCAGGAGGTTGCTGGACGGCGAAACAAGGTACACGCCGGTGGAGAAACTCTGTTTGTGCTTATATTTTTCATGTACCAAGTTGAGGCATTATTCAGATATTGTGCCATGGACGTTGTATTTTGATGGGTCTGTTTGCAGACATGGATGCGGTATTGGCCTAGTCATCATATCCCCTCGGGGGGCAAGTTTCGAGTTTGCTTTTACTATCAAGCCTTATTATACAAATAATCAAGCCGAGTATGAGGCTGTTCTCAAAGGCTTGCAGTTATTACAAGAGGTCGAGGCCGACTCTGTAGAGATCATTGGTGATTCACAGCTAGTCATTAATCAACTTTCTAGGGATTATGAATGCAAGAATGATATTCTCAGAGTTTACAATGAGGAGTGCATGAAGTTGCTACATGCTTTCAAGATTGTGACGATGAGGCATATACCCAGGAAGCATAACTTCAAGGCCAATGACTTAGCTCAGGGGGCATCGGGATACAGGCCGATGACTAAAGATGTTCAGATTCAGATTGCCACCGTGGATGCCGATGATTGGAGGTTTGACATCATTGAGTATTTGAGAAATCCTTCTCACTCGGCGTCACGAAAAATGAAGTATAAAGTTTTACGTTATGTATTACTGGATGATGATCTGTATTATCGGACGATTGATGGTGTCTTGCTCAAATGCTTAAGTATCGAAGAAGCCAAAGTTGTCATGAGCGAGGTCCATGAAGGGATTTGTGGAACGCATCAATCGGCCCATAAAATGAGATGGCTCTTAAAGCGCGTCGGATATTTTTGGCCAACAATGCTAGAGGATTGTTTCAAGTACTATAAGGGATGTCAAGATTGTCAGAAGTTTGGAGCAATTCAAAGAGCACCGGCATTGGCTATGCATCCAATCATAAAGCCGTGGCCGTTTCGTGGATGGGGCATAGATATGATCGGCCAGATAAACCCGTCATCAGTTGGTTTATGGGCATGAAGCTGTGCTGTCATGGGAAACCAACATCGGCTCAAGGAGAATTGCCTTGCAAGACGACTTGACAGCCGATGAGTATCATAACCTTATGGTCGATGAGCTGGACGATTTGGCGCACGTTCGACTGCGGGCATTGGAGAAAATAAAGCGTGATAAAGATCAAGTTGCTCGTCATTATAATAAAAAAGTTGTTGCCAAGTCGTTTGAGGAAGGGGATCTTGTGTGGAAATTAATAATGCCGATTGGTTCTCGTGATAACAAATTCGGCAAGTGGTCACCTAATTGGGAAGGTCCTTTTCAGATTCATCGATGTGCACCCCATAATGCTTATTTGCTCAAAGGATTGGATGGACAAGTTTATGGTAGAGCTCTCAACGTCATGTATTTAAAGAGATATTATCCGAGCCTATGGATCGACTCATGATCGGCCCTCCAGCCGATTTATGATTACAGCCGATGTGCTATGCATCGTCTTTAGATGGCCGATATATATTATCGTCCTTAGTTCAAATTTTACAACATGAGCCCTCATCTTCTAAAATTTGGGGGGCATATATATACACAAGCGCGGAATTTTTCAAGGAATTTTTCAAGGCATTTTTTCAGATTGTGATCGAATTCGGCTTCCTGGCCGATGAGATTAATTATAGTATAGGGATATCTGTTTGCAAGATGAATTTCAGAAATAATTTCAGAAACGTAGAACCCGTTCTGTTGTGAGGCGGGTCTAAATTCTGCGCTAACAACGGTGCAATGGCACGTAACATGATATATAAACATAATTGTTGAATGAAACTATGAAAGGTACTGGCCAATAAACATATGTAATGTCTCAATGTATAATCAGCAGTGCATTTATCAATGAAGTTTCAGATAATATGTATAGTGACACCCTGTGCGTCGTGGCATGTCGTCGATGCGGTCCAAGACGATGCTGCAGGACAGCCGCTCATCTAATTACCTCCGCACGTCCTCCTCCACTTTGGCTCCACCTGCCACGTCAGAGTCTCATCGGCAATGACGATGCAACATATCCGATCAGGGTTGCGCGCACTCGTGTAGCCTATTCTCACAGACATACGTTACATAGCCCATTCCATTTTGCCTCTCTCTTTTTTGTCCTTGGTCAAATCGCATCCCTCAACCACAAGCCGGGTATAGCGTCTTTCTCATCTTTAAAAACCGATGCAAATCGACTCCTCGGGTGGTTTTGTAAGCAGTTTTGTCCTACGTGACGCTTAGGTGATATTTTATGTGACGCTTAAGTGGCATTCTAGATTGAATTTTTTAATTTTTTTCTATCTAGAAGGTCACCTAAGCGCCACGTAGGACAAAACCGCTTACAAAACCACCCGAGGAGTCGATTTGCATCGGTTTTTAGAGATGAGAAAGACATTATACCCGATTTTGCGGTTGAGAGATACGATTTGACCAAGGACAAAAAAAAATGATAAGGAAGGGAAAAATAGACTTATTCCTTGGTTATTTTGGGCTGGAGATGGGTCTTTTTGCTGGGGCTTTTTTAAGGAACAAACCCGACAAAAAAAAGAGAGCCCATTTGAGCCTTTTCTTATCCTTTCATGCAGTGGGCCTTTTTGTCTCACTCAAAAGCTGAAGCCCACATGATTTTGCTGGATTTTTTAAGTGTAAGAAAACAAAAGAAGAGCAATGTATAGGTAGGCCCAGATCGAACAAAACATGATAGAATTACCGTGACGCGCATGGCGCGCCTGCACGCACGGGAGGTGCACACGGTACGTGGGAACAGATGGGCGTGTGTGTTTACCGTGTTGTCGAAACTTGGTTTCGGCAATAAAAAATTAGGGGTAGCAGTCAAGCGCCAAATACGATGGGTTAGTGTGCAAAGGGATTTAGACAAGTTTAGGCCTTCTATAAAGAAGTAATACCCTACTCCTGTTTTGGGGATTAGATCCGCCGAGTGGTTTATTGATCTCGTGATCAGGTTGCGTATGAAGAATTTCTATTTGTCTCCTATCTCTCTCTTTCTATCTCTCTCCAAGAGACGTCCTACCCTCCTTATATAGGTTTAGAGGGTAGGCTCACAAGTCAGAGACCTAATTATATACTGCATAGGACTCCACATTATTCCCGACTCAGGACTATAAGCCGTTCCTTATTACACAAGGTAACGTAATACTTAAGTCCTAAGCCAATTACATAATCATGAATCATAACCTATCCCTTATAGCTAGTCGAATAAGCCTGCCATGAGGGTATATGGTACCCATAATATCCATAGTAGCCTCTGAGACCTTCACAGTCGACGAGATAACTTTGCCTCGAACCAGAATAACACATAGCCGAGTACCTCCTTAGCCGAGTGCTTCCATCACCGAGTGCTTCCATCATCTTTGCCCAAGTCTCTCGAGTGCTTTTTCATCCAATAAAAACGCTGTGAACGGCTGAAAATATCTCAAGAATTATCAAGAATATATACTTAGGTGCATCGACTAGATGCACCTAATTAGGTGTAGCCCTCGACTATGTATTTAGTTAAACAAACTAAACATATAGTCAAGAACTATAATAATCATACTCATCCGAGTGAAATAAATACCTAGCCTAAGCCAAAGGCAATCATAAAAAATCATATAACACATAACCTTATAAATAGGGCGTAGTGTATAATGACCCGAGTACTGGTAAGCTCATGCTATCCGAGTCGTTATGCCCGAGTCCTCTCAAAGCAAACAACTCGTCCAACCTCAAGAATATGTTGTATAAACAATAAAAAATCTGAGTTAATAAACCTTAATAGATTTATCAATCATCAGAAAAATATGACCAAAATATTAAATAGCCTAAGCCATAATATTGGTCTTAATCAAAAAAACACACCAGGGTGGCAAAATAGCATTGATATAATATAAAATCAATTGCTTTGTAAAAAACCAAATAGCTCCCGCAACCTATAGAAAAATTACCAGGACAGTTATAAAAAACTTTATTGTTTGTCATCTTCCAAGTTGCATCGTACCAACCCTCAAAAAGTTGTGTAACTGCGGTATGAAAGGATTTTGAAGGCATCGGGCAATAAGACACGTGCATATTGCCAAGGCAAATTTGCTTAAGTCCCTAGAGACACGTGTCAAGCCACACCTAAATTATGGGCCGTAAGCTTCTCATGGATCTTGGCCCAAATTCGAGAAAGCCTACCGATACCCTAAAAATCATTGAAGCGCCGTCGTCTTCCCCGCCGCTTCATCTTCTGAAAATTTCCCCTTTCGCGCTCCTGTTCACAAGCTCTTCCGAAGAAATCTAGAACTCGAGCGCATCCAAATCCATCCATAGAGAAGCTCGAAGCTCCATCAAGATTCACCGCGCACATCCAGCTCTCAACATTCCCTCCGAGAATCCTCACCTCCCAGCTCCAGATTCACTTCCCTCAAACCGCATCCATGGCAGAAGAGAGAGAAATCCCCTTCGACCAATGGGCAACATCCGACGTGAAAGAATCAACTCTGCGGGTGTTAACGACGGATTTTGGTAATCGACTTGGAGAAAAAAGAGGAAACCGAAGCAGAGAGGAAGGATTGAGTTGGAGTCGGACCAGGCTTTGTATCGGACTCGGTAACCGTATCGGACTGGGGAGGTGTTGCTATAGAGAGCGTATCGGCCGATACGGATTCGGTTTGGTCGTGGGCCGATATGGGTTGTGAGTTGACAGCGTCAATGTGGGCTTGGTCTGGGCTCGGAATAAGCTTCAAGGAAGTTGCCAAATAGAGATAAAGCTCCGTTTTAGGCAATTGTATCTTGTAAATTAAGTAGTTTAGATCTAATCTGTGGCTTAAGTCTGCCGCAAGGACTTGTTTGTTAGTTGTAGATAAGATCGTGCCCTACAAGGGTTCTGTTGTAACCTCGGGTATAAATATCCCGATAGTTTGTACATAGACTCTCTCTCAATCAATCAAAATATACAACCAATTCAATCTACTTTTGGCGCATCGCCAACCCTCGTAAGAGGCTGATCTTGACGAGTTCTTGCCTTCCTAGAGCAAAGGTAAGAACTCGTCCCTGACGATTGGCATCGTCGGGGCTAGCGTGTCGCTTTAGGCACGTTAAGCCTCGATGATGTGATCGTCGTCTATCGTGTTTTGAGTAATCTTGACAGGCGTCTTAATTATGCTTCGCCAGCAGTATATTAGTTTTAGGGTTTATTGCCGACGACAGTTTAATTGTTATGCTTGGTTAGATTATTTGATGCATTCACCATCCCCAAAAGCAATCGACGGCTTGATTTTCTTTGTGTTAAGTCTCGATTCACACTTTGAGTTGCTATTGACCTTAGTCCTGTTTCGAGATTTAACACAAAGCCTGTTTTCGATTGTAATTAAGGATAGCGCCGGGGTTTCAGCCGGTCTTATCTAATGCATGTGATTATTTAGGTTTTTGCATGTGTTTGCGACTTATATATGTGGATTGACGAATATAAACATATCAATTACAAAGTGTTTCTTTTTAAAAGGCTTTTTTGTGGTTGGTGTATTTATGTTAGCTGATTGACTTGTATAAGTCTACACTAGAGTAATAGCTAGTGCAGTTATCCTCATGAAACCCTCATCGGCTAATTTCATTAATCTGTCACACGATTCTGGCATAGGCCGATGAGATTAAATCTTGTCAATTTGCTTATTATAATTGAGTAAGCCGATACAGCTTTGCCCTATCGGCTGGGCTATAACAATGTGACATCGACCTATTGGCCGATCGACCATTGTTTTCTGATATGGTTTACTTGTTTCTTGTTGATTGCAGATCAAATCAACTGGCACGCTCTGCGCACGACTAGGCAAGCCAATTTGGACTTGCACTGGAGTTAAGCAGATCTCCCAGGCCGCCGTGGTAACGCGGAACCCGTTTTGTTGCTGGACGGGTCCAAATTCTGCGCCAACACGCTTTTGGCACGCCCGGTGGGACCTCTATTTTCAACTTCACTTCCAGTGGGACCAAGAACGCAAACTCTGCAATAGCAGTAAATCTTCTCAAGATGTCGAAGCAGGTAGAGATTTCCGAGGAGAACATCGTCCCTGTAACCGCCGACCAGCTCAATGCAGAGCAGAAAGCTGAGATGGAAAATCTGGTCGAGCAGTTCCAGAATATGTACCTGCAAACATATTCTAGGACTCGGCAAGACACCTTGATCCAAAAATCCAAGGTAGTTATGCCGAGTCCTGGAGAGGGAGCTAGCACGTCAGCGGCGGCACACGACCACACCGTCAAGACTGAAGATACTGCAGTGCCGACATTGCAAGATAGGATTGACTCCGCAGTTCATTCTGCGCTAGTCAACCAATCGGGGATCCTGGTGAACACATTGACCAATACGGTCAAATCGATCCTAGATGAGTCGATTCACCAGTACAAGCCTCAGGGACCGATTTTCTTACCAGAAAATAAGTTCCCTGCCTATCGGACCCTGAGGAACGACCTGAGCACGGCTCAGCCGACAGCGCCGATGCCACCCCCATCGGCGCAGCCAACAACAACACTGCCACTGGTCCTCAGCAATCAGACAGGGGGGAGCCCTCAGCACATTACGGGGGAGCAATATGCTCAATGGACCAAGGGGAAGCAACCAGTGATCGAGCCGATGCAGCAAGTTCCGGTTCACCAACCATCGGCCGGACAGCCACAAGCCCCGGTGTTCAGCAACCCTCCACGTCAAGCTGCATACAATGTGCCACAAGGCTACCAGCAGCACATCGCAGGGCAGTACGGCGCGCAAAATCTTGATCACCACTACCAGCCGTACTCCCCCAGGCAGTATCAAGCAGAGGGCTTGCAGCAATCATATCAGCAAGACCTCCCACATCGGCCCGCAGGATACTGGGCCTATATGATAGCTGAAGTGATGCGAGATCAGTTCGGCTTGAAGCCCAAGGAAAACTCTACAGTGTATCGGCACCCGTATCCCGAGGAATTTGACAGAGTGCCATTGCCAGGCCGATACAAGATCTCGAACTTTTCAAAGTTTTCGGGGCAGGACAACGTCTCGACGTACGAGCATGTCAGCCGATTCCTAGCACAGTGCGGGGAGGCATCGGCTATCGAGGCGTTGAGGGTGAGGCTTTTCCCTCTATCCTTATCAGGGTCTGCATTCACGTGGTTTTCATCTTTACCCTGCAATTCCATCAGAGGATGGATAGATCTGGAGAAACAGTTTCACCGGTATTTCTACAATGGCGTACAAGAGATGAAACTGTCCGATCTAACTGCCATCAGGCAACGAGTGGATGAATCGGTCCCAGAGTATATCCAGAGATTTAGAGACATAAGGAACAGGTGTTACAGCCTCAGCTTGACCGATTCCCAGTTGGCCGATTTGGCATTTCAAGGATTGCTAGGGCCGATACGTGAGAGGTTCTCCTCGCAGTATGCCTCCGATGACGACGAGGAGGAAGATGTTGATGTCGACCTGGCCGAATGGGCCCGGATGAGAAAGCCGACAACTTGCCAATGGGCCAAGAAGGGCGACAAGGAAGATAAATATGACTTCGACATCAACAAGGCCGATAAGATATTTGATCTACTGTTGCAAGAAAAGCAAATCCAGTTGCCTGTGGGTCATATATTGCCATCGGCCGAAGAGATCAAGAAACAGAGATATTGCAAGTGACACAATTCTTATTCACACCATACAAACGAATGCAAGATCTTCAGACAACAGATCCAATCGGCCATCGAGCAAGGCAGGATTAAAATCGATGATGCCAAGCGGCCAATGAAGATCGAAGGACACCCGTTCCCAGTCAACATGGTGCGGGTGGACAAGGCCGATGGCAGTGCCTATCGGACCGGCAAGCGACCTTATCAGACCTCTGAGGGCCTGATTAGAAAATACCAGCGGCGGCAGGAAGAACAAGCTCAAGACTACGCCGATCAAGACAACTCCTACGACCCGCATTGGGAGTGCGAGTTTTTCCGGTTCTGCTGGAATGAGGGAATGAGGTTGCCATCTATCCAGGAGTGCCCTGCATGCAATGGTGCAGAAGATTCTTATCAGGGCAGCTCAAGCATGCAAGCGCATCGGCCGGCCAAGCAAAGGAAATCTATTCATGAGAGGTTAGGTCCGATGCACCAAGACCAACAGACCGAAGCCGAGGAACAGGTCCAGAACCCTCAATGGTGCCCAAGCGATGTATTCACTAAGACACAAAAACGGCGGGTTCAGAGGCTAAGGAGGAAAGAACAAATCCAAGAGCAACAGGTGGCAGTAACCCATCGGCCGGCCAAGACCAAGAAAGAGTGGAGGGTAAAATCCACGGTGGTCACGGCCGATGAGGGCACCTCCAATACAGCCCGGGCCTCTGCGGCTTCAAAAGGTAAACGAGCGACATCGGCGCCTGTTAACATGGTTTTTATACTGCCAGCAGAGTACAGCGTGCAGGCGGCCGATGAAGCAGTGGCCGACGATGAACAATCTTCGGCTAGGCTATAGTTGTCACCAGATCAAGCCATCTTCGACAAGCCAGGTGACGCCAGCTACAGACACTTGCGGCCGTTATACATCAAGGGATTCATCAATGGGCGGCCGATGATGAAGATGCTGGTCGATGGCGGCGCGGTGGTCAATTTAATGCCATACACAACCTTCAGGAAGCTCGGGAAGGTACCTGAAGACCTTATCAAGACCAACATGGTATTAAAGGACTTCGGTGGCAACGCGTCCGAAGTGAAGGGGGTACTAAACGTGGAACTCATCGTAGGCAGCAAAACAATACCCACCACCTTCTTCGTCTTCGATGGAAAGGGTTCCTACAGCTTGTTGTTGGGACGGGATTGGATCCACGCAAACTGTTGCGTCCCTTCAACAATGCACCAATGCCTCATGCAATGGCAAGGGGACCAGGTTGAGATCGTGCAGGCCGATCGGACAGTACACGTGGCCAATGCCGATCTCGCAGTATGGGAGATGGAGGGAATCGACTGCTTGTCCGGACGAGTCTGGGACGCCGATTTCCTCAAAGTAACTGACTGCAACATCGAGACGATCGAAGATCAAGATAAGCAGTTACTTTAGCAGAGAAGCGCCGTCCGCCGTTGAAGATGAACAAGCTAGTCCCTACACAGATGATGCGGTGGACGAGCTAGATGGCAAGTTGGGACACGGTTTTACGTCGGCCGATGAACTTGAAGAGATTGATATAGGGATAGGTGATAAGCCTAGGCCGACGTACATAAGTGCTAACCTGCCAAAGGAATACAAGAGTAATCTTATAAATCTGTTAAAAGAATTCATGGATTGTTTTGCATGGGAATATCATGAAATGCCAGGATTAAGCCGATCGATTGTAAAACATCGGCTATCAATCAAACCAGGCTATCGGCCGTTTAAACAAGCTCCTAGGAGATTCAAGGCTGATATGCATGAAGCTATCAAGGCAGAGATCACACGACTTTACGATGCCAACTTCATCAGACCTTGCCGATACGCAGAGTGGGTCTCCAACATAGTTCCAGTAGTGAAGAAAAATGGCAAGCTTAGGGTATGTATTGACTTCAGAGACTTGAACAAAGCAACACCGAAAGACGAGTACCCTATGCCTCTGGCCGATTTGCTGGTCGATGCCTCGTCTGGACATAAGGTTATAAGCTTCATGGATGGGAACGCAGGCTACAACCAAATTTTCATGGCCGAAGAAGATGTTCACAAAACAGCCTTTCGATGCCCAGGGGCAATCGGCCTATATGAATGGGTTGTCATGACATTCGGTTTGAAGAATGCTGGAGCTACGTATCAGAGGGCCATGAATTATATTTTTCATGATCTCATCGGCTCTTTGATTGAAGTTTACATTGATGATGTCGTCGTGAAGTCACGAGAATATGATATGCACTTGGCCGATTTACGCAAGGTACTTGAAAGAACGAGGAAGTATGGCTTAAAAATGAACCCTAACAAGTGTGCCTTTGGCGTATCAGCCGATCAGTTCCTGGGTTTCTTGGTCCACGAAAGAGGAATTGAGATTACACAAAAGAATATCGATGCTATAAAGAAAATCAAACCTCCGACGAACAAGACCAAGTTACAATCTCTGCTCGGCAAGATCAATTTTGTTCGGCGCTTTATATCGAACCTATCAGGAAGAATAGAGCCGTTTACTCCGTTATTGAAGATAAAATAGGATGAAGATTTCGTATGGGGTGATAGGCAGCAGAAGGCGCTGGACGATATCAAGGAGTATTTAACTTCTCTGCCAGTTCTAATCCCTCCACAGAAAGGGGTTCCGTTCAGACTGTACCTATCGGCCGATGAGAAATCCATCGGCTCAGTCTTGGTTCAGAATATTGATGGTAAGGAAAGAGCTATTTTTTATCTCAGTAGGAGGATGTTAGACGCTATGACAAGGTACACACCGGTGGAGAAATTATGTTTGTGCTTATATTTTTCATGTACTAAATTGAGGCATTATTTACTTTCCAACGAGTGTATTGTGGTAAGTAAGGCCGATGTGATGAAATACATGTTATCAGCCCCTGTGTTAAAAGGATGAATTGGGAAGTGGATTTTTGCCTTAACAGAGTTTGACCTCAGATATGAATCGGCCAAAGCAGTCAAAGGACAAGCCCTGGCCGATTTCATTGTTCAACACAGAGACGAGTCAGTTGCATATGCAGATATCGTGCCATGGACCTTGTATTTCGATGGATCCGTCTGCAGACATGGATGTGGTATCGGCCTAGTTATCATATCCCCTCGAGGGGCAAGCTTTGAGTTTGCTTTTACTATCAAGCCTTATTATACTAACAATCAAGCAGAGTACGAAGCGGTGCTTAAAGGCTTGCAGTTATTACAAGAAGTCGAGGCCGATTCCGTAGAGATCATTGGTGACTCACAACTGGTAATTAATCAACTTTCTGGAGAGTATGAATGCAAAGATGACATCCTCAAAGTCTACAATGAAGAGTGCAAGGTGTTGCTTCAGGCATTCAAGATCGTAACGATGAGGCATATACCCAGGAAGCAAAACTTCGAGGCCAATGACCTGGCTCAGGGGGCATCGGGATACAGGCCGATGGCCAAGGATGCGCGAGTTCAAATCGCCACCGTGGACGCCGACGATTGGAGATTTGCTATCATTGATTATTTGAAGAATTCTTCCCAATCGGCGTCACGAAAGATGAAATACAAAGTATTACAGTATGTCCTGTTAGATGATGATTTATACCATCGGACGATTGATGGTGTCTTGCTCAAGTGCCTAGGTCCTGAGGAGGCCAAAGTCGTTATGAGCGAGGTCCATGAAGGGGTTTCTGGAACACATCAATCAGCCCATAAAATGAGATGGCTGTTGAAACGCATTGGGTATTTTTGGCCAACCATGCTAGAGGATTGTTTCAAGTATTATAAAGGATGTCAGGATTGTCAGAAGTTTGGAGCAATTCAAAGAGCACCGGCATCGGCTATGCATCCCATCATAAAGCCGTGGCCGTTTCGTGGATGGGGAATAGATATGATCGGCCAGATTAACCCGCCATCGAGCAAGGGACACAAATATATCTTGGTGGCTACCGATTACTTCACAAAGTGGGTTGAGGCCGTTCCCCTTAAGAAGGTTGATTCCAAAGATGCAATTCAGTTTGTCAAGGAATATATTATATATCGGTTTGGGTTACCTCAGACGATAACCACCGATCAAGGATCAATCTTCGTGTCCGATGAGTTCATCCAGTTCGCCGATAGCATGGGCATTAAATTATTAAATTCTTCTCCTTACTACGCGCAAGCTAATGGACAGGCAGAGGCTTCTAATAAGACTTTAATCAAGTTAATCAAGAGGAAAATCGACGAACAGCCGAGGCAATGGCACACAACACTGGCCGATTCCCTTTGGGCGTATCGGATGGCTTGCCATGGTGCAATTCAAGTGCTTCCGTATCAGCTGGTTTATGGACATGAAGCGGTGCTGCCGTGGGAAACCAACATCGGCTCAAGAAGGATTGCTTTGCAAGACGACTTGACAGCCGATGAGTACCATAATCTTATGGTGGATGAGTTAGACGATTTGGCGCATGTCCGATTACGGGCCCTAGAGAAGATCAAACGTGATAAAGATAGAGTGGCTCGTCATTACAACAAAAAAGTTGTCGCCAAGTCGTTTGAAGAAGGGGATCTTGTATGGAAATTAATAATGCCGATTGGTTCCAGAGATAATAAATTCAGCAAGTGGTCACCTAATTGGGAAGGTCCTTTTCAAATTCATCGCTGTGTTCCTCGCAATGCTTATTTGCTCAAGGGGTCGGATGGCGAGATTTATGGACGAGCTCTTAATGGCAAGTACTTGAAGAAATATTATTCTAGCGTCTCGATCGACTCATGATCGGCCCTCCAGCCGATTTATGATTACAGCCGATGTGTTATGCATCGTCTTTAGATGGCCGATACATACTATCGCCCTTAGTTCAAATTTTACAACATGAGCCCTCATCTTCTAAAATTTGGGTGGCATATATATACAAGCGCGGAATTTTTTAAGGAACTTTCTTCTTCAGAGTAAGATCGAATTCGGCTTTCTGGCCGATGAGACTGATTGGTAAAGGGGCATCTGTTTGCAGGATGGATTTCAGAAACAATTTTCACACTAGAATTTTCAGATCAAATTCGGCTACGTGGCTGATAAGGTTTGCATTTACACGGTAAAAAGAAGAAATAGGTTACATCACCCTATAAAGTCTGCAATAGCTGCAATGGCTTTACGGCGGATTTGTTCAATATCTTCTATAGCTTGGGCGTCATCGGCCGTCGACCCTGGGATTGGCTTCAATGACTTACTCAGGGTGGCAAGATACTTGGCCGATGCCTTGAGCTTTGCCGTCTGGTCTTCGATAGCCTTGGGTGATGCAGCTATCCTGGCTTCAACTTCTTGGATTTCGCGGCGCGTGGTTTCCAGCTTCGGTTCGAGCTCTGCTTCGAGACGACGGAGTTCTTCGAGTCTGTGCTTCAAGACAATCGGCTCCACCGCTAGCTCGTCCAACTTGGTCTTGTCAGCATTGACTTGAGCCCTGCTAGCGGACAGGGCCGATTCCAGTTGCTCATGCTCTCATCGCTCTGCGAGTCTTTGTTTTGCCTTGTTGAGCTTGAATCGGTATTGCTCTAAGAAGATGGCCAGTGTTAGAATCTCCATCAGGCTTTCGGGCAGGTCATCCTGAATTTCTTGTACCCTAACCCTGATGGGGGTGCAATCTTCCACCAAGTACTCCAACGAGGACTCCAGCCGATTGGCGATGTTGGTCAGGCGATTCTTTAGATCATCAGAAATTGACGCCCTGGCTGTGGTGGGTGGCTCCTTGTCCTCATCATCAAGAAACTGGCCGATATCAAAAGAAAACATATCGGCTAGGTTCTGCAAATATCAATATGGGTCGAGGTTAGCCTCGTTAATCAGGAATCGGCAGAAAGGGGATCAGGGTAATCGTGGTTACCTGTGTTGGAGCATCGGTGGTGCTTGCATCGGCCTCCCTTTGCTGTGTTGAGGCAGTAGGTGAGGGGGTTGGCCGATGTGTTCAAGGTGATGGAGCCCTAGGCTGAAAAGCAAGAAATTGGTAAATAGGGTTATGTAAATAGCAAGATAATGCGACAATCAACTCTTACCAAGATAGTCGGAGAGGGTGGTGGAGAAGGAGAAGGAGTCCTCAATCGTGCCTTGGCTCGTTCGCGCCGTTGTAAGGTGGCTTTCTTGGTTCTGGGTGAAGGGGCCGATCGAGTTCTCTCCTTCAATATAGGTGACGCCGCGGCCTGAAGAGGATACGAAGTTAAAGTATGACATTACAAGGGGATTGTGTAAACACAAAAAAGGGATTACATTGACCTTGCGAACTGCATGTCTGGTCCTCTTTGGTTGGGGGGCATCGCCTGGGTCATCGGCTGGCGGGATCTCAGTAGCTTCGGCCGATGGCTCCTTGGTGGTTTCGACCGATGGGTTCTCTTCTTCATGTGCATCGGCCGCTGCCGCATCAACTTCCTCCTCCATCATTTGTTCGTCGAGGAATTCTTCCAAGGAGGGGTCTAGCTCTTCGGCATCGGCCTGGTCATCGGTTTTAGCCTTCTTGCTGGCTTTCTACGATTTGCTTTTGGCCGGCGCTTTCCTCTTGGGGTTTTCTTTAGGCATCGGACCTTCGAGAAGCGACGCCACTTTTGGGGCAGTAAGGCCGATGATTGACTCCATGACAATTGATCCTGACGGGGCTAGGGCTTGATGATAGAAGATGTCTCGCCCACTGTTGCTCACAGCCGGAATCGGACCATCGGGAACCTGAGGGCTGATGTTTTTGATAAGGCCCGTCATGTAGAATCTGGCCGATTGATGGAAAATATGAGCAGCCCACTCTTGCCACCATGTCTGGAAACTGATATGAACAAATGTAACGCCCGTTTTGTCGCGGCGTTAGCGGGAAAACTAATTTGCTAAAAACCCTATTTGCGAAATTTGCTCTTCGGTTGAGTCTTGTCGTGTGCCAAGGTCTCGTGTTTCCCCTCTCAGTTCAATCCCGGAGAAAACCGCGAAATCGGATTTCAAATCCGAGCCCTAATCCTACCAGTTCAATCTCTCGAGAAAAGTCTAAGTTTCCTCCCTTTGACCCGGGCCGATTTTCCCCTTCGGCCTTCTGTCCCCCTCTTCCTCCTCGGGCTGCCGCCGGCCCAGCACCTCTCGGCTTGCTCCCTCCTTCTCCTCTCCTTCCTGGGCCGCCGCCGGCCCAGCCCCTTCGGCCTCGCCCCTCCCGCTGGGCCGCGCCAGGTCGCTCGGCCCGCGCGCGCCGGGCACGTGCGCCGCACGTGCCGAGCCAAGAGAGAGAGAGCGCTCCGCTCTCTTCTCTCTCTCCCACTCCCTCGCCGTCCTTTTCCCCTCTCACCCCGTCCCATTCCGTCGCCGGCGACCGCCTCCTCCCGGCCCCGCCTGCGCGCGTGCCGCCAAGGGGGCGAACGCGCGCCCCTCTCCCTCTCTCTCTTCCGCGTGCCCTTGCCCGAAGCGGCAAGGAGCAAGCTCCCTTTTCCTCCCCCTTTTTCCCCTTTTTCCCGACCGGCCGGCGTCACCGCTGCCGCGCCTGGACGCTAGCGTGGAGAGCGCCAGCACGGTCCCCTCCGGGCGCTCCACCGCCTTCGCCAAACCGACCTACGCGCCTTCCCCAAACCGACTTAGCCGCTCCCCTTTAAATCCTTCTCCCCCGGCCGCCATTACCGCCTCCCCCGAGCTCCACTCTCCTCTCCGTTGCCGCCGCCGCCGTCCTCGCCCGTCGCCGCAGCCGAGGGCTCCCGAAGGAGCTCTGGGCGCCGTCTCCCTTGCCCTCTTCCTCGGCCCGGAGCCGAGCTGCGCCGCGCCCGCGCCGTCGTCTTCGTCCCCGGCAAGCCGCTCCATCGCGGTAAACACCTCCCCCTCCACCTTTTTCCCTTCTTTCTCGGCGTAGAGCGTTTGGTAGCACCGTAGGCTTCCTCCCGGAGCACCGCCGAGGCCGCCGCCCCTCTCCTCCGTTCCCTCCCCGCGCCACCGCTGCCGCTGCCACCTCGCGTCGTCGCCGGCCGCAGTCACGCCTCATCTCTCAAATCCGAGCCGGTGGCTCGATTTCCCTCTCTTCCCTCTCGCCCCGGCGCTGTTCCCCTTCGCCGGTCTCGCGCCGCGCCGCCGATGGCTCCGCCGCTGCCGCACGCCGTTGATCCCGGCGTCCCCTTCCCTTTTTTCGCCCGCCGGCCTCCGTGGCCGCCACGTAGGCGCCACATGAGCGCCAGCCGGCGCGTCCCCTTCCACCCGCCGGCCTCCGTGGCTGCCACGTAGGCGCCACGTGAGCGCCAGCCGGTGCGCCCCGATCGGACTCGGTCCGATCGGCCTCTCACTCGGCCCCGATCGGCCTAGTCGGCCATCGGCCCCCACGGCCACTCGGTCTCTCGCCCCTCCTTGGCCCACTCGACCTCCGGCCCGTCGGCCCGAGTCACTCGGTTCGGCCAGTCGGCCCCGAGTCACTCGGGAGCCCAGTCGGCCCCGAGTCACTCGGGAGGCCGGACCAGGCCGCTCGGCCATCGGCCTCCCTTTCTCTCCGGCCCATCGGCAGTTAGGCCCATCGGCCACCCCTCGCGTGCCGATTGGCCGTGGGCCAATTCTTTTGGGCCGTCGGCCGGTCCATCGGTCTCCTCGGCCCATCGGCCTCCCTTGCTCGGCCTAGGCCAATCCCCTCGAAATAAAGTCCATTTCCAGTCCCCCTTTTCTTTTTCTTTTCCAGGGAATTGATAATTCCTTTTCCTTTAGACAGAAAATCATTAAATCTTCGGAAATTCATATCTTCTCAACCGTTCGTCCGATTGACTCCGTTCCACTTCCAAAATTCCTCAAAAATCGAGATCTATCCAATGGCATGCTTAGTGGTCATTAATAGGGCTTCTTTTTATCGCTTTGTTGAGTCGTCTCGTTTCGCGTGTAGTCTCGGAGCCCGAAGACCCGCAGTGCGCGGATTTCGAGGAAGAAGCTCAAGATCTCGAGCAAGGCAAGTCACCTTTGATCCATTGGCCCTATAATTTAAATTAAGTATTTTGATTCCACAAACTATGCATTAATTAGGTTACACTTGGCACTTGGCCTCGGTTTGCAATACAATCGGCAGGCCCTACCCATTTGCTGCATTCACCTTCCTTGATTATTGAATACCCTGACACCCTTGTCACCCCTCAGGTGAAGCCTCGGTATCCGTACCTTGCGTACGAATATCGAGACTCCCCTCAAACTTTAAAATTGATCACATGGGTAAAAACTTGAGTTTAAAAATGCTTGGAAAACCCGACACTTGGGTCGGTGCCTTGAAAACTAAAGGAGTTTCTAAAACTCGCGGTACGGGAGACGTACTGGAGGTACGGTCTGCCCGTTCTCACTCTAAGGACCGATTCCTTGGGAATTACATCCGAGCATATGTCAAGTACGACCACATGGGTGATATGGGACGCCCCTGGCTGAGTAATTAGCTAGGCCAGGGAAAATCTTGATTGCCAAGGGACAAGTGGATTCGCTGGGGTGGTGTCGGGGAGGACCCCTGGGCTTCCTGGCACAGTATGGTCTGGGACCTAACCTGGTGTTGGTCCGTGGGACCCCTCCCGTTGGCATAAGATGACCCTGAGTCGGCTTTCGAAATGCCTTGTCGTGAAAGCCTCAAGGTCGCCAGACGTGACCGAGAGTCGCGGGCTGGGTGATTCGGGGTTAGTAACGTCGTGTGGGTAAAGTGTACCCCCTCTTGCAGAGGTTAACAACTGTTCGAACAGCCGTGCCCACGGTCATGGGCGGATGTGAGGTGATTCCTTAGCGTAGTTTTAATCGGATCCTTGTGAACTGCTGTTGGTGTGAGAATTTCCTTCCTGTGCTTAAGTTGGGCTGTTGAGGCAGCCCGGTGTCGGTGAACGATTGGTAGGGAGCCTTTCGTTCCGACATGCTTGATTTGCGGCTGTTGGTGCAGCCAGTGTTGGTGAGAGCGATTGGCAGGGAGCCTGTCACGCCCCGATTTTCGATCGGGATTAAAAATCGTTAAATAATACATTTTCTAGAAAATTAATAAAAATTTAAAGTAATTATCAAGTGAAATTAGCAAGGAAATTAAAAATTTCCTTTAAAAATCTTGGCCGGAAATATTTTTGTAATATTCGCTGTGCCCTAAAATACTCTCCAAAATTTTTCGTGAATTTTTGGAGCTCAAGAAATAATTTTAAAGTCACAAAGTTCATTTAACAAATTTATTAAATGGAAAAAACAACTTAAATCTCCTTCCCTCACTTTGGGCCTCTTTCGGCCCAAAGTCCTCTCTCCTCCCCGGCCCGTGCGTCTCCTCTCTTCCCTCTCTCGGGCCAGCCTCCTTCCTCTCTCTCTCCGGCCCAGCTCGGCCCGTAGCCGCGCCCGCGCCGAAGCCTGTATCGCCTCCCTCCTCCTTCCTCCGGCCGGTCAAGCCGGCCAACCACCCCGCCGCCATTTCCGCCGCCACACCCCCTACTCCGCCGCGATTCCCGGCCGTCCCCAACCATGATCCTCCTCCCCGCGCTCTCCCTCCTCTATAAAAAGCACCCCCGTGCTCCCCTCCACCGTTTCCCCCACTCCCGCGAGCTCCCTCTCTCCGCCGCTCCGCCGGCGCCCCTCAGGCCGCACGCCACCGCCGCTAGCGCCGCCGCCGCGCCAATCCGCCTCCACCATCGGCCCGCCGCCACTCGCCGACCCCCGTCCGCCCCTCCGCTTCCGCCGGGAGCCGCCGGAAGGCCGCCCGCACCGTGAGCCCGACCGCCGCCTCCTCCGGCCGGCCGTGGTCGCCATTGCCGCGCGGTGAGGATCCCCGTCCCCGCCGGTGGCCACGCCATCGCCCCGCCGCCGCGCCGCCGCCCCGCCGTCGCCGCCGTGCCATGGCCGGGTCGGCCTAGGGTTCGGCCAAATCCTAGCCGCCCGCCCGGCATAGAGGCCGCTCCCGGGCCAGCCTATTCCCTCCCGGCCCACTCCTTTCTCGCTCTATCCCGAACCAACAGCCGTTGGGCCGTTTTCCCTCGTCAGCCCGTTAGCCCTCTCTCTCGATGTCCATTTGGTGTCCCTCTTCTCCCTCCCCTTTTCTTGGGCCGTCGGCCCAATTGGCGCCGCCCATTGCGAGAAGTCCATTTCGCCTTCCTCGGCCGATTTTTCCCTTTTGTCCTCAAAGAAGTCCAAATTATCTCCCTCGGCCGATTTTTCCCTTTTGTCCTCAAAGAAGTCCAAATTATCTCCCTCGGCCGATTTTTCCCTTTTGTCCTCAAAGAAGTCCAAATTATCTCCTCGGCCGATCATCTCCCTCAACCCATTTTTGTCCCTTCCCTCAGCAAGTCCACCTTACCTCCCTCGGCTCTTTCCCTCCTTTTTCCCGAGGAAGTCCAACATACCTCCCTTAGCCCAATCTACACCTTTCTCAAGGAAATCCACATTGCCTTCCTGGCCCAATTCCAGTGACAAGTCTACTGCCTCCCCGGCTCATATACTGTGGCGAAGTCCAGTTTACCTCCTTATCTCTCCTGTTCGTCGACACTTGTGTCGCCGGCACGTGGGCCCCCTTTGTTTAATCCGGTCCACACCCAGACCACGTGGCCGCCCGCGGCTTCGCCACGTTGGCGTCCACGTCGGCGCTGCCTCCTCCCTTCCCTCCGCCGTGGCCGCCACGTCAGCGCCACGTGGTGCGTTCGCACCCGTGCGTGCGTGGACTTGGTCCACCGTGGATCAGCCGCCCCTTGACCCGTTGACACGTGGGACCCGCCGTTCCGGCGCTGATTTCCCTTTGATGATGTCAACGTAGTCCTTTCCTTTGTAAAATTATTTAATAATTGCGTAATAAATCATTTTAATTTCCAGAAAATCATTTAAATGGCTCAAAACTTCTAAAATTCATATCTAATTCATACGAACTCCAAATTGAGCCATTCAACTTGCAAAATTCATCTAAAATTGAGCTCTACATGTTTGTTTACTTTTTATATACTGTTTACTTGGTTTTTATTAGAGCTTTTTCTCGTTTTGCGTGCCAGCATGTAGATTTTGCCGTTTCGGAAGTTCACGTTCGCGAGGAAAAGAGTTCGGAAGATTGTTTGAAGAAGCAAGGCAAGTCACACAATTCCCCTTGAGCATGTTGTACCTATTTTGTGAAATGTTTTACGTTTGCAAATAAAGTGCATGTTTTGCTAATTACATGGGAATAGAGTTTACCTATCCGTTCGCTTGTGCCATGTTTACTTGTTAAACCGTCCTTTGTTAACTGTGGGTGATAATTTGACTAGCATAAGTCATTTATGTTGACTTTGCTAGAATTATACATGCTTAGCCATGCTTAATTACCACTAGCTCATTTAATGGGATAATTACACTGTTTAAAATTAGCTTCTAACGAGCAGTTCGCTCGAGACACCGGACCATGTTTTATTGGTCGTAATTATCCAACTAAAATATGACTTAATGGTGGGTTGTGGGTGCATGGTTTTGCTGGTCGCACCCATGGCAATTAAGGACCGGTTCATGGGAAACCCTGGAAGAATAACAGTGCTTACCACAAGCAAGAATGGGCAACTGCTGGACTCGTAGCATAGCTCTTTCCTAGCCGACGCTCCCCGGCAAGGGTGGGCGTGATGGAGTTGGGTCGGCCGGGGATATACCGGTTGATCGGCTTCCGGATTCACCGTGGCACGAGGGGGGCTGCCCGCTGCTGGATATAGGGAGCGGGGGCGAAACCTGCGGTGTGGAGCGCTTGGTTAGGAGGAGTTATGCGAAAGGTCTTGTCACGATTTCCCCCTTTGCAGTATCGTGGCGATACTTCGGGGCATGGTAACATGTGTGGAATCGTGTCTTGTGGGTACAGTTGCGCACCTCTGATCAGAGTAAAACTATTCGAATAGCCGTGCCCGCGGTTATGGGCGATCAACCAGATTCACCGTGATTAGTCCCACATGCTTAATTAATTTGACTTAATGAACTGGTGTAGTTCAGGTGGAATGGTTGGGCCTGTTCAACGTGGTTGTAGCGTTGTTCAGTGGAGATTTAATCCTGTCATAATTAAACAACTGTTTTACTGTTTTAAAATATAAAGGTTTTCAACTGCTTTTCTGCAAATAGCCACAAGCCCCCCTTTGTCTCCCCTTTGCACGTTTGCATTTTTAGTGTGGCTTGTTGAGTATGGTGGTTGTACTCAATCTTGCTATTTTTCCCCCTTTTCAGAAGTTTAGTACTTCTGAGTTGAAGATGAAGTTAGAGGACCAAGGCTCAGACCCCAGTTGAGTTTGCCTGTGGAGTGGAGCTGAAGCCCCGCTAGGATCGTCTCTTTCCGCTGCTGTTTTTCTTTTGGTGTGAGGACTAAGTGCCTCTGTTGTAAGTATTTATCGCTTTATTTACGTTTGGATCTGTTTATTGATTTGTCGTTTTGTGTACCCTGGTTGATGCCTGGACAGGGACTTAATACACAAAATGGTCTGGAAATTTGGGAAAATTTCCGGGCGTGACAGAGCCTCTCGCGTGTGGCTGTTGGAGCAGCCGGGTCGGTAAACGATTGGCCGGGAGCCTCTCGTGCCGACAAGAACCAATCGATACATTTTCACTGCTCCGGCCAGATGAGACGCACTTTCATGTCCGCGCCGTTGAGAAGCACTCACTTAGATGTTCTGAAAGTCTTAAACTAAAATCAATTGTGAAAAACAACTGGCTTTCCCTTGAAGCTTGCTTTAAACACTTAATTCCCCTGACTTGCTGAGTACTCCTGTACTCACCCTTGCTCTATATAATTAAACCCCCCAAGTTCTCGAAGACGAAGAGGTGGACCCTACTGATGAAGAGTTCTTCCAGGAGCAAGCCGACTTCGAGCAGTAGTAGGGTTTCAGCCTTTCCCCAAGGCTTTGCTTGTGGCTTAGGGCTAGTCTCCGCTTTCCGCTTCCGCCTTTTTGTATTGCTGTTGCGAACTCGGGTTCTGTCCGCAGTTCCAACCTTGGTTGTAATCCTACTCTTAAGAAAGAGACCGCTGTTGTTGTGATAATCTATCTTCCTGTTGTACCAGCGCTATTTCCTGGGACTGGTACAGGCACACAGGTTAATTTGGATCGCCTTACACTGGCCTCCGCTCGGGGCTAGTTTGGGGCGTGACAACAAAGGCGCTCAGATGCAATCGGTCACAATCGCCGAGATTTGGGAGTTCGATTTCCATCGCTTTGCTCATGACCAGCGCCGATGGAACCGTGCCTCTTCTTTCTAAGAGCTTATGAAGGTGCAAACTCACAGGAAGCTGTCCAAGCCCGCACTGTCTAGCGGCCACCATTGGATTATAAAATTCGTAAGACAGGCTGGTGCTTCTTCCTTGAAATAGTCCTATTGGGAGCAGGCATGGGGTAAGGCCGATCATGAACAATTCCCTTGACTCTGAATCATCATTTATCAAACTCAGTTGAAGATCATCAGGGAGTTCGAAGTCTCGGTCCGATGTGTAGACAAACATTTCCATCCTGGTCGATGGAGGGCCGGTGAAGAAGCGGATGAACCATGTAGCCATATCCTCGGCCGATTGGTCTACGCCTGGGTAGACGGAAGCTGCTTCCCCATAGGACATGCATCTTCTGGTCCTGGGGTCTTCATGATCAGCGTATTTGGAGGGGAAGCAGGAGTCCGATAACGGGGACCGATTGACCATGGGGTTGGTATGGATGGTGAGCCAGAGCTGAACAAACCACCATAGTCCTCCATGGGCTACAGTCTGTTTTAATATCAAATCTTGTGTGGAGGTATGAAGCAGTCGATAGACAGCTCCCAAAAGGTATCGGCCCAAGGGGATTTGTTTCTTGTCGACCAAAGCCTGAGCCAAGTGTTGACAGTTTGTAGTGGGGCCGCAGGTCGATCCACAAAAAACAAATCTCTCCAACCATAATGTCAGGAAGGCTACATGTTCTCGTTCTGAGACCGATCCCTGTTCCATGTGTTCAGAGATGAACCCAGACCAACCTCCAATCTTTTTGGTTTTCAACTTGTGGCTGCTATGTATCAGGAGGCTGAAGGGGTTGATCTCGGAGTCAATGTCCAACCCTGTTAGTATCTTGACGTCGATCAGGGTGGGGGTCATCGGACCTTGTTTGAACATAAAGGCGTTCAAGGTACTGGACCAGAAGTAGCTGGCGGCCGACATGAGTGGTTCGTTCTTTTTGGTATCAGCCAGGGACAAAGCGATGCATTGGCCGATCCCGATCTCGTCCCAGTGGACTTGTTTGGCAGCAGCAATCCTCTTATGCCAGGTTCTGTATCCGTTAAGCTTGGATGGCCAGGACCTGAAAGTATGTTTCCATGAAGACACATTGGGCTTGGCTTGCCTAAAGGGGATTCTGTCTGTCTCGGCATTGATTAGCCAAGTCGGGTCATGATCGCCCATAGGGCCTAGCAGAAAGCGATGGGATTTGTCATCGGTAGGGATCAAGATTTGGTTTTTGAAGACCTAGATCATGAGAAGGACGATGAAAATATAAGACCCAGTGGGAAGCAGAGAGTAAAAACCCTAACTTGGAGAAATCGGCGGAAAAAAAGCGATAATGTGGATTTTGAAGGAATTGACTTACCGCAGGGTTCTCGGAGGCGTAGAACGGGGCGGAGGCCATCGTTGTCGTTGAAGGGGTCGCTGTGAAGGGGGTCGATGTTGACGGAACGCCGAGGGGTTGCCGGAGTTGAGAAACGCGAAGGGTTTGTTGAATCGGCGGTGGAAGGATTCGAATCTGGATCTGCGCGGTTTTCAGATTAGACCTAGCAAAGAAGTCGATGGGTTCCTTGGAGCTAATTCCGCCACATTATATAATGAAGCGGAATTGGGGGGCATGTGTTAACGACGGATTTTGGTAATCGACTTGGAGAGAAAAGAGGAAACCGAAGCAGAGAGGAAGGATTGAGTTGGAGTCGGACCAGGCTTCGTATCGGACCCGGTAACCGTATCGGACTGGGGAGGTGTTGCTATAGAGAGCATATCGGCCGATACGGATTCGGTTTGGTCGTGGGCCGATACGGGTTGTGAGTTGACAGCGTCAATGTGGGCTTGGTCTGGGCTCGGAATAAGCTTCAAGGAAGTTGCCAAATAGAGATAAAGCTCGGTTTTGGGCAATTGTATCTTGTAAATTAAGTAGTTTAGATCTAATCTGTGGCTTAAGTCTGCCGCAAGGACTTGTTTGTTAGTTGTAGATAAGATCGTGCCCTACAAGGGTTCTGTTGTAACCTCGGGTATAAATATCCCGATAGTTTGTACATAGACTCTCTCTCAATCAATCAAAATATACAACCAATTCAATCTACTTTCGGCGCATCGCCAACCCTCGTAAGAGGCTGATCTTGACGAGTTCTTGCCTTCCCAGAGCAAAGGTAAGAACTCGTCCCCGACGATTGGCATCGTCGGGGCTAGCGTGTCGCTTTAGACATGTTAAGCCTCGATGATGTGATCGTCGTCTATCGTGTTTTGAGTAATCTTGACAGGCGTCTTAATTATGCTTCGCCGGCAGTATATTAGTTTTAGGGTTTATTGCCGACGACAGTTTAATTGTTATGCTTGGTTAGATTATTTGATGCATTCACCATCCCCAAAAGCAATCGACGGCCTGATTTTCTTTGTGTTAAGTCTCGATTCACACTTTGAGTTGCTATCGACCTTAGTCCTGTTTCGAGATCTAACACGAAGCCTGTTTTCGATTGTAATTAAGGATAGCGCCGGGGTTTCAGCCGGTCTTATCTAATGCATGTGATTATTTAGGTTTTTGCATGTGTTTGCCACTTATATATGTGGATTGACGAATATAAACATATCAATTACAAAGTGTTTCTTTTTAAAAGGCTTTTTTGTGGTTGGTGTATTTATGTTAGCTGATTGACTTGTATAAGTCTACACTAGAGTAATAGCTAGTGCAGTTATCCTCATGAAACCCTCATCGGCTAATTTCATTAATCTGTCACACGATTCTGGCATAGGCCGATGAGATTAAATCTTGTCAATTTGCTTATTATAATTGAGTAAGCCGATACAGCTTTGCCCTATCGGCTGGGCTATAACAATGTGACATCGGCCTATTGGCCGATCGACCATTGTTTTCTGATATGGTTTACTTGTTTCTTGTTGATTGCAGATCAAATCAACTGGCACGCTCTGCGCACGACTAGGCAAGCCAATTTGGACCTGCACTGGAGTTAAGCAGATCTCCCAAGCCGCCGTGGTAACGCGGAACCCGTTTTGTTGCTGGACGGGTCCAAATTCTGCGCCAACAGCGGGAAATGGTGAAGGACGGAGTTGTTCCTACCAAGGAAATCATCAGCTGGCGCCTGGCGTACGGCGAAGAGTTCCCAACTCCAAACACCGGTGAGATTGTAGTCTTTACCCACTTCTTCTATTGCGGATTTGGTCTTCCCACTTCCGAATTCTTCCGTGGTATCCTCGATTACTACGGTCTTCAAATTTATCATCTGAACCCAAACTCCATTTTGCACATTGCCATCTTCATCCATGTATGTGAAGCCTTCTTGGGTATCTATCCTCGCTTCAACCTCTTCTGTCGCATGTTCTCTCTTAAGGCACACTCAACCAAAGATAACCCTTGCGCTGTTAGTGGCGCTGGATTTCAACTTCGCGGTACTCTCCGCAAAGACTACTTTTCTCTTCCCTTGAAATCTTCTAACAAGGGCTGGCATGCGAACTGGTTCTATATCTCAAACCCAACCCCCAGCTTGCCTGACTTCATCGGTCTCCCACCAATCCAACGAGCCAACTGGAATACTCTGCCAAAAGACCAAGATTGGATAGAAGCTAACAACCTCCTGGCTAAAATCCTTGAGATGAAGAATAAGGGCCTCTAAGGAGAACAGATCACCCGACACTTCATCAAGTGCCGACTGGCTCCTATCAAAGAAAAGTCTAAGCCAGCATTTGAATATGAAGGCCAAAGCGATCCCAATCGTGAAGACCATGAATCCCTAAATTTCCAGGTCTTGTGTGCTCGTATGTACAAAATCTTCTCTTCTGGAATTGCAGTGGATTATAGCAATAAGCTGCCGGTTGTTCCCTTCAATCTTCATCGACCACCTTCTCCGGTAAGCAGACTCTACATCATGAACTATTTCTCAATCCGTCCTTATCCTTCAATGTACCTTAAGAATCTTTCTTGTAGGCAAACGCTCTGATTATTTCTAGGCCATACAAAGTTTTCCATGAAGATACAACTGCCCAACCGACTACCAAGAAGCCAATTGGCGGCCCAAAAATCAAGCCTCAAGCTAAAAGCAAAAGAGCTGTTGCCGTCGAAGATACCAGCAAACGTGCTTGCAAATAAAGAAAACTGGTTGTAGATGATTCGGATGAAGAAATTGAGGAAATACAAACCCCGACAACTAACATAAGCTCTCCCAGGCCATCCACGAGATCTGCTCCAAAAATCAGAAAATCCAACAGGTATCCTTCACACAATCGAATTCATCTTCTTATTGAAAACCTGCTTGATTCTATCTCAATTATCTTTATCATCTTCTTCTGTAGAAAACCTCAAGACATAGATCCCATTGGGCAGACAGAAAAAATTAACCTATCCGCAACGTCAGAAAAACCGAGGTCTGTAGAACAAGGGTCCCAGAAACCTCTCCCGGGTGAGGACATCCTCAAGTAGGAGCCCCGACTGCCAGTCAAGATACCCCGACTGGAAACCAGCCGGACAAGGAAAAACAAGGCCCATGCAGTCAAGAAACTTCGGTTAAAGATCCAACTCCAAGGACAGGTAACCTTCGATAATCCCTAAACTCTTGTCTCGAACATATCTTCTGACTTCCATCTTCATTTATCATCCTTAGAGCAAACAACCAAAGAGGAAGAGATTACCCGACTGAAGTCCACAGAAGACTTAGTACCTCCAATCAAAATCGAGTGGCGAGATGCCGTAGGCAAAAGACAGGGCATCGTATTGAACAAGCAGAAAGAAGCTGAAGAACGCGATATGCTTGTCGCTAGCTTCAATGAAGCAACTCGACTGATGAATGTATGTATAAATTTCTCATATCTCAACCACATAGGCTTGTTTAATTGACTCACTCAATCTCCATAATGCAGAGAATACATCGTCGCTCAATGGCTAAGTCAGACACTCTAGAGAATCTGGTATCTCATGTCAATTCTTTGAAAAACATCCAGCAAGATCTCAAAGAAGCCAAAGAGGAAGCTATAGCTAGAGAGGTCGTCCTGTGGGAAGAAATCAATAAGCTTCGAGATATGAACCTAGAACTTCGCGGTTCAATCGGAGGTAATAAAAATCAACTAATCTTGTTCTTGTATAATCTGTTCGGCTCTATTAACTCCAGATCTTCATGTCGTAGCCAATATATCTAAGATTGATTCCCTCAAGGCTCAGCTAAAGAAAGCAGAGAGTGATAATGCCAAACTTGAATCTGACAAAAATAAAGCCTTAGAAGAAATTGAAGGTAACCCCTGAAACTCATACTCCTTGATCTATCTAATCTTGGTTATTTGTGTAATCTGAATCATATCAACCTTGTAGCTAATAAAATTAAATCCCATGCTCAATTTGAAGTCTTTGCTGAAAAAGTCCGAAGAGCCGAAAGAGTCAGGGACGATATTGCCAATGCAGCTACGCCAATATTATCAGCGCTTTATGAAAACGGCTTTGGAACAAGCACTATGGATGTTGTAGAAATCTTTGATAAACTCAGAACAACTCCGAAAAAGTACATAGAGAATGTCACTGATGCCGCTGTCATGAGTGCAAGGCAAACCCTGGTGATGACGAAGTCGCTCTATCCTCGAGTGGACATAAACTCAATAGGAGATGGCTTCGCAGACGGCACTTCTGATGAACAAGCCTTGGAGCTGATCAATGAAGCACAGGAGTCGGCCAAGAAGATTGCTGCTGATGTAATTGAAAACTTTCAAGGATGACGTCTTCGATGTAAAGCACTGTTGTAATCTAACTTGTAAATTCTCAGTTTATTTATGCTTATCCCCTAATTTGAATCTTCGCATTTAATTTCTTAAAAATTTTCGTCCGACTGTCATCAAGCCTAGACTTGATTAAGCCATCAAAAAATTTTCAGTCCTTATTTGCTTAACTCAAACCAGAACACTAAACAATGATAAACCAAGTATAAACAAGTCATTATTGATAAGAAACTTCACACTTTATTGATATTCATAGCCCCCGACTGACAACTCAAGAAGGTAACTCACTTGAAGTCGGCAGTCGAGTAAAACATGATAAAATAAGTCTAAGTATAATATCGACGAAGGTGCTCAATATTCCAGGAATTCTCCACCATGGTCCCATCTTCGCGCTTTAAACAATATGCTCCTGGCCGAGTGACCTCAGCAATTATATAAGGGCCTTCCCATAATGGAGATAACTTATGTCTGTCCTTTGTAGTCTGAATCTTCCGCAAAACCATATCGCCCACAATGAAAGCTCGTGACCGAGCGTTTTGGTTATGATAACGTCGAAGTCCTTGAAGATACCTTGCCGACTGAACCAATGCAGCCTCACGAGCCTCTTCCAGTCAGGTTAAGTCGTCAACTCTGTCTTGATCATAGCGTTCATCGTTGAAACTGCGAACTCGAAGAGATTCAAACTCCATCTCACTCGGCAACATTGCTTCAGCCCCATAGACTAAAAAGAAAGGTGATTGACCAGTAGCCCAACTGGGCGTAGTCCGCAATGACCATAACACCGAAGGCAACTCTTAGACCCATCTTCCAGCATAAGGACTTAGCCTATCAAACATTCAGGCCTTAATACCTTGAAGAACCATACCATTGGCGCGTTCAACCTGTCCATTGCTTCTCGGGTGTGCCACCGATGCATAGCAAATCTTGATTCCAAAATCTTCGCAGAATTCTTTGAAAACATCTTCTTGACGTTCGGTCCACTCGGCCACAAAATTAGCCAAGATTTGAGATTTTATAGACGTTCTGGCTTTGAAGGTAATATCCAGCAGCATCAATTCCAGAGCCCACTTCGCAATGCGCCTAGTAACCTCCCGATTATGGATGACATCGCCGAATGGAAAAGATGTGACCACAGTAACCGAGTGACTTTGAAAGTAATGAGCCAACTTCCTGACGGTAATTAGGACTCCATATAGTAATTTTTATACCTGGGGGTAACGTGTTTTGGATCAGGCCAGCACCTCGCTAATGAAGTAGATTGGCCTTTGAACTTTTTGAGCTCGTCCTTCCTCCTCGCGTTCGACGACCAAGACCGTGCTGACCACCTGGTAGGTTGCGAAAACGTAGAGCAACAGAGGTTCTTGAGGGTAAGACGATGCCAACACGGGTGGCGTTGTAAGGAAGTCCTTGAAGTCTTCAAAAGCTTTTTGGGTCTCTGAGGTCCATTGAAATTCGTCCGTCTTCTTGAGCAATTTGAAAAAGGGTATGCCTCGTTCGCCAAGTCTAGAAACAAAACGGCTCAGCGCCGCTATGCAACCAGTAAGCTTCTGGACATCCTTCTGGGTACTCAGGGGCTTCATATTCTGGATAGCGTTGATCTTCTCTGGATTGGCTTCAATACCACGATGAGACACCATAAAGCCGAGTAACTTGCCTGACGGCACACCAAAAGTGCACTTCTCTGAGTTCAACTTAAGTCTGAAGGCCCGAATATTTGCGAAGGTCTCTTCTAAATCAGCGATCAGATCTTGTTTTTGCTTGGTCTTGATGACGACATCGTCGATGTAAGCTTTCACGTTCCTCCCGAGTTGATTCTGAAGGCATCTCTGGATCATACGCTGATAAGTAGTTCCGGCGTTCTTGAGGCCGAAAGGCATCGTGATGTAACAATAAGCTCCAAACGGGGTAATGAATGGTGTCTTTAGACAGTCGGACTCCTTCAAGCTGATTTGATGGTATCCCGAGTAACAATCCAAGAAGCTTAGAAGCTCGCAGCCGGCTGTTGAATCGACGACTTGATCGATGCGGGGCAATCCAAAGGGATCCTTGGGACAAGACTTGTTGAGATCGGTGTAGTCTACACACATGCGCCATTGCCCTATCTTCTTGCGAACCAGAACCGAGTTGGCCAACTAGTCGGGGTGGTAAACTTCTCTGATGAATCCAGCCGCCAAGAGCTTGGCGAGTTCCTCCTTGATAGCACCCCTTCGATCTTGAACAAAACAGCGGAGTTGTTGCTTTATAGGTTTCGCGTCCTCTTTAACATTTAATGAGTGCTCGATCACCTCTCTAGGAATACCCGGCATATCAGACGGTTTCCAAGCAAATATATCTTTATTGTTTTGTAGAAAGGTGACGAGCGCGCTTTCCTATTTGGGATCTAACTCGGCGCCTATTACAGCGGTTTTGGAAGGATCAGAGGGATCAAGGGGAATCTTCTTTGTCTTGGCGTCGCCTTCTCCCGACTTGGCTATCTTCTTTGCTAGGATCTTGCCTTCGCCTGATGTTGATGCAGCCAGTCGGATCTCTTGTTGGCCGAGTAATCTCTCACGAGTTTGGGCCATGTCGCAGCTTTCCTTGTCGTAGGTGAAGTCTTGCTTGACATCACTGTGCAAGGAGATGACTCCATTAGGGCCGGGCATCTTCAACATGAGGTAGGTGTAGTGAAGTACCGCCATGAACTTGGCGAGCGCAGGTCTTCCGATGATTGCATAGTAAGCTGCTTCGAAGTCGACAACCTTAAAGCTAATGTTCTCTGTCCGGAAGTTTTCCCGAGTGCCGAAGGCGACCGGAAGGGTGATTTGCCCGAGTGGCGTAGATGACAGCCCTAGGATGACTCCGTGAACAGAGGCTGAACTCGGCTTCAATTCTGATCTCGGGATCTGCATCTCATCCAGAGTCTTGGCGAAAAGGATGTTAAGGGCGCTACCGCCGTCAATGAGGACACGCTTGAGTTTAACGTTGCGAACCACCGAGTCTAGTACCAGGGGATACCGCCCCGGGTGAACCACTCGGTCAGGGTGATCTGAGCGGTTGAATGTGATAGCCACCTCCGACCATCGTAAATAGCGTGGGACTCCAGGTTGTACAGCATTGATTTCTCTGTCGGTCAGCTTCTGCTTCCTCTTTGACTCATACGCTAGCGGTCCTCCAAAAATGTGGTTTAACTCAGCTCTGTGATCTTGGAAAGGCTCTGAGCCACCAGCTGGGTCGTCCCTCTTGGTTCCTGAAGTGCTGGCTCCATCTGTCGACTTCTGGTGTAATTGACTTGCATATTGCTCGGCGAACTGTTTGTAGATGAAACAATCTTTGGCCGCGTGCTTGTGATTCGGGTGATGAGTGCATTGGGCGTTCAAGATCTTGTCATAGGCGGCGACTTGGGAACGCTGTTGTTGGTAGTTAGACATTGTGGCGACCAGATCCTCAGGCTTATGCTTGCGATCTTTTTGGCTGCTATTGCCGTTGCCGTTGCCGTTGTCCTTCTTGGGACACCAGTTGCTCCCGGATTTCTTGTCATGGTTGTCCTGCCGCGAGGCTTTAATTGCATCGTCCGGTTTGGCGTAGGAGTTGGCTCTCTCAAATATCTTCTTGACCGTCCTCGGAGGCTTACGCCCAAATTTGCCAATCAGCAACTCGTCGCGGACGCCTTTCTGGAATGCGGCTATGATGACGTCGTTGGTGATGTCGGGGATCTTGTTTCGCTTCTCCGGTGAAACGCCGAATGTAGTCTTTCAACGATTCGTCGGGCTTCTGAATAACGTTGTAGAGATCGAAGTGGGTACCGGGCCTTTCAAAAGTGCCCTGGAAATTGGCGATGAAGTGGTCCCGAAGCTCGCTCCATGAATCAATCAAACCTCTTGGTAGGCTTGTGAGCCAGTTCCTGGCTGAGTCGGCGAGAGCAACGGGCAAGTAGTTTGCCATAGCCTTGCTGTCTCCTCCTGCTACGCGGATGGCGAGGGTGTAAACGGTTAACCATGACTCGGGGTCGGTTTTGCCGTCAAACTTGTCAATCCCAGTGGGCTTGAACCCACTCGGCCAATCCATTCGACGCAGGTCCCGAGTGAACGCGGGTACTCCATCATCATAGTTGTCGGGTGATCTCCTTCGGTCTCCATAATAGGGTTTGTTGAGCTCACGATGGCGCCGGTCAAGTACCTCCCTCAAGTCACTCGGCGGGAGCCTTCGAGAGCTACTCTGGTAGTTGGAGCTATTGCCATAATGAACCCGACCGTGGACGGGTGGCCGGCCGTGACCTCTCTCATGAGAGTCGGCCGATTGATCTTGATGCTTCCACGCTGCGTAATGACGAGGGTCTTTGGACTTGGCGGGTGTCTTGCTAAGCTCGGGTCTCCGGTAGTCTTTAGATCGCATTGGTGGTAGGCGGTTGCCCTCGGGTGTCTCGGCGATGGACTCGATAGCTCTCCGCGCAGATCCTGTGGGAGCGCCGACGGCTGTGGCTGCGACGATAGTCTTGACTTTGTCTAGAATCGGTGTTATCGCAGGGGGTGCCACTTCGATGACGGTGTCGATGAGGGTGAGAGCAGTGACCACGTTCTGTTGAGGCGTGAGGAAGATGTTGGTGTTGTCGACTTGGGTCTAGAGTATGGCCTCGCGAGCGGAACGTCTAGCCGTCCTCAGATCTCGTTTTCTCTTGTCGGCTTCTTCTTTCTGCTTGAGCTCCTCTTCCTTGCGCTTGTTTTCGTCCTCCATACGCTTGCGCTCCTATTCGAACTTGGCTCGTTCCTCTTCTACAACCCTACGGGCCATGACTAAGTCGGTCTCGGCTACTTCGGCCATGAGGACATTGAAGAACATCGGATCGTAGTGCTTGTCGAAGTCGGAGTCATCGAATTCGTCCGTGGAGATGTCGTACAGGTCGTCGAAGTCGGAAGAGCTGAGGTAATCAGCGATCTCAGTAGATGAGCATGACCCGAGCGATTGAATCATGACGGCAATTTCCCTGGAGCTCGAACCGCAGCATGACGATGAAGAAGATTCTTCCGAGTGGATCGATTCCAACTCGGAAGATAGAAGATTGTGGTAGATCTCAGCGTCGTTTGGTAACCCGAACGGCGTCGAGTGGTTTCCCCCTCCTGACTAGTCCGAATCCGAGTCAAGGAGAGATATCTTGCCGAATTTGTCGGTGATGAAGTCGAGGCTGCCGAAGCGGAACGCCTGCCCCGGAGGGAAGGCGAAGTCGTCGATGCCTGATGAAGATCCCATCGCTCTAGTCGACGTGATGAAGAAGAAAACTTGACGCAGAGCCCCTACCTGGCGCGCCAACTGTCGAAACTTAGTTTCGGCAATAAGAAATTGAGGGTAGCAGTCAAGTGCCAAACACGATGGGTTAGTGTGCAAAGGGATTTAGACAGGTTCAGGCCTTCTATAAAGAAGTAATACCCTACTCCTGTTTCGGGGATTAGATCCGCCAAGTGGTTTATTGATCTCGTGATCAGGTTGCGTATGAAGAATTTTTATCTGTCTCCTATCTCTCTCCAAGGGACGTCCTACCCTCCTTATATAGGTTTAGAGGGTAGGCTCACAAGTCGGAGACCTAATTACATACTGCATAGGACTCCATATTATTCCCGACTAAGGACTATAAGCCGTTTCTTATTACACAAGGTAACGTAATACTTAAGTCCTAAGCCGATTACATAATCATGAATCATAACCTATTCCCTATAGCCAGTCGGATAAGCCTGCCATGAGGGTATATGATACCCATAATATTAACACGTGTGATGAGAAATTCTGTTGAAAGGACAAAATTTTTCAGCTGTGAGATACATACAGTCCTTAAAATTTATTGGCAAACTAAAGATCCTGCTTATATATCGAAAGCAAATAGGTTTGGGTTTATGTTTCCGGTTACAAATTGTTTTTATTTCCCCGGTTCCGGTTACAAATTGGCAACGGGCCACGGCTAGATTTTCTTTTTCCAAAGAGAACCGGTCGCATACAGCTTGGTGCAGAGATCACACACGGCTTGCGCTGCGAAGGACACAGAAAATGGAAAACAGTCAAAAGGATAAGGATGCATAACATGCCATCGAGATTTAATGCTGTTGTGGGTGCACAGTATACGAAACAGGGGAGTAATATAATATATTTTTAATAGATGATGTCGTTGGCTTTTAATACGACGTTTGACATTCATTTTATTTAAACAAATTTATATAAATATTATTTATTTTGTTGTGACTAATATTAAATAAATTTTAAGTATGACTAAAACTTTAACACATTTAAACCATATATCATTTTTATCTTTTTAATATCTGCCTAAACCATTGTACTGTGCTCCAAATATAAAATGAAACAAGTTTAATATTATATATATTAAATTTAATAAGGTTGAAAAGAAATTTATATAAATTGTAGAAGTTACTAATTACAAAATAGAAGTAACTTGTATGGTATTGGAAGTAACTTATTAGAAGTAACTACATATACATATTAAAAATGGAGAGAATAACTATATAGTGGGAGATTTGAGGAAAAAACATATTGCATAGTTTCCAAGGCTTGGGAGTAAGTTTAACAAATTCTAAAAGTAAATTTTATATTTATGGGAAGTAAAGGTTATATGTTTGAGAAGTAACTTTATACTTTTTTTAGATATTTGTTTGCTAGGATAAACAAGTAATCACGTAGAAGAAATATAAAAGAGCAACTTATTTTTTTCTCATGGTAGAAGAAGTAAAATTTCTAGGACTTCGGAAGTAAATTTAACAATTTTTAAAAGCAATTTGCATGTTATCAAGAATTATCTTTTACATGATTAAAAAGTAACTTTACATGTTTTGGATGTAATTTACATGTACTGATGAAACTGCAAGATCTAGGCAGACAACGATTTTTTTTCCTATGCCTGCTTGGATTGTTGACATGGTTAGAAAACCATAGTATCTATGTCTTTTTTCTCTCTCTCTAAATTGCTTCTTTGTGCAAAGTTGGCACAAGGATCGGAGAAGATATTGGGTGTTGTGGGCTGTGGCTTGTGGGTTGGCTCAGAAGAAAGAAAAATGCTGCCGGCTGCCTTTTTTTTTTTTGGAAAGATGCGTGTGCGGAAAGAATAGAATGCTATTTTTGGTAAGTGGTGTAATCACCGGTTAAGACTAATTATAAGTGCATATGCACCGTATGTGTTAAAATTTTGTATAGAAACTTTTTGCAAAAAACACACCGTTCAACAGTTTGAAATGCATACGTACGGAATACGAGGGAGTGAAGTTGGGAACACTCCCAACCGAACACACCCTTCACTCTTTGCCGTAGAATAATTGACATTGGTTTTGCCATTGAGATATAAAAATCTCCCTTTAAATTCAACGTCCTTTAAATTAAGGGTTAGGTTCAAGCTTGCTATATATCCAACTATATTTTTTTAATACAATATAAATACGAACGTCCATAACATACACACACCCTCACCTCTATTCATATATATACACGGTGATGATTGATAATCAATACTTGGCTGTGATCGGCACAGCTTTTTCCAAGAGCACAACAGTAACACGGAAAACGGAACGGTTCATTAGCTAATTTTTTTTCAAAAATGAATTAATTTGATTTTTTTAAGCAACTTTTGTATAGAAACTTTTTACAAAAAAATACACCGTATAGCAGTTTGAAAAGCGTGCAGGGAAGTAAAACACTGTGGGGCGCTGGGAAAACGCTGCGCCGAACACAGCCTAGGTCATTTCATCAGCAGTGAGAAGACAAGAATTTCCGGTTGCAACAATACTACAATGTTACTCCGTTAAGTAACACATCAGTGTTCTAAATCAAAGCATAGTGGCAAAGGAACAACTGGATTTGCTTGTAAGCTTATCTATGTAATTAACCAGGTTTCTCATATTAGTTCAAATATGTATACACAAGTCCAGAGAAAGCTCATAGGAAACTAATGTAATTAAGTAATTAAAAAATATGGAGAAACAAAACCATAGGAGCAGATGGGTCTCTGTGCATGCTGATACCCTAATACCGATAGAGGTGATCTTCACTACTTATTTCAGGGAACTCTCCAATCCAGCATGGTGTGTATGGAAAAGAAGCATCTATGAGCCCGCCATAGTCTTCCGTGACTTGATTATAATTTTGGGGGAATATGCTGCCCAAGTCTTGCATCTTTGAGCTGTTTAAATGGTAGGCCACTCCTCTCTCACATGACAAACTCAAAAATAAAATCTCCCTAAAAGGATGGAATCCAAGAAGTGAAATACTAACACTTTGCTCTTCAACACCATCTTGTGTATCAAGAACATCATCGTTATCAGAGTACCATTCATATTTATCTTCCATTGGTACTTCATTGCTGCCCTCTAGTAAGAGATCATCATAACTGACATTCAAGAACCACGGCCCACCAATTTTTTCACGATAGAGATCATAGTTAACATCCTGGAGTATCCAAGGCCCATTAACTTGATGATATCCCCAGCGTGACAACAAGGGCTTAAGGTTGTTTCGATGTTTTAATACCCACTTGGCCTTAGCACATGACTCATTAAGGATCCAAACCGAAAGTTGAAGGTCCATCTCGTGCTCAAGTGATGCTAAGTATACCCCTTTCTCTGATTTTCCAAGATAAAACTTTATACGCTTGCTCCTGTCAATTTCTTGTGGATCCTTGATTACTTTGTACTTTCCATCAGGCAATGATAGTCTATATAAAGCCCAAATAAAAGGATGTTAGTAAAGAATATAGACCATTGGATGGCATTTTTTAGCAGCCAATGTTAAACAAAATGGCAAGTTTATGTAAGTATACCGGCCTTGTAACGTAATTGTACTTATGCACATAAAGTGCACCATGCCAATAGACAGCATGGTCTGGTCCAAAAAGCTCCCTTAAGTCGCTGATGGTGCCTGCAGCCTCCCCTTCCCTGATAAATAATCGATTCTCCCATTGCTTTGTTGTCGACGAGAAGACACTCAATAGAAATGGTGATGGTGGCCATTCCAAATCTTTTGTGATTGGGTCCAACTCCATACCCCACCGAAGGTAAGGGATCTGGATCACCTCGTAGTGCGGCGATACGGTGGGATCGAACACGATGTATTTGTTGCCACCGGTGTCCCAAGAAGGCGGCAGTCGGGGCATGGTCACGCACCGTCGTGTGGCCGGGTTAACTACGTGGGTGTTTAGCAAGAGGAGGCCGTTGCAATGATCCATCACGTAGTAGAGAGCGTATTTGTTAGGCATGTAGTCAAGCTTGCCGCTGATTGCAGGGCTCGTTGGCGTCGACGGGCGGGAGAAGAATTCTGGGAACCTGAGGCCATCGAAGAGAACGAAGATGCCGGCGAGCGAGAGCGGGAGGAGATCCGTGCGCAGCAGGCGGCGGTCGTCGATGGTGGCCCGCCAGGCCGCGCAGACGCACCGCGCCGCGGCAAGGCTGCATGGTGGGAGGCAGCCGAGGACGTCGGCGAGCACGTCGTCGGGTAGCATCTCGTTGATCGCGATGCTTCTTGATGTTGTTGGCTCCATTGGAGATCGATCTGTGGTGTGCCGTTGTCGGTTTGGTCGTCAGCCCTTCTTTTCTCTTTTTATTAAGGAACCTGTTTATCGAAACCAAATAGGCTCCGATAACTCCGACCACAGGGCGAATCCGACTCGATTTGTCGGGTCCGGGACCGAATTTCAGACCATTTGATTCGCTACAAGATTCGTGCCAGATTGTTTCCAAAAAAAAATCAAACAGCAACTCTGGCAGAGGATTCGAACGGGGGCGCTGTGATGCGCCCGAGCGGTCGGTACGCCCGTCTCTCCTCTATATGTATATATAAAAAGTTTACATATATATATATATATTATATTATATATATATATATATATATATATATATAAACTTTATATACGTAGTACATAAAGTCTATCTTACCATCTTACCATCTCTATCTTACCATCTCTATCTCTCTCGTAGTCTCGTCCAGGAGACAAACAGCTCTCGCGCAGGGTCAAGCCCGGAGACGGTGGTCGGTGGGCGGTGGTGGCAACCGGCAAGGCCGGTGTGTGGAGTAACTAGCGAGGGGCAGGAGAGCTTCGAGCGGCGGCGGCATCTTCCTCACGCCCAGCGACGACGGCGACTTGAGCTCAGCGCGTCATGCTCTAATGGAGCGCTTCCACCACCGCCGCTATCTTTTCATCCTAGTTGTTTCGTTCGCAGCCACAGGCTCAGCTGATATGTGCGATAGTTCGGATGTCGCCACGCAAGTTTTCATTTACTGTTCTAGTAAGATGTCGCCGCCTTACATCGGTTGCTGCGAGGTGACAGAGGGCCTATTCCGCGTAGCCGATCTCGATCCCAACTGCCTCTGCAAACTAGAAACCGACCCCATTTTCCTTATAATTGGGTTCGGTATCGACCACTTGGTCAAATTGTATGCTATCTGGGGAGGTCCAAACACCGCGCAAGCCGAGAAGATCGCCGATGCATGTAAATCAGGTATTTGCGCTGGTTCCTTAATTTTTCTCTCTTATTAATTTCTTGTTCCTTACGTCGTTAATGATCTCTGAGCTTATGTGCAGAACCAGACGATACCCTCGACACACGTCGTCCTAGTCTTAGCAGCATCCAAGTCGAAGCCATCTTCAACAACGCCGCTCCGCCTACACCGTCGTCGTTCGCACAGTCAGATTTCCCGTAATCGCCCGCACTCACCGGCATCAACAGACGAGCTTCAGGAGTCGGAAAACGGATTCGATCGGTAGCTTTAATAGGCGAAATATTACGTCTAACTAATGTAATTAGCACGATGCAATATATGTTTATTTTCCTCCAACTCAATCAGCCATTACATAAGTGTTATCAAGCTAGTCTTTATATATAGTTCAAACTTGAAAAACAATAAACACAAATTGCAAATTTCCTTTTTTCTGTTTTAGATGGAAAAATAACAACATGAAATCCTCGCACAAAAGTCATCATGAAAATGCCAGCGATTGCGGAGAAACTCTTCGAAGCTGCTGGGGGTGCTAGTTCACGCATACGCGCCGTGTTCGCATCTGGGACGTCGAGTCGAAATTCGTTTCGAAGATAGTCCACATCACATGCGATTCAAAACTTTCCGCTTGTGACTTTCATTTTAGCAAATCACAAACTTCCAATTTCAAAAAATATGAAACTTCCAATTCAAGTCTGAAAACTTCCATTTTAAAGACACATAACTTTCATCTCAAAGCCTGAAACTTTCGTCTTAGATTCATAAAAGTTTAATTTGAAAATATAAAACTTTGATCTCAAAATCACAAAAACGTTTAACTGAATATCAAAAATTTTATCTCAAAATCACAAAAACTTTTAATTGAAATTCAAAAACAAAAACTTTCAACTAGAGAAACTATCATCTAAACACTCAAAATCAAACTTCCCATTTGACCTCAACCATCATCGTCTTACAGGGAGAGAAGCCGAACGAAAGAAAGAGTGAAGAAAGGGGAGTGGACTTGGTAGCGGGGAATGAGGAGATCCAGTCTCCACTGTCTAAATGGGGTGGACCATATCTATATCTATACTAATATAAAAAGGAGAAATTTTGCCTTCCAATCCTACAGGTGAAATCATCATCCACGGACCTATCGACATCCATCCACATCGCACTAACCTCATCCGTTCATCTACCCATCGCATCACACCCGTCCCCACCGCCCCCGTCCTCACGCTGCCGCCACACGCTCCCCATTATCGTGCGAATCCCTCCTCCGCACATTGCACCCATCACCGCGCACTCCCGAATTTTTTTTAGAAATAATATTGTTTTAATGAAAAATCGCAAAAATAGTTGGCTTTTGGACAAAATCGCAAAAATATGGACATGTCGAATAACGGCGGTTCGATAAGGCCCAATCGAACGACGGCAGAACGAGTGCCTGGACCGATTAAACGGCCGTGGTTTGACTGGGCCCAGTCGAATAGCGGTAGTTCGACAAGGTCCAGTCGAACGTTGGCTGTTCGATAGGATGGCCTAGTCGAACCATGGCCATTCGACAGGCCTGGCTGTCACGCCCGGAAAATAGAATACTATATTCCGTTTGTGAGTGCATAATTCCTTGTCCCAGGAGGCAAGGTACACATTACAAAGTTAGTAAATATCAGAGTAAACAAGCGGAAGCGAGGATAGAGTACTTTATTACATGGGCGACCAAAGACCCAACATTGAAAGATAAACAAATAAAAGGCGACAGCTACGACGGGCCACCACAGGCACTTCGACGGCAAGCACGAGCTAGACACCAACGTCTTCAACTCCAAAGTACTCCTCTGCTGGAAGGGAAAAAAAGGGGCAAGGCTGAGTACAACCACCGTACTCAGCAAGCCATGCCGGGAAAATGCAAAAATAATGCTATGGAGTACAAATAATTCATATATAAGGATATTTTGCATAAAACTAGCATTTCGAAACATTTAAATATTTAAAGGCATTTTAATCCAACACGAACCTATCTCTAGTCAAATTATCATCAAGCCGCGCACCGACGCGATCTTGCCTTAACCTAGGCCAACAAGTGCTAACTCCAATTATTTTAGTTTTAAACAGAATTAAATTCTAACTTGGGTACATTGCTCAGCTTGCCCATAACTGAGGGCGCGGCTATTCGAATAGATTAAACTCTGATCAGAGGTGTACATCTTTACCCACCAGACATGTCTTCCTCACGTGTTGCGACGTGCCACATGCCACCACGGCATACAGACGAAAGTCATGACATAACTCGTCGTTTAGTACTGCCCTAAACAAAGAAGACCGACATAGACTTCCCCCGCCAGGCGCCCTGGGTCGAGCGGACAGTCTATGCCCCCGGGCGTACTTCCAGAGACGTCAACCCCACCAAGGGCTTCATTCATCTCTATCCGTGTCTTTTTGTTCATGACCGTACTAGACGACGTGTTAAGCCTTACCCATTAGACAGGTGGTAGTACAGAATATGCTTTGCAACAGAGGCCCAAAGACTGATCCTTATGATGGCTGAGGTGCGACTAACAAAACCAAGCATCTCGAGCCCAGCTGAAAACAAGTTTGGGGAAATTTTGAAGGGGAAACATCACTTCATGGCTAAACAGCCGCTAAACCAGAATTACCATTTTTTACAAACTATTCACAATTCTAATTATTAAAAATTAACTCTAATTGTTTCTATGTAAGCAAGGCTAAGCATATTCCTGAAGTTTCTAGTAAGCACCACATATATAAGTCATTACTAGTTTTATTTTTCCTAGGGTTATCAAGAATCAAAATAATACAAATAGTAAGGTCGTAACGAGGGGAATCGGTAAGGCTAAACAAAACAATAATAATCGCGGGAATTTAATAAAGCGAAATGCAATAATTTAAATAAACATAATTTTTGTAAACTGGGATAGCGATATGATCAAAATGACATGACTTGCCTTGCTCACTACCAAATTCTTTCAGGACAACCTCAACGTAGAGTGGCTCTTCCGGATCTGCAACGTCAACACGACAAACGCAAAGGAAAAAGGCCAAAAGATAAATAAAAACCATATAAGATGCAAAAACAAAACATAAAAAAAGGATTTTTTACTGTTTAAGGAGAAATTAGAAATTTGAACGGGTCGATTCCGAGTTCAAATAGACAAGATATGACAATTTGAATTTTGACTGTTGTTTAAATGGCCTTTTACGAATTGATTGATTAATTCTCACATATAAAACAAACTACTGTGCTGCAACATAGAGAGAGACAGTGAGGAGGGAGAGCTGAAAAGAGAGACAGTAGGGAGAGAGATGGATGGCAGTGAGAGCATGGGAGAGGTGAGGGTGGCGGCAAGGCTCATCGGAGCTGCGGGAACGGTGAGGAGTCGACGACGACGAGCTTGGCGGCAAGGAACAGAGGCAACCGGCTCGAACTGTCGGCGTCGGCGCAAGAAAAAGAGTGGCACAACGGTCGGGGAGAGGGAGGAGAGGAAGGGCAGCAGTGAGGGGAGAGAGGAGGGAGTCGGGGGTCCCTTTTATAGGCCGATGGGGAGGGAGAGGTGGAGCTCGCCATTGATGGAGGATTTCAATATCCACCGCGATTTTACACCGTTTCGAGTGGGAAATCATGGGGGAATTGAAGAGGAAGATGCAACGAACCGATTTTTGCAGTTTAATTGAAGGGAAAACCGTTGAGGAGGGAGATCAAGACGAGGGACGACTCTCCTGTTCATGGGAGAGAGAGAGATACGAGCAAACGGGAGGAGGAAGAAGCTACTGTAGCGAGGGGAGGCGAAGCAGACTTTTCCTTTTTCTTTTTTTTTCTTGGGCTGGCTTAAGAGGGAGGATAAACAGACTTCACCAGGAAAGAAGAGGGTTGCTGGCTCGGGTTGGGCCGGCGGGGAGAGAGAGGGGAATTGGGCCGGCGGGGAGAGAGAGAGGAATTGGGCCGGATTTGGCCCAGAGCCAAGGAGGGGATTTCAATTTTTTTTTCTTTTTTAGGAAATATGAGAAATGTTTTTGTTGCATTAAAAATATTTATAGTGCTCTGAAAATTAAAGTAAAAATTGGTTAAATATTTTGAAGCACGAGGAATTCAACAAAAATTCCCATATGCCGGTTCGAGTTGGATCTTGGGGATTTTTTATTGTTGAAGGCTAAATTTGATTTTTACAATTTCTAGAAATACTTTAAAAGATGAAATTTTAGGGTGATTTTCAGGGCACGACAAACCTACCCCCGTTACAGAGAATCTTGACCTCGAGATTCGGTAGCACTACTGAACAGATGGGGATGGGCTGACTCCAACTCGTCTTCGTGCTCCCAGGTGGCTTCTTCTTTGGAATGGTTGCTCCACTGAACCTTGCAAAAACGGATGACTCGACTGCGTGTATGTCTTTCTGAGGTGTCCAAGATTTTGATTGGCTTCTCCACATAGGTTAAATTTTCTTGGATCTCGATCTACGTAGGATCTGCTTGCTCTGTTGGCACTCGAAGACATTTCTTGAGTTGGGAAACATGAAACACGTCGTGGACACTTCCCAATGAAACGAGCAAGTCGAGCTGATAGACAACTTCTCCTCTTCTGCTCAAGATCTTGTATGGTCCAACATATCTCGGTGCAAGTTTCCCTTTCGTGTTGAATCTTCTGACCCCTCTAAGCGGAGTGACTCGTAAATAAACATAATCACCGGCTTCGAAAGTAAGATCTCGGTGACGGTTGTCTGCATAGTTCTTCTGTCTAGACTGAGCTACTTTCAAGTTTTTCTAGATGATCTTGACTTTTTCCTCAGCTTCTCTAAGAATATCTGTCCCAAAAACCTGTCGTTCCCTTGTCTGATCCCAAAGGAGCGGTGTTTGACACTTTCGGCCATACAAAGCTTTGCACGGTGCCATTTGTTGACTGGACTGATAGCTGTTGTTGTATGAAAAATCTACATAAGGGAGACTCTTATCCCAAGTTTTCCCAAAATCAAGGACACAAGCTTGAAGCATGTCTTCAAGGATCTGATTGGTTCGTTCTGTCTGACCGTCTGTTTGCGGGTGATAAGCAGTACTGAAATTCAACCGTATTCCTAATTCCTCTTGCAACTTCTGCCAAAACTTGGAGGTAAACTGACTACCTCGGTCAGACACGATCTTTTTCGGAACACCATGCGGACAAACAATGCGGGCAAAATATAGTTCTGCCAATTTACTGCCTGAGTAAGTAGTTTTGACTGGAATGAAATGTGCCACTTTTGTCAGTCTATCGACGACTACCCAAATTGAGTCATAACCACCTTGAGTTCGGGGAAGACCGGTAATAAAATCCATTCCAATCTCCTCCCATTTCCATTCCGGAATCTGGAGCGGTTGGAGCAATCCTGCTGGTCTCTGGTGTTCTGCTTTGATTCGTTGACACACATCACACAAGGCCACAAATTCAGCTATCTCATGCTTCATGCTAACCCACCAATACTTGGCTTTCAAGTCTAGGTACATTTGGTACTGCCCGGGTGGATGGAGTATTGGCTTTCCTGTGCTTCTTGTAGGATGAGCTTCTTAATTTCTGGAATGTTTGGGATGCAAATATGATCTCCATTCCAGACTGCTCCATGTTCGTCCTCAACAAAACCAACTACTTTTCCTCTCCTCATATTTTTCCTGAGTTCTTTAATATCGGTGTCATATTTTTAGGCTTCACGAATTTGATCAAGTAATAAAGGCTTAGCTTCTAGGGTTGCCAGAAAACCTCGATTGACGATGCCAAGATTCAAAGATTCTATCTCCTTGCAAAGAACAGAAGAACATTGATTGAGATGAACTGTGTTGCAGTAGCTTTTTCTACTCAAAGCATCAACCACAACGTTGGCTTTCCCAGGGTGATAGTGAATTCCCACATCGTAATCCTTGATTAATTCCAACCATCTTCTTTGGCGAAGGTTTAGATCCGGCTGAGTGAAAATATACTTCAAGCTCTTATGATCGGTGTATAGTTCACAGCAATTTCCAACGAGATAATGACGCCAAATTTTCAGAGCATGCACTACGGCTGCCAACTCAAGATCATGAGTGGGGTAGTTGTTTTCATGCGGACATAACTGTCGAGATGCATAAGCCACCACATGTCCTTCTTGCATTAAAACACAACCCAAACCTTGACGGGACGCATCACAATACACTTGAAAATCTTTGTTAATATCTAGCGGAACCAAAACTGGAGAGGACACCAGTTTGTTTTTGAGCAATTGAAATGCCCTCTCGCACTATGGGGTCCACACGAACTTTTCTAGTTTGTTTTTGAGCAATTGAAATGCCCTCTCGCACTATGGGGTCCACACGAACTTTTCTTCCTTCTTCAACAACTGAGTCATTGGTCTAGCTATCTTCGAGAAGTTTTCAATGAACCGGTGGTAATACCCTGCCAGTCCAAGGAAGCTGCGAATTTGAGTGACTGTCTTGGGTTGATTCCACTTGGTGACTGATCCACTATGTTAGGGTCCACTGCCACACCTTGCACAGATATGATATGGCCTAAAAACTTTACTTCTGACAACCAAAACTCACATTTACTGAACTTGGCATACAATTGATGCACCTTGAGTTTCTCCAGAGTTAGACGCAAGTGTTGTTCATGCTCTTCTTCTGTCTTGGAATAAACTAAAATGTCATCGATGAAGACAACCACGAACTTATCTAGATATTCCATGAATACTTTGTTCATCAGGTTCATGAAAAAGGCAGGAGCATTGGTCAACCCGAATGACATTACTGTACATTCATATAGACCATATCTGGTGGTGAAGGCTGTCTTGGGGATATCTTCTTCGCGGATTCGTAGCTGGTGATATCCGGATCAGAGATCAATCTTGGAGAATACAGCGGCTCCCTTTAATTGGTCAAACAAATCATCGATCCGAGGCAATGGGTATTTGTTCTTGATAGTGACTTCATTGAGGCCACGGTAATCGATGCACATTCGCTTGGTTTTGTCTTTCTTCTCAACAAAGATTACCGGTGCTCCCCATGGAGATGTGCTGGGATGAATATACCCCTTCTCCTTTAATTCTTCCACTTGCTTCTTCATTTCGGCCAATTCATTGGCACCCCGTCGAGGTGGGATGAGCATAGGCAATAACTGGCTGATCCGGACCATTGTGCAACGTGACGGTTCTACGGGCACAATCCAATACCACTTGATGGCGAGTAAGAAAGTTCATTCCGAGGATAACATCCAGATCTTTGGATTCCAGAAGAATGAGATTGGCCAGAAAAGAAATCCCTTGGATTTCTATGGACACTGATGGACTAAATTGCCGAGCTGGCATTTGACTACCGGGGGTAGTAATTATCATACTGTAACGTCCCGCCTCCACCAACACTAGTCTTTTCTGCGCACTTTGTGCTCACTCGTGCGCACTCGGGAATGACTTCCTAATCGGTCACCTATCCCTACATTTCTCCAGGCCAAGCACGCTTAACTTTAGAGTTCTTTGAAGATGAGCTTCCGGAAAAGAAGTTGCAACTTGTTAGCATGAGTATCCTATCAATCCTATTATGCCTTGGGCTGGGGTGTTACATCCTCACCCCCTTAAGAGATCGACGTCCTCGTCGATCAACCCCACGCCAGGAACTCCCTCTCTTGGCCATGTCCGTGTGTCCAGTGCCAGCGCATGTGCCATGCTGTGTGACCACACCGAGTCCACACCAGCCATGCACACCATGCAAGCGCAACTGCGACACACGCGTCCTTTGATACCATACTGTAACGTCTCGCCTCCACGAGGCTCTTTTCTGTGCACTTTGTGCTGACTCATTCTTTGAAGATGGGCTTCCGAAAAAGAAGTTGCAACTTGTTAGCATGAGCATCCTATCAATCCTATTATGCCTTGGGCCAGGGTGTTACACTGGCCGGCTAGCCCTTTTTTTTAGTTTGTTAAGAATTGTTTTTAAGGTATTAATTAATACTAATTTGTTAAGAATTATTTTTAAGTGGTTAATAATTAATTAATGATAGAATTTTTTAGAATTGATTAATTATAATTTTTAAGTTGTTTTTATAATTTAGTTTTTAAGTTGTTTTTATAAATATAATTTTGTTATAACTGATTAATACCCATTTGTAATTGAATATTTGGAGAAACACATCGGATTTATAATATATTAATTTTAGATGTATCCATTTGTAATTTATTAATTTATAGAACTTATTTTTAGTTTGTTAAGAATTGTTTTTAAGTTGTTAATAATTAATTAATGATAGAATTTTTTATAATTGATTAATTATAATTTTTAAGTTGTTTTTATAATGAAGTTTTTAAGTTGTTTTTATAATTATAATTTTTTATAATTGATTAATACCCATTTGTAATTGAATATTTGGAGAAACACATCGGATTTATAATTTATTAATTTTAGATGTATCCATTCGTAATTTATTAATTTACAGAACCTTATTTTGCTTCTCGGTTATCTTGAGAAATTTCAAAAATCACTTTCGGATAGGGCCAAAAAATTTTCAGAAGCCAAAATTGGTTCTGTCTATTTTCGGAAATTCCGAAAATCGTTTTCGGACGACTCCAAAAATTTTCAGAACATAGAACATGTTTTTAGAAACCGAAGAGAAACATTTTTTTAGAATTGATGTTGAGCACATCCATCACTCCTCATATGTCAATGCATCATCCCTTTTAATAGAGCGATTTTCCTAATGACCGAAAGGAATGAAAATATACAATACAAAGGTAAAGTATACTTAAAAAATTTGCTGTTGATAATATTTTGAAAAATCTATTGAAGTCGGTAGTTTTGCAATTTCATATTTGAAGTAAGAGTTTATGTTGTAACTTATTTGTGGTATTAATGCATGAAATTGATATTGCCCTATCGTAGTCTCGGTCGCAGAAACATTATATGCACTAAAACGAGGAGAAGTAGTAGTGCAATTTAAACATGATGCATCTTGTTCCATTGCGGTTACATAGATAAGATTAGATTCGAACTAGAAGAAAGGTAGTACAAGAGTTGAACACGATGATGATATAGTAATGGGACAACGAAACATGACATTACATATTTGACTAAGGTAAGTTGTCCGATAATAGCTAACCCCTATGTGAGGATCCCTCTCCCCTCTCAAGCTACGCTTTAGTAAACCTGTATTGTTCTGGCAATTCAAGCTGCACCACACGAGAAGTTGGATCACTTAGAACCTTTTCGGTGTCTATCCATTGTTTGTATTGACATCTTCTTGGCGGTTCCTGGGAGAAATGAATAGACGTGAAGCGAACAAAGTTATTGAATGTTGTGATAAAATAAGGATTCATGATAATGAAAATATTTTCACCATGAAATCGTCGTCTAGAATATTTGGGCAAACAAAGAACCTCTAACCCAAAGTACTTGGCTTGATGGAACGGAGAACTTGAGAATGATCACCGCATCTGCATTTTGGATGGGCTTCCCATGGAGGGAGTGCTGTCGTTAGCACCCGCCAGTCGCACTGTTGTTCATGACGTTGTCGTTCGTAAGCTGTTTTTCTCTTCAAGTATTGCTCAGTACTTTCTGATGCGAAATACCAACGTCCTTCTTGTAAACAAGTGGTTAGGTCGAGAACGGGATTTTCTGTATCGACCCACTCGATGTATCCACAAGCCGTAGCGCAGGCTTGATGAATAGATTTGGAAGAAGAATAAACAATCGCTCATGCAAACTGAATAAGAATATGCAGAGAATGAAATACCTCACGGTCATAGTTAGGGCACCTAAAAAAACGCCTTCCGCGAATGTCTGGATTCCTCGAAGCCAAGGTGGGAATAGGTATACACAAGGATCGCTATGCCAGTTGGTATCCTCAACGCATCGGCGTCTAGCCATTGCCGAAAGCTGGTGCGATGAAGGGTTGTGGTAGCGCTTGTTGCCTACACAGATGAAGAAATTTTGTGCTGCATCGCTCGTTATGGGGACTTATGTAGACACCAAAATTGCAGTGATAACCTTTACATGTCTACATCATGGGGCATGATAGGTCGGCCTGATTACCGCCGAAAGTAAGAGTGGACATATGCGGAATAAGGCCTTTCGCACTTTTAGAGGGCGGGATGGAGCTGAAAGTAAGATTGGACGTATGTCGATGTGACATGTAAGGGCGTGAGAAGCCATTCCGCAGTCGTATCGGACGTGAATAAAGGAGGTTGCATCGGTGCAACCAAAAGTACTCGTGCATGCGCCGAAAGGGATCGTGCTTTTGTAAAAAGTAACAGCGAAGTGTACGAATGCGAAGTTGATCTGGTGGGTGCCTATGTCGTGCCGGCTACTGTGAAGTAGCATCCTCTGGTTGCATGGACTCCCTCTACTGTGTAGGCTGCGTGACCGGAGGAGCACCGTACCAGTAGTCTAGGCCAGCTTGCGCACGTGGTGCATCCATCGTGAAGAAATCGTCCACAAACTGTGTTCGAGGAGAGACAGCAAGAAATGCAGAATGCCCATAGGAAAACCCGTAGTCGTCACTTGTTGCAAAATAGAGGGAATGCCACATTATTATAGTTAGTAACTATGCATAAAAATTAAGAGAACAATGATGGTAACTACGTTGTAAACAATACTTACGTGTGTGCTGTGTGTACCCTGACTCTGGTGCGCGCGGAGTAACGTAAAGTCCCCAACCCGGTGTGGGCGCCAGGTTGTCCCCTGTCGGCAGGTAAGGAAAGTTTACCTCCGCATAAGCTCCCGGGGTATCGTACGCCTGCTGTGGCTGTGGACATTGCGTAGGTTACGATATGGTATAAAATGGAGGTTGAGTACGATATGAACTGGATGTTAAGCAAGGTAAACGTGCTGTACCTGGGGCCGTGGTGGTGCCATGCTCGATGCCGGAACCCCAAAGTCAGACGATCTCCCTGGGCGGATAGGGGGAGGCATCTCTTGAAGCGAAGGCCAAGCGTGCGATGGATTGGCGTCGTCGTAGGCGTGACGTAACGTAGAGGAACGGAACTGGTCCACACTAGAGCGTCGTGATAGTGGTGGTGATCCTGCCCGCCTGGAATGCTGCGCCACATCAGTCGCGCTCTGACAGGAGACACGACGAAGTAGCGCCGCAACACGTGAACGGAAACTGCGAAGGACGGTCGCCACGTCGTCCTGCCTGACGAGCTGAGGCCTCGTCTCTAGTCTCCGTAACAACGTGTTCGACTCAACGTGAACCTGTTCAACAAACTCGGCCTATTGAACGAATAGGGAAGGGCGTTAGAACAATTGAACGTGTTCCACATTTAATGATAATCAACAAAAGCAACGAAATACCATTGAGTTGTATGCAGCTTGAGGTTGTGGGGCAAACGTGTCCGTGATCGTCGGCTTGTGGAGGAGAGATGTATCCCCATGTGGCGGGAAACACCTCCAGCGCGTAACACTATGGTACCAACGAAGGTACTGTCCGTACGAAGCTCCGTCGTCTGGAGGTGTTTGGAGAACCAAGTGTTCCGCCGCATGTTCCCACTCCGCAACCATTGGCGCGATCGTCCGAACAATGGTCCCCTCGTGAGACAGACCGAGTCTCTTCCGGGAGTACCTGCGTAGGACGTAATGAGCACATAAGAAACATATACAATGGGGTAAAACTCACTACTTGAAATTAACATTGTCGGACGTGTACTTACTTGTGGAGGCTAACAGCTAAAGAGCGTCCACCTCTCGGAGGGTAGTCTTGGTACATGCCGAGCTGTTTAAGTACCCTCTGCACGTGGTCTGGCTCGACGTGCATGTCCAGCACGAGGTAACAAGTGGTCTTCCAGAACTCTACATCGTGCGTGCAGAGCTGCGCAAGACCGTGCGGTGTCCGCTCGAAGACATCGTGATGCGTGTATGGGGTCCAGCGAATATGGTCGGGCGTAAGCTGATCAAAGTCGGCCACGAACTATGTGTACACACGACGTGTCGTTCTGCTCACCCACCTCGGCTGCAATAACAAGAAATATATGATTAGTGCCCGTAAATCGAGATAATGCGCAAAATGCATTGCAATGTACAATTTACCTCGCGATGTGTCCACAGCGAGCCCATGGTGGGACGATCGTCGATGTCTTCAAGACCAGACTTGTACATCTCATCGACGCCATAGCATGCGTACGACTCTAGCTATGGCCTCCCAATGTCAAAGCGCTCATGCGCCCATAACATTAGAAGTAGAGGGCATCCTGTCAGAGAACTTTGCTTGCTATTCCTGGTGCAAGCATCGCAGAGCCCGGCGTACGTTGCGCAAGAACAGCCAACCCCCAACTGTACTGCGGAATCTCCTCAACAGGTAGCTGAGCGATCTGCTCCGCGTAGTGGATGAAGTGCTTGTCCACGGAGTCAGCGTGAGTCCCCGTGAACATCACCCACCGAAACAACCATAGTAGATACACGACTAAGTATCGGCGCACTACCCAGTCCTCCTGATCCTCTGGGAAAACCTCCTGGTGGAACTGCTGCAACCAACTCCTCGTGGGCCCATGCCCATCTGTGAGATCCTCTAGCGGAGCAGCCACCACTCCACCAAAACTGGCCAACAGATCATCCGCCCATCCAGCATGGACCAGTGTCGGGCCAACTGCTGCACCCGCTATCGGTAGACCCAAAAAAAGTGACACATCTTCTAGAGTGGGCACCATCTTTCCAACTGTCAGGTGAAATGTGTGTGTCTCGGGCCTCCATCTATCGACCAAAGCACTCAACAAGGCCGCATCAATGTTGAAACGTGGTGACCTTTCACGTGAAGGCTCTACCAAGCGTGCGAAGGTCAACAACCCAGCGGCTCTCAACCTGTTACATGTCAAAAAGAAATAATTAGAAATGCGAAAAAATTTAAATGACAGTACATCTAAATTTTTAACACGTTCCTTGGAACCCAACGAGGATCGATACGCTAATACTGATCCGGTCCTCGCATTTTCAACACGTTGCAGAAAATCCCTCGACTAAGTCGTCGCGATCAATGATGTTTATCGATCACCTCGTCGATCAGCGGTACGTCATCCCTGTCAGCCATATCTACAAAATGCATGATTATCAGTGTCATGAGCATCAGAAAGGAATTAAAAAATGACAAATTGAGCGTGAAAAATTATGTTACGTGAAATTATAATAGCAGAAGTCAAATACTGACAAATTGAAGTGAACACACTGCAGTGCTGGTAAATATAAATATTACAAGTCAGAAACATGAAAAATTGAGCGTGACAAAGTTATGCAACCCGATAGTATAGTAGTACAAGTAAAATACTTCTAAGTTGAAGTGAACACACTCCAGGACTGGTAAATATAAATATTACAAGACAAATAACTAAGGATTATTTCTCTTCATTGACCTTCGTGTTGGAACACGACGAATATCGCCACCTTCAGCATCTTTGCCTACATTGTACATGCTTCAATCTTTACGGGCATGGTCTCCGCTGCATACAATGCAAGCTTTTGGACGCCGCGAACGTGAGTTTGTTTCAGCTTCATCCAAGTGGTTCTTGATTCGACGCATCTTGGAACGCCCCTTCGTGTCAACTAGCAAATTTGAGTCAGGCACCCAGTTAGCTTCCCCTGGAGGTGGGTGAGTGAAATCGCATACTGCACACCAACCATGCAATTCACTGCGCCAGGTTGCCTCCCATGCTTCCTTAGTAAAGTAAGGCGAGACGAATATGTTCGCATCGACACCACCTTTTGCGGAAGCGGCAAGAACATGAGAGCATGGCAGATGTCGAAGGAAAGACTTGTTGCAGTTGCATTTGTAAGCATGATAGTCTGGTCACAACGTGCACTCCAATGTGATATCCGTACTCCCAATACCAACTCCACTCTTGTCACATAGTCGTACCTCAAACAACAACTCCCCATTCCCAGTAGGCCAGACCCTATGCATTCCCCCCTTCTTGCTTTTCTCGTGCATGTACTGTGTGATAGCGGGGCTATATCTTACATTAAGATTGGCAAGGTTAAGACTAGCCATGGCGTATCTTTTATAAAGATACTTCTGTGTACCCCTTGTGATGCCCTCGAGGATAGCAACAAGTGGAAAAGGACGTTTATTTCTCATCATCTAGTTGTACACTTCTGCAAGATTTGTTGTCATCACACCATACCGTGAACCATTGGTATCGTACAACAAGGATCACTTTTCCTTTGGCTCATGTTCTATCTAGTTAGTGAAACACTTCGTAGCTCTCCCCCGCTTTCTACATCGAGTAACAGATGGTGATTCATTTGGAACGGGTTCCAGGCCTTCTGGCTCCTCTTGTCGGGCAAGAACGGGTTTTTTCCGAACCTCTTGCATGTGAGTAGTGGTCAACCGATCCAGCTGTTCCCATATAGCATCGAACTTTCTTTGCTGATTCTGCTTGCACAACTTTTTGAACAGGTCCATTAACCTCTTACTCCTAAATGTCTGTAAAAATTTGCACTGAGATGTCGCATACACCATCTGCTATGCAAATCTGGCCAACACACCTCCTTTGTTACATCTTCCTTTAGCTGCTGCACCGCCAATAGAATGCCGGCATGTTGGTCATGCAGAACACACACATTTGGTCTGTTTTAAACAACACACCTTTTAATGTGACGCAGGAACCATAGCCAGCTCAATGTGTTCTCGCTTTCAACAAAAGCGAAGGCAACGGGGACGACATGGCTATCAACGTCGACTCCGATTGCGGTTAAAATAGTTCCCCTATACTTGCCTATCATAAAAGTATCATCAACACATAACAACGGAATGCAATTTCGAAAGGCCTCTATCATGCACCCAAATGACCAAAATGCACGACGAAGTACGTTTTTTCCATTTTCATTAACCTCATCGAGAATAGCCATATATGTGCCCGGGTTTCTAGCTTGTAACACCTCCAAAAGTGAGGGAAGGTTGTGGTATGAATCTTCGTAAGTTCCAAATCTCATCTCCAGTGCTTTCTGCTTACCCCTCTAAGCCTTGTCGTATGATATCTCATACTCATACTCTTTCTCCACGTCATGCATTTTTAACTACCTTTGAGTACACCATTTGTGCCATGAATACAACCGTCATGTTCCTGTGTACCAAAGGGGTATTGTCCAACAAACAGGTATGTTCCTCAACCCTTGAAGCTACCCATAAGTTGTCATGTTGTGGCTTGTAACCATGCACTCTCCAAGGGCATCCGGGCTTTGTGCACTTCACATCATACATCGTCCTATTTGAAACCTTCAACCTGAACTCCCGCCTCTGCAGAAAAGCCCACCTCTTCACCGCGTCTTGTAGGTGCCCTTTGTCGTGAAACATCTGTCCAACTTGCATCTTCTTACAATCATATCGCCAGTGGGCATCTAAACCATCGTTAACCCCCAGACGGCTCATCGATATGTTCGTCCAATCTTCAGGTACATTGGTTTCCTCGTCCCACTGTGCTGTATCTTGCCCTTCCATCACGAACGAAATATATTCCTCGTTCTCCAGTTCCATCTCTTCCACTATCGCATCGTTCTCCTCCGCTGCATCAACAACCAAAGGTGACTCCGGCTCATCGTCATCCAATTCGTTAGGCGGATAATTGCCACCGGGCACAACTAAAACTACTGGTGCAGTAACCTCCTCTACTGTTTCCTCTTTCCCACTCCTGTAAATATTAATCTCTTCCACGATATGAGTTTGTTCCACCTCCGTGCTGTTGGTCTCGCCTGTTCCAACAACCTCTATTTTCTTTTGCACCAATATTGCCAGGCTATAACCTTTCTCTCTTACTTTAGCCACAAATTTTCTCCAACTCCCAGTAGATGCAAGCTCTACTACTCTCCACTGCCATCCGTATTCATTCCTTACTGGCCACACGCCTTTTATGATGAATTTCTCCATCAAAGGATTTATCCCGAACATATTATGCAGCCACCCTAGCACGTTGTTCAAAACCAACTGGCCTGGTGTATTTAGGGTAGTATCAACGAATGCATATATGGTCAAATCTACCCCGCTTCACAAAGTTATATTGGAGCGTCGCCATAATACACCCGAACGGGCACATCACCTGACATCCTGAAATAGCATGCCAATTGCTATTAATACGTTACTACCCAGTAAAGTGTCGCATGCTGTATGCTTACATTATTGCTCTAATGTATTCAAACTATATTTCATTACTTAAATATAAGTTCCATTTGATTTTAACTAATAATAAACGTATAATACCTTCATTTGATTTTAACTAATAATAAATGTATCATACCTCCATTCGATTTTAACTAATAATAAACGTATAATACCTATACTAACAACCAACAATGATTAACAAAAAAAATTACCGCCATCCTAAGGGATTACAAATTTATACCTTCGCTGTCGTTCCTCTTTCCTGCACAGTTGCGGACATCTCCTTCCCAACCACGTAGTTATTCCCTTCGGCCGAATGACACAGCCTTGCACTAAATTTGACTACTTATATATAACTTCCTTTCGATTTGTACTAATGCTCAACCTTCATTTCTCCCCGATGATAATTAGTTTAACATTATGAAATTGCACACGTTAGAGCAATATACAACTAAATAACTATATTATTTGCAACATACAACTAAATAACTATATATACTAACATTAAACAATGACAAATGGTTCACACATTATACATACTAACATTCAACAATGACTAACGATTCATAAATAATAGCATCGAAATAACAAGCCTCATACTTACGAATTAAAAATTTACAACTTAACTTAGGGATTACATATTTATACCTTAACCATCGCAGCTACTCTTGACCGTCACCTTCCCTTCCCTTCTAGTGCTGCTACCTCTATGACGACTGCATGCAACGGCAGCGACGGCAATGGCGATGGCATCGGCGGTGGGCACGACGGCGGCCTGAGGCAAATGCTTGCGGCGAGTGAGGCGAGGCGAAGTGGTACTCTCGGTTCGCTGCGGGGCTTATAAAAGGGCCTGTCGAACGCCCGTTGGTTGACAAACGCGGTGGGGGGGCTGTCGAACGCCCGTTGTTCGACAGGGGTGGTGTGTGGTAGGCGGTAGGCCTTGTCGAACTCCCGCTGTTTGACAGGTCGCCCTATCGTTCGGTCGCCGTTCGATATGTTCTGTCGACGCGGCCCCGTTCGACATGTCCTCGTGTCGTCTTCCCCCGTTCGACAGGCCCATATTTTCCATGATTTGGTCCGAAAGCCCACTATTTTTGTGATTTTTCATTAAAATCATATTATTTCTAAAAAAAATTCTGCACTCATCGCAATAAGACCCCGTCCCCACCGCCTCCATCCTCGCACCGCCGCGGCGTGCTCCCCGCTGCCGCACAAACCAAGCCTTCGTGCAAACCGCGTCGTGGCACAATCCCCGCCGCAGGGAGTCCCCTCCCCCGATGGCAATGCTGCCGCACCACTGCTTTGCCTACTCGAGACCGTACCCGAGGTGTCCTTCCTTCCGTCGTTGGCTCCGAGGTGGTCCGTCCTTCCGCCGGAGTCGCTGCCCCACAAGCCTCGCTGGTCCGCAATAGTTGCCACTCCATCGACGGTCCTGCCATTCTCCGGCGCCGCCACTCCGCCGTGCCCCAACCGTCATACCTCCTAGACGCGCTCCGTCCTCCCTTCTGCCTCGACTGACTTCAATGGACACGAGTAGTGGCCGAATCGATTCGCCCTCTCTGCAGTGCCCTGGTCGCGTCCCCTACTGTTTCCGATCGCGAGGTAACTCTTCTAATCTGCGATTCCGCTGCCACTAGAGCCACCGTCGTCGGACAATGATGGACAGAAGCCTCTCCTGCAGGGCCTTGGTTGCCTCCCTTGCCGTGCCGTGCTCATCGGGTGGTTCAATTTGGGCGTCGCTCCTAGCGTGGAGGGCCGATTAGAGCACTGCTGTTGCGCGGCTGCCCACTGTGCAGTCATGCCTCGCCGTACCCATTACCCATCTGTTGGCGCAGAATTTCGACCCGTCCAGCAACCAAACGGGTTCCGCGTTACCACGGCGGCCTGGGAGATCTGCTTAACTCCAGTGCAGGTCCAAATGGCTTGCCTAGTTGTGAGCAGAGCGTGCCAGTTGATTTGATCTACAATCAACAAGAAAAACAAGTAAACCAAGTCAGAAAACAATGGCCAATCGGCCAGTAGACCGATGACACATTGTCATAGCCCAGCCGATAGGGCAAAGCTATATCGGCTCACTCGTAATAAAAGGATAATTAATGCATGGATCTGATCTTATCGGCCTTTACGGACGTGTATGTGTCAACTAACAGCATCGGCCGATAAGAACAACGAAGGTAACTACACTAGCTAGTACTCTAGTGCAAACTTATACGAGCCAATCGGCCAATATAAGCACATCAACCATAGAGAAATATTAAGATTACTTCACAATTGACATATTTATACTTATCAATCTGCATATATAAGTGGCAAACACATGTAAGAAGCATAAAGCAACCACATGCGTTAGATAAAACCGGCTGAAACCCCGGTACTATCCTTAGTTACAATCAAAAACAGGCTTCGTGTTAGATCTCAAAACAGGACTAGGGTCGATAGCAACTCGAAGTGTGAATTGAGACTTAACGCGAAGAAAATCAAGTCGTTGATTGCCTTTGGGGATGGTAGATGCATTGAACAATCTAGCCAAACATAAAAATTAAACCATCGTCGGCAATAAACCCTAAAACGAGTAAACTGCTGGCAAAGCTTAATTAAGATGCCTGTCAGAATTATCCAAGACATGATAATCGACGATCACATCATCGGGGCTTAACGTGTCTAAAGCGACACGTTAACCCCGACGATGCAGATCGTCGGGAACGAGTTCTTACCTCTGCTTGAGGAAGCAAGAACTCGTCGATGAAGACTTCTTACAAGGGTTGGCGATGCGCCGAAAGTAGATTGATTGTGTAGTTTTTGTTGAGAATTCGATTCCTTCTATGTACAAACTATCGGGATATTTATACCCGAGGTTACAACAGAACCCTTGTTGGGCACGATCTTATCTACAACTAACAAACAAGTCCTTGCGGCAAACTTAAGCCACAAATTAGATCTAAACTACTTAATTTACAAGATACAATTGCCTAAAACCGAGCTTTATCTCTATTTGGCAACTTCCTTGAAGCTTATTTCGGGCCCAGACCAAACTCACGCTGATACAGTCAACTCACAACCCGTATCGGCCCACGTCATCACCAAATCCGTATCGGCCGATACGCTCTTATAGCAACACCTCTTTAGTCCGATACAGTTATCGAGTCCGATACGAAGCCTGGTCCGACTCCAACTCAACCCTTCTTCTCTGTTTCGGTTTCCCTTTTCTTTCCAAGTCGATTACCAAAATCCGTCGTTAACACATGCCCCCAAATTCCGCTTCATTATATAATGTGGCGGAATTAGCTCCGAGGAACTCATCGACTTCTTTTGCTAGGTCTTGTCTGAAAACCACATAGATCCAAATTCGAAAACTTCCGCCGCCGATTCAACAAGCTCTTCGTGCCCACCAACTCCGGCGACCGCTTGGCGTTCCATCGACATCGACCCCTTTTGCAGCGATCCCTCCTTCAACAACAATGGCTTCCGCCCCATTCTATGCCTCTGAGATCCCTGCGGTAAGTCAACTCATTCAATCCTGCATTATCGCTTTCCCCGCCGATTTATCCAAGCTAGGGTTCTACTCTTTGCCCCCTCCCGGGTCTTATATTTTCATCATCACTCTCACGATTTAGGTCTTCAAAAACCAAATCTTGATCCCTACCGACGATAAATCCCATCGCTTCCTCCTGGGCCCCGTGGGCGACTGCGACCCAACCTGGTTAATCAACGCCGAAACAGACAGAATCCCCTTCAGACAGGCCAAGCCCACTGTCTCTGCATGGAAACACACCTTCAGGTCATGGCCATCGAAGCTAAATGGATACAGGACATGGCATAAAAGGATTGCTGCCGTCAAACAAGTCCATTGGGACGAGATTGGAATCGGCCAATGCATAACTCTGTCCCTGGCCGATACCAAAAAGAATGAGCCACTAATGTCAGCTGGCAGTTACTTCTGGTCAAGTACCTTGAACGCCTTCATGTTCAAGCAAGGTCCGATGATCCCAACCCTCATAGATATCAAAGTACTCACAAGACTAGACATCGATTCTGAGATTAATCCCTTCAGCCTTCTGATAAACAGCAGCCACAAACTAAAGACCAAGAAAATTGGAGGCTGGTCTGGATACATCTCTGAGCACATGGAACAAGGATCGGTCTCAGAGCGAGAACATGTAGCTTTCCTGACATTGTGGTTGGAAAGATTCGTCTTCTGCGGATCGACCTGCGGCCCCACAACAAACTGTCAGCACCTGGCTCAAGCCCTGGTCAGCAAAAAACAAATCCCTCTCGGCCGATATCTCTTAGGAGCTGTATATCGGCTTCTCCACACTACCACGCAAGATTTGATGCTGAAACAAACCGTGGCACATGGAGGACCATGGTGGTTCATCCAACTGTGGCTAACAATTCATACCAACACCATGGTCGATCGGCCACCCCTATCGGACTCGCGTTTCCCATCGAAGTACGCCGATCACGAAGACCCCAGGAGCAGAAGATGCATGTCTTATGGAGAAGCAGCCTCCATCTATCCGGGTGCAGATCAATCAGCCGATGACATGGCTACATGGTTCATCCGTTTCTTCACCGGCCCTCCGTCAACCAGGATGGATATGTTTGTCTATACATCGGACCGAGACTATGAACTCCCAGATGATCTGCAACTGAGCTTGGTAAACGATGACATGGAGTCTAGAGAGATGTTTATGATCGGCCTCACTCCATGCCTGCTCCCGGTAGGCATTTTTCAGGGAAGGAGCACCAGCCTGTCTTACGAATTTTATAACCCAATGACAGCTGCTAGGCAATGCGGGCTCGGGCAACTTCCCATCAGTTTATACCTTCATAAACTCCTAGAGAGCAGAGGCACAGTCTCATCGGCTCTGGTTATGAGCAAGGCGATGGAAATCAAGCTCCCAAATCTTGGTGACTGTGATCGGCTGCACCTGAACACCTTTGTCCACATCAATTTCCAAACCTGGTGGCAAGAGTGGGCCGCTCACATCTTTCATCAATCGGCCAGGTTCTATGTAACAGAACTTATTCAAGGCATCAGTCCCCAAGTACCAGACGAGCCGATTCCTTCTGTGAGCAACAGCGGACAGAAGATTTTCTATGCTCAAGCCGTAGCTCCATCAGGGTCAACCATCCTGGAGTCCATCATCGGCCTCAACGCCCCAAAAATATCATCACTACTTCAGGGACCGACGATTAAGGGAAACCCCAAGAGGAAAGCGCCATCTAAAGGCAAAGCCCAAAAATCCAGCAAAAAAGTCAAAATTGACGACCAAGAAGATCTTGAAGAGCTGGATCCCTCCATGGAAGAATTCCTCGAAGAACAAATAATGGAGGAAGAAGTCGACGCAGCTGCTGCCGATACACATGAAGAAAACACATCGGCTGAAGCTGTCAAAGAGACATCGGCCGAAACTACTGAGATCCCAACGGCCGATGACCAAAGTGATGCCGCCAAACCGAAAAGAACCAAACATGCGATTCGCAAGGTAAACATAATTTCTTCTCTGTGTTCACATAACCCCTTCTTATTGCTGGGCTTTAATTTGATATCCCTTTTCAGGCTGCGGCATCGTCTATACTGAAGGAAAGAACTCAATCGGCCCCTCTGCCAAGGACTAAAAAAGCAACCTTACAACGGCATGAGCGGGCTAAAGCACGATTGAGGACTCCGTCTCCTTCTCCAACATCCTCTTCGGTCGCCTCGGTAAGAGTTGATTTATATATTATCATGCTAATTTCATAACCCTACTTACCTATCCCTTGCTTTTCAGCCTAGGGCTCTAGCACCTTCACCACATCGGCCAACCCCATCGCCTATTGCATCAACACAGCAAAGGGAGGCCGATGCAAGCACCACCGATACTCCAACTCAGGTAATGAGACTTAGCCCGATCCCCTTTCATCAGTTTCCTTTTGATAAGACTGACCTTGACTTATGTTGACATTTGCAGAGCCTAGCCGATATGTTCTCATTTGATATAGGCCAGTTTCTCGATGACGAGGACAGGGAACTGCCCAGCACGGCCAAGGCGCCAATCTCCGACGATCTGAAGAACCGGCTGACTGATATTAGGAATCGGCTAGAAGCCTCGCTGGAATGTTTGATAGAGGATTGTTCCTCCGTCAGAGCCAGGGTACAAGAAATCCAAGATGAACTGCCCGAAGACCTGATGGAGACCCTCACACCGGCCATCTTCTTAGAACAATACCGATTCAAACTCAACAAAGCCAAAGAAAGGCTCGCGGAGCGACGGGAACGTGAGCAACTGGAATCGGCCCTGACCGCTAGCAAGGCTCAAGTTAACTCCGATAAGACCAAGTTGGACGAGCTAGCGGTGAAGCCGATCGCCTTGAAAAATAGGCTTGAAGAACTCTGTCGCCTCGAGGCAGAGCTAGAATCGAAGCTGGCCGCCACACGCCGGGAAATCCAAGAAGTTGAAGCTAGAATAGCTGCATCACCCTGGGCCATAGAAGACCAAACGGCAAAGCTCAAAGCATCGGCCAAGTACCTCGCGACCCTGAGCAAATCACTGAAACCGATCCCAGGGACAATGGCCGATGATACCCAGGCTATCGAAGACGTTGAGCAGATTCGCCTTAACGCAATTGCCGCCATTGCAAACTTCATAGGGTGATGTAACATATGTTGCCCGTAATCATGAACCTGATCGGCCATGCAGCCGATTTTGTTCTGAAAATTCCAGCTTAATCATTGCATTGCTGTGTATATATATATCTTTAATATAAACAATCGCATTATAAACAATCTCATAGGCTAGAAAGCCAATCTCATTATAAATCCAATGTGAGAACTCGCTGAAAATTCCATGTCTGTATATATATATGCCCCCCAAATTTTGGAAGATGAGGACTCATATTCTGAAATTTTGAACTAAGGGCGACAATATGTGTCGGCCATCTAAAGACGATGCTTAATCACATCGGCTGTAATCATAAATCGGCTAGAGGGCCGATTACGAGTCAATCCAGATACTGGGATAATATTGTTTCAAGTATTTGCCATTGAGAGCTCGTCCATAAATTTCGCCATCTAACCTCTTGAGCAAATAGGCATTGTGAGGAACACATCGATGAATTTGAAAGGGGCCTTCCCAATTAGGTGACCACTTGCCGAATTTATTATCCCTGGAACCAATCGGCATTATTAATTTCCATACAAGGTCTCCTTCCTCAAATGACTTGGCAACAACCTTTTTATTATAATGACGGGCTACTCTATCTTTATCACGCTTGATTTTCTCTAATGCCCGTAATCGAACATGCGCCAAATCATCCAATTCATCAATCATAAGATTATGGTACTCATCGGCTGTCAAGTCGTCCTGTAAATTAATCCTTCTTGAGCCGATGGTTGTTTCCCACGGCAGTACAGCTTCATGCCCATAGACCAGCTGATAGGGAGGCACTTGGATTGCACCATGGCAAGCCATCCGATACGCCCAAAGGGCATCGGCCAGCGTTGTATGCCATTGCCTCGGCTGTTCGTCAATTTTCCTCTTGATTAAGTTGATCAAAGACTTATTAGAAGCCTCTGCCTGCCCATTAGCCTGTGCGTAGTAAGGAGAAGAATTGAGTAATCTGATGCCCATGCTGTCAGCAAATCGGACGAACTCATCGGATACGAAGATTGATCCCTGATCAGTAGTTATTGTCTGAGGTAACCCAAACCGATATATGATGTGCTCCTTAACGAACTGGATAGCGTCTTTGGAATCAACCTTCTTAAGGGGAACGGCCTCAACCCACTTTGTGAAGTAATCTGTAGCCACTAATATATACTTGTATCCCTTACTTGATGGTGGGTTAATCTGGCCGATCATATCTATTCCCCATCCACGAAACGGCCACGGCTTTATGATTGGATGCATAACCGATGCCGGCGCTCTCTGAATTGCTCCAAATTTCTGACAATCCTGACATCCTTTATAATACTTGAAGCAATCCTCTAGCATAGTTGGCCAAAAATATCCAACGCGCTTCATCAGCCATTTCATTTTATGGGCCGATTGATGGGTGCCGCAAATCCCTTCATGTACTTCGCTCATAACAGTTTTGGCCTCCTCAGGACCTAGGCATTTGAGTAGGACACCGTCAATCGTCCGATAATATAGGTTATCGTCCAATAAGACGTAGTGTAAAACTTTATATTTCAGTCTGCGTGACGCCGATTGGGAAGGATTTCTCAAATACTCGATGATATCAAACCTCCAGTCATCGGCGTGCACGAGAGCAATCTGGATCGGAACGTCTTTAGCCATCGGCCTGTATCCCGATGCCCCCTGAGCTAAATCATTGGCTTCAAAATTCTGCTTCCTGGGTATATGCCTCATTGTTACGATCCGGAAACCATGTAATATCGTTTTGCACTCCTCATTGTAGACTTTGAGAACATCGTCTCTGCATTCATATTCCCCAGAAAGTTGACTAATTACGAGCTGTGAATCACCAATGATTTCCACGACATCAGCCTCAACATCTTGTAATAACTGCAAGCCTTTAAGCACCGCTTCATATTCTGCTTGATTGTTGGTATAGTAAGGCTTGATAGTGAAAGCGAACTCGAAACTTGCCCCCCGAGGGGATATGATGACTAGGCCGATACCGCAACCATGTCTGCAGACGGATCCATCGAAATACAATGTCCATGGCACAATGCCTGCATACGCAACCGAGTCGTCTCTATGTTGAACGATGAAATCGGCCAGGGCTTGTCCTTTGATTGCTTTGGCTGATTCATATCGAAGATCAAACTCTGTTAAAGCAAAGATCCACTTCCCGACTCGCCCTTTCAGCACAGGGGCCGATAACATGTATTTCATCACATCGGCCTTGCTCACCACGATGCACTCGTTGGAAAGCAGGTAATGCCTCAATTTAGTACATGAGAAATATAAACAAAGGCATAATTTCTCCACCGGCGTGTACCTTATTTCAGTGTCTAGCATTCTTCTGCTGAGATAAAAGATAGCTCTTTCCTTGCCATTAACATCTTGAACCAAGACCGAGCCGATGGATTTCTCATCGGCTGATAAGTACAGCTTGAATGGGACCCCTTTCTGTGGAGGGATTAGAACTGGAGGAGAAGTTAAATATTGTTTTATATCGTCCAGCGCCTTCTGTTGCTTATCACCCCATATGAACTCTTCATCGTCCTTTATTTTCAACAATGGAGTGAATGGCTCTATACGACCCGACAGATTTGATATAAAACGCCGGACGAAGTTGATCTTGCCAAGCGAAGATTGTAACTTGGTCTTGTTTTCTGGAGGCTTGACTTTCCTGATGGCATCGATGTTCTTTTGCGTGATTTCAATCCCCCTCTCATGGACTAAGAAACCCAAAAATTGTCCGGCCGATACGCCAAAGGCACACTTGTTAGGGTTCAACTTCAAACCATATTTCCTTGCCCGTTCTAGTACCTTGCGTAAGTCGGCCAAGTGGATATCATATTCTCTTGACTTTATGACAACATCATCTATATAAACTTCAATCAGAGAGCCGATAAGATCATGGAAAATGTAATTCATAGCCCTCTGATATGTAGCTCCAGCATTCTTCAAACCAAATGTCATGACGACCCATTCATATAGTCCGATTGCCCCTGGGCATTTGAAAGCTGTCTTATGGACGTCCTCTTTAGCCATAAAAATTTGATTGTAACCTGCGTTTCCATCCATAAAACTAATGATCTTATGCCCGGATGCGGCGTCGACTAGCAAATCGGCCAACGGCATAGGGTACTCGTCCTTGGGCGTCGCCTTGTTTAGATCTCTGAAATCGATGCATACCCTTAGCTTGCCGTTCTTTTTCAATACGGGAACTATGTTGGAGACCCACTCCGCGTATCGGCAGGGCCTGATAAAGTTGGCGTCGTAAAGTCTTGTGATTTCTGCCTTTATAGCTTCGTGCATATCGGCCTTAAACCTCCGAGGGGCTTGCTTAAAAGGCCGATAGCCTTGTTTGATTGGTAGCCGATGTTCTACAATCGATCGGCTTAACCCTGGCATCTCATGGTATTCCCATGCGAAACAATCTCTGAATTCTTTCAAAAGATCTATCAAATTATTCTTGTATTCCTTTGGCAACTTAGTACTTACATACGTCGGCCTAGGCCTATCACCTATTCCTATATCAATCTCTTCCAATTCATCGGCCGACGTAAAACCTTGTCCCAACTTGCCGTCTAACTCATCCACCGCGTCATCCGTGTAGGGGTTATCTTGTTCATTGCCAACGGCGGATGATGCATCTTCGCTAAAGTAACTGCTTGTCTTGGTCTTCAATTGTCTCGATATCGCAGTCAGTTACCTTGAGGAAATCGGCGTCCCAGACTCGCCCGGACAAGCAGTCGATTCCCTCCATCTCCCATACTGCGAGATCGGCATTGGCGACATGTACTGACCGATCGGCCTGCACGATCTCGACTTGGTCTCCTTGCCATTGCATGAGGCATTGGTGCATTGTTGAAGGGACACAGCAATTTGCATGGATCCAATCTCGTCCCAACAACAAGCTGTAGGAACCCTTTCCATCGAAGACGAAGAAGGTAGTAGGAATTGTTTTGCTGCCCACGGTGAGCTCCACGTTTAAGACCCCCTTCGCTTCAGATGCGTTGCCACCGAAGTCCTTTAATACCATATTTGTCTTGATAAGATCTTCAGGTACCTTTCCAAGCTTCCTGAAGGTTGTATATGGCATCAAATTGACAGCCGCGCCGCCATCGACCAGCATCTTCGTCATCGGTCGCCCGTTGATGAATCCTTTGATGTACAACGGCCGTAAATGTCTGTAGCTGGCGTCAACTGGCTTGTCGAAGATAGCTTGGTCTGGTGACAACTGTAGCCTGGCCGAAACTTGTTCGTCATCGGCCACCGCTTCGTCGGTTGCCTGCACGCTGTATTCTGCCGGCAACATAAACACCATGTTGACAGGTGCCGACGCCATTCTTTTACTTTTTGGAGCCGAGGAGTCCTGGGCTGTATTGGAGGTGCCCTCATCGGCCTTGACCACCGTGGATTTCATCCTCCATTCTTTTCTGGTCTTGGATGGCCGATGAGGTATTTCAGCTTGCTGCTCTTGGATTTGCTCTTTCCTCCTTAACCTCTGAACCCGCCGCTTTTGTGTCTTGGTGAATACGTCGCTTGGGCACCATTGGGGGTTCTGGACTTGCTCCTCATCTTCATCGTGCTGATCTCGGCGCATCGGCCCTAACCTTTCATGCACAGATTTTCGTTGCTTGGCCGGCCGATGCGTTTGCCTGCTTGAGTTACCCTGATAAGAATCTTCTACACCATTACATGCAGGGCACTCCTGCATAGATGGCAACCTCATCCCTTCATTCCAGCAGAAGCGAAAAAACTCGCACTCCCAGTGTGGATCGTAGGAGTTGTCTTGATCGGCTTGGTCTTGAGCTTGTTCCTCCCGCCTCCGCTGATATTTTCTGATCAGGCCCTCAGAGGTCTGATGAGGCCGCTTGCCAGTCCGATGGCCACCGCCATCGGCCCTGTCCGCCCGCACCATGTTGACTGGGAACGGGTGACCTTCAATCTTCATCGGCCGCTTGGCATCATCGATTTTAATTCTGCCCTGCTCAATGGCCGATTGAATTTGTTGCTGGAAGATCTTGCATTCATTTGTATGGTGTGAATAAGAATTGTGCCACTTGCAATATCTTCTCTTCTTGATGTCTTCGGCCGATGGCAATACATGACCTACTGGCAGTTGGATCTGTTTTTCTTGCAACAGTAGGTCAAATATCTTATCGGCCTTGTTGATGTCGAAATCATATTTATCTTCTTTATCTCCTTTCTTGGCCCATTGGCAAGTTGTTGATTTCCTCATCCGGGCCCACTCTGCTAGGTCGACATCAGCGTCTTCATCGTCGTCATCATCGGAGGCGTACTGATAAACAGTGTTAATCTTTTTCGCGAACTTCTTTGCCTCCTGGAATCGCTGCTCGTGGGCTGATACTCGTTGTGCCAGCTGAGCGAGGCTGTCAAATTCTTGAGAGGAGAACCTCTCGCATATCGGCCCTAGCAATCCCTGAAATGCCAAATCGGCCAACTGGGAATCGGTCAGACTGAGGCTATAACATCTGTTCCGTATGTCTCTAAACCTTTGCATGTATTCAGGGATCGATTCATCCACTCGTTGCCTGATGGCAGTCAGATCTGACAGTTTCATCTCTTGCACGCCATTGTAGAAATATCTATGAAACTGTTTCTCAAGATCTATCCATCCTCTGATGGAATTACAGGGTAAGGAAGAAAACCATGTGAATGCAGACCCTGATAAGGACAGAGGGAAAAACCTCACCCTCAACGCCTCGATAGCCGATGCCTCCCCGCACTGTGCTAGGAATCGGCTAACATGCTCATATGTCGAGACGTTATCCTGTCCCGAAAACTTGGAGAAGTCCGGGATCTTGTATCGGCCTGGCAATGGTACTCTGTCAAACTCCTCGGGGTACGGGTGCCGATACACTGTAGAGTTCTCCTTAGGCTTCAAGCCGAATTGATCTCGCATAACTTCGGCTATTATGTCGGCCCAGTATCCTGCGGGCCGATGTGGGAGGTCTTGCTGAAACGATTGTTGCAAACCGTCTGCCTGATACTGCCTAGGGGAGTATGGCTGGTAATGATGATCCAAGTTCGGTGCGCCATACTGTCCTGCAGCGTGCTGCTGATAGCCTTGTGGCACGTTGTATGCAGCTTGAAGTGGAGGACCGTTGAACGCTGCGCCTCGCGGTTGTGCGGCCGATGGCTGGTTGACAGGAACTTGCTGCATCGGCTCAACCACCGGTTGCTTCCCCTTGGTCCATTGAGCGTATTGTTCCTCTGTAATGTAATGTGCTGAGGGCTGCCCCCAGTCTGCCTTGTGAGGACCAATGGCATTGTCGCTGTCGGCTGCGCCGATGGGGGTGGCATCGGCGTTGTTGGCTGAGGCGTGCTCAGGTCATTCCTCAGGGTCCGATATGCAGGGAACTTATTTTCTGGCAAGAAAATCGGCCCCTGAGGCTTGTACTGGTGAATCGACCCGTCTAAGATAGATTTGACCGTGTTAGTCAAGGTGTTCACCAAAATCCCCGATTGGTTGACGAGCGCAGAGTGGACTGCGGAGTCAATCCTGTCTTGCAACGTCGGCGCCGCAGTGTCTTCAGTCTTGATGGCGTGATCGTGCGCCGCCGCCGATGTTCCTGCTCCATCTCCGGAACTCGGCATGACCACCTTGGACTTTTGAATCAAGGTGCCTTGCCGAGTCCTAGAATATGTTTGCAGGTACATATTCTGGAACTGCTCGACCAGACTCTCCATCTCAGCTTTCTGTTCTGCGCTGAGCTGGTCGGCAGTCACGGGAATGACGTTCTCCTCGACGATCTCGGCCTGCTTCGACATTTCGAGGTGTTCCTGTTGCTGGTGAGAAACTTGTGTTCTTGTAGTCCCACCAGGCGTGCCAAAAGCTTGTTGGCGCAGAATTTCGACCCGTCCAGCAACCAAACGGGTTCCGCGTTACCACGGCGGCCTGGGAGGTCTGCTTAACTCCAGTGCAGGTCCAAATGGCTTGCCTAGTTGTGAGCAGAGCGTGCCAGTTGATTTGATCTACAATCAACAAGAAAAACAAGTAAACCAAGTCAGAAAACAATGGCCAATCGGCCAGTAGACCGATGACACATTGTCATAGCCCAGCCGATAGGGCAAAGCTATATCGGCTCACTCGTAATAAAAGGATAATTAATGCATGGATCTGATCTTATCGGCCTTTACGGACGTGTATGTGTCAACTAACAGCATCGGCCGATAAGAACAACGAAGGTAACTACACTAGCTAGTACTCTAGTGCAAACTTATACGAGCCAATCGGCCAATATAAGCACACCAACCATAGAGAAATCTTAAGATTACTTCACAATTGACATATTTATACTTATCGATCTGCATATATAAGTGGCAAACACATGTAAGAAGCATAAAGCAACCACATGCGTTAGATAAAACCGGCTGAAACCCCGGTACTATCCTTAGTTACAATCAAAAACAGGCTTCGTGTTAGATCTCAAAACAGGACTAGGGTCGATAGCAACTCGAAGTGTGAATTGAGACTTAACGCGAAGAAAATCAAGTCGTTGATTGCCTTTGGGGATGGTAGATGCATTGAACAATCTAGCCAAACATAAAAATTAAACCATCGTCGGCAATAAACCCTAAAACGAGTAAACTGCTGGCAAAGCTTAATTAAGATGCCTGTCAGAATTATCCAAGACATGATAATCGACGATCACATCATCGGGGCTTAACGTGTCTAAAGCGACACGTTAACCCCGACGATGCAGATCGTCGGGAACGAGTTCTTACCTCTGCTTGAGGAAGCAAGAACTCGTCGATGAAGACCTCTTACAAGGGTTGGCGATGCGCCGAAAGTAGATTGATTGTGTAGTTTTTGTTGAGAATTCGATTCCTTCTATGTACAAACTATCGGGATATTTATACCCGAGGTTACAACAGAACCCTTGTTGGGCACGATCTTATCTACAACTAACAAACAAGTCCTTGCGGCAAACTTAAGCCACAAATTAGATCTAAACTACTTAATTTACAAGATACAATTGCCTAAAACCGAGCTTTATCTCTATTTGGCAACTTCCTTGAAGCTTATTTCGGGCCCAGACCAAACTCACGCTGATACAGTCAACTCACAACCCGTATCGGCCCACGTCATCACCAAATCCGTATCGGCCGATACGCTCTTATAGCAACACCTCTTTAGTCCGATACAGTTATCGAGTCCGATACGAAGCCTGGTCTGACTCCAACTCAACCCTTCTTCTCTGTTTCGGTTTCCCTTTTCTTTTCAAGTCGATTACCAAAATCCGTCGTTAACACCATCACTCTGTCTCTTCCTCCTGTTGTCATGCTCCTCCACTACAACCTGATCTTTCGTATGTGATGGATAACAATGCAGATGGTGCTCCATATCAGCAGCTTCATCAAGAACATGTAATTGTGAGCATCAGTTCCACGAAATGCTTACCATGTGTTTGTGAAAATGCCTTCAAACAATTTGTTCTACCTGTTATTTTAATCATTGTGCATATTTTGGTAGGAACACCCATTCACTACTACAAAAACCTCCATAGGTACCGGCCACATAGGTGCCGGATTTGCTAGAACCGGTACCTAAAAGACAAATAGACCCAATTTTTCCATGAACCGGCACCTATAAGGTCTTATAGGTGCCGGTTGGATGGGAGAAGCTCATAGGTGCCGGTTTGTAAGAAAAACCGGTACCTATGAGCCCAAAAAAGGTGCCGGTTTTATTTACGAACCGGCACCTATGTTACGGCAACATAGGTGCCGCTTTAACCTAATAAACCGGCACCTATCACATAGGTGCCGGTTCTTATTAAAAACCGGCACCTATGTGGTGGCTTCCTTCGGAAGGAAACTAAATAGGTGCCGGTTCATAACATTAACCGACACCTATATCCCCCAAGTCTATATACACCCCTTGTTCACTGCATTCTCATGATTTTGAGGCTTCTCTTCAGCTCATCCAAACGAGGGGAGGAGGTTTTGCCCAAAAATTTAAAAAATATCGGGAGATCTATGTGTTTGCATGCGTAAAGGTTAGTATGTGTTGATTCGATATGTAATTCGCAGTAATATTTGTCAAGTTATTTTTTGCAATTTATTTTGTTGAATGAGAAGCATGAGAAAGTATGATGACTTATTATATTGGAGTAATTTAGAGATTAATCATCAATGAGTAATGTAACTGTTATTAACATATATCAGAATTTCAATAGATATAGAGAATGATATACGTATGTTAGTGGTTAATTTAAGAATTTTCGTAGGAGCGATGGATGAAGGAGGAATGAACATTCCACAGCGCGGTACCTTGGAATATGCCAGGAGAGTAACCAAACTTCGTGATCGCAGGCACGAGATCCAAATCATTGAACACGACGGAACACTTGCGTTGTCCATGCGCTGATTGCAGGAATGAGAGACAGTTTCCTGCAAAACAAGTTCATGAGCATCTCCTAACAAGGGGTTTTATGCCTAATTACACGTCCATTACATCCGGATTCTCATCTTCACCATGATTGTCCTGACATGTGTAATTAGGCATAAAACCCCTTGTTAGGAGATGCTCATGAACTTGTTTTGCAGGAAACTGTCTCTCATTCCTGCAATCAGCGCATGGACAACGCAAGTGTTCCGTCGTGTTCAATGATCTGGATCTCGTGGCTGCGATCACGAAGTTGGTTACTCTCCTGGCATATTCCAAGGTACCGCGCTGCGGAATGTTCATCCCTCCTTCATCCATCGCTCCTACGAAAATTATTAAATTAACCACTAACATACGTATATCATTCTCTATATCTATTGAAATTCTGATATATGTTAATAACAGTTACATTACTCATTGATGATTAATCTCTAAATTACTCCAAAATAATAAGTCATCATACTTTCTCATGCTTCTCATTCAACAAAACAAATTGCAAAAAATAACTTGACAAATATTAGTGCGAATTACATATAGAATCAACATATACTAACCTTTACGCATGCAAACACATAGATCTCTTTATATTTTTTAAATTTTTGGGCAAAACCTCCTCCCCCGTTTGGATGAGCT
>BDMV01000003.1:44145826-44170583 GCA_008326285.1 Oryza officinalis | reverse complement strand
GTATGGACCCCCGACACATCCCCACTACAGGAGATTGCCGTAAACTCCACCATACTGGTGCTCCTCACCTGCCAACATGCTAGACATCTATGTTTCAGTTAGTTACTCATCTAGGGGCATCCCATTCTACCCATGTGGTCGTACTGTGAGATGCTCGGATGTAAAACCCAAAGGAAACGGTCCTTATGCGCGACTACGAAACCAAACCACACATGAGAGGATTCGCACCGCAAGTTTTCTCCCACAAAACCTTTTTGTTTTCAAAGTCACCGACTCCCCGAGTCGGGTTTTATAAACCTTTCACAACCCAAGTTTTTCCACATCGATAACCATATATAAACCTGACATAAACAAATAGTGCAAAAGGATACCTACGCCTAGAGAGCGTGAGTATTGAGGTACTGCTGTGGTGGAGCGACAAGGGTTAAGTTTTTAACAAGGTCCTACGGAGAATAATGCAACTACATAGGTTGGTCCGTCGGTCATGTGCTCGTAGACCAATGGCCGATCAAAATAATTGTGTACGCTAAACATGCAAGTTTGCAATCAACACATTTTATAAACTAGGAGCAATATGATCGAAGAGTGGCTTGCCTTATTGTTGGTCTTCAAATCTTCGAGAAAACCCACGTCCGGTGCACCTCCGAAACGTCCACTACGCGATCGAAAAGAGAAAAACATCCAAAACCCTATAAAGTAGATAATAACTATTATAAACTAATTGTGCCCTTGGGTAGACCTCATTTTTAGAAAGATTGAGGAAGTTGAACGGAGTCAATTGGACTTACGGTTGGGGAGATACGGATTTTGGAGGATTACTGGATTTTCTGAAATGTGGAAGTGAACTTATTAAATTGGAAAGGAATATTCCCAAGAATATTCTTTGGCTGTGATGTTAAGAGAGAGGAATCATGGACTTCATTTTGGGAAGGCTTGGGCTTTAGCCCAGAGATGAAGGAGGGATTCAATATAGACTTCTAGGGATTAGTTTGAGGTGTAGAGGGATGCAAACTGAACTTTTATGGAGAAGGGGCTGGTGGATGGGTTTTGGCCCGAAAGATGTAGCATGGACTTTTAGGGGTCCATTCTTGGGCTCGGCCTGAGGAACAAAAGGGATGTTTTATGGACTTGTGGATAGAGTATTAGGCCGGTTGGCCCAATGAAGTGGAGGGAGAAGATGTAGACTTTGTAGGGATTTTCATGGGCTTAGCCCTATAACGAGAGCGAGGCAAGGTAGACTTTTTGGAAGACTTTATGGGCTTCGGCCCGACAAAGAAGAGGGAGGCGATATAGACTTTTTCCCGAGTCTTTGGGTCCGCATGGAGACAGTTAACCTAGTGGGTCCCACCCTTTTTTCCTTTTTCTTTTTTTTCTTTTCCCTTCTCCTTCTCTCTCCTTCTTATCTCTTTCTTCTCTCTCTCCTTCTTATCCTCTTCTTCCTTTCTCTTTCCTTCTTTCCTTCCTTCTCTCTCTTTTTCTTGCTCTGCTGCCAGGAGACAAAGGCCGGGAGGGAGGGGCGCCGGCCGGGCGAAGGCGCGGCAAGGGCAGTGGAGCGGCGCGACACACTAGCGCGGCGCGGCGCGGGGTTGGCGGCCGAGCGGCGCGGGCATGCAGGGCTGGCAGCGTGCGGCGCGCGGCCAGGAGGCGGCTCGCACGGCGTAGGCGGCGGCGCGCGTGCGGCGCGGGCGCGCCTCGGCCGAGACGGCGGCAGCGGCGTCGGCGAGCGGCGGCACGGCCGGAACGGCGCGCGGGCGCGGCGCCTGCGGCCTGGGCGACGCGGCGTCGGCTTGCGGCCAGGCAGGTGCGCGCGGGCCGCGAGGCGGCGCCGGCCTGGGCGGCGCGTCCTGCAGTGCCGCGGCGGAGCAGGGCGCCGGCTGCGTGGGGGGGCGGCTGGGAGCAGCGGCCGGTCGGCTAGGCGCCGACTGCGGCTGGGAGCGGCGGCTTGGTGCCGGCTGCATCGCGCGGTGTGGTGGGTGGCGTCGGCGCGTGGCAGGGAAGAGGAAGGGGGTGGCTCGGCAGGGGAGGAAGAAGGAGGAGGACTGAGCATGAAGAAGAAGAAATAGGAGAAGAAAGTCAGCCACCTTGACACGACGAACTTCGGGAACTTCGGCGAATCGGCTCCGGAGTGGTAAAAATAGAGTGGTGAATCGGCTGAGGTACTCCACGGTAAGTTTTCTCCGGTATTTATACTGTCAGGGTGATTCGAGAGGAGGAACTTGGCGATGAGAACGTCCATTGATGCGCCTGTGCATGTTTCTCCATCTACAGCTCCCCTGGCGATAGCTGCTGCCTGACTTGCTCGGCGAGCAGCGCGGAGCGGTGCCTAACTCCAGCGGAGAAGACGGAGACGATGCCAAACTCTCACTGTGTACTGGCAAGACGGTGCCTAATCGTCGCTTTTACAGGGAGCTTAGGAAAGAAAATAGGGGCAAAGAAATGTGTTTGAACGAGTGTTGGATGAACCTAATTAACTTGCCTGACTTAATGAAAATGTAAAGAACTATGGGTACAGGAAAAATGACAGATAATCGCCGGGCGGTAGAATTCCAAAAATATTACAAAATACTTGAATGGGAAGGAAATGACTGTCGATACATGCATAGAAATATTGATTTTAATATGCACACGTATAGGAAATATTGGTCCGGTGGTCGATGTCTAAAAATAAATATTTTTAGACTATCTGAATGGTTGGGAGATTATTTGACGACACGGTTAAAATCCCGAAATCGAAATTTCAACCGTACGGGTTTTTGGAAAGGTTTAGGAAGGAGTACTCGAACTTCAAATTCTGAATAATGGGAATTTAATTTTTGGGAGACGATATCATGATCAAGATTCTGGGTTCACAAGGGAACGGATCAATTGAGATCTTTGGCACAAAAATCCTAAATACACTCAAAGAACCAAATTTTTGAAAATAGGATTTTTGACGAAAATCGGGGCGTTACACTTACAGTAGGATATTGATTTCTAAAATTTCAAATATGAAATAGTTGACATAGAACTTGTGAAAATAGTAGAAAATTCATTTCTAATAGTGAACTAAATTTATGTAGAATCAGGAAAGTATGAACTTTAACTGAGTAATGTAAAATATGACACTTTTTGTACAGAAAATGTAGCTATAATTATGAATAACATAAAAACACTTATTTTGCACCTAGGACTTATTTAATTCCTAGAAAATTACTAGTTAATTCCAAAATTATGAATCTGTTCATTTTAGAAATATGTATCATTTAATCTGGATGAAAGGAATTTGATAAAACTACCTCCTAAAACCAGTTTAAACAAATAACTAATTTTCTTTTCGTTGAACTTATAAAATTCATAACTTTCAAAATAGCAATGATAAAATAGAAATTTCTTCACCTAAAATCAGGTTAAAACATGACTAACTCACTATGAAGAATTCATACATTTTAGAGCATTTTGGATTCTTCGCATTATTTGGATGTTTATTTGTATCGTACGTTATAATTATTTAGATTCCGACGTTCCGGAGTATGTGGAGCAAGATCCTGAATTTGAGTGTGATTTCTCACAGCAGACAGGCAAGCATCTAAGCATATAGAATCCCTATTTTACTAAAATGATTTGATTGCAAAATAATATATATGCATGTGTTGATTTACTACAAACTTATCGATAATGGTTAGTTTTGGTTATGCCTAATTGATGCATGTCCTTTCTTGTTTCGTTGTTGCCATTTATCCTTGTAACCTCGGGATAGAGATATTTGGGAATGTTTTATTGTTACATCGATGCTTAGCCATGCTTAGGTCTATTAGTGTTAAAAGTCGATAGATGGAGCTATCGATTGAATTTATTCACTATTTGCGATTATGGGCATAAAATCTGACTACTTTCACTAAATGGTTCATATGGAAAATATGCTTTAACTTGGACGAGTGATAGGGCGATGAAGGGATGGTGGTTTTCCCTGATGAAAGTAGCCTCGTCTGGGTTGTTAAGGACCGAACATATTGACCTCTATTCAAGCACCTTACGTACTACCACACGCCGGTATGGGACGGCTTGACTTAGTACTACGTTGCACTGTGATCATCTACGCTACGCTGGTCAATCGTGAGGATGGTTGTTCCTTTGGAGAACCCAGGTGTGCCGTGTTTTGGCAGGGGGTGTCTCCCACGATGGTGAGCCCGCCTTAGCCACATCACGCACGCACGTGGCTAAGTCGTCAGGGGCCCAGGCATGGTTTAAGTAGTTGGGGTGTGACTAGGAAAGGGCATGTTATGAGCTTGTGTCACTTGTGAGTCACACCTGTGTGCGTGTGAAAGCATTTGATTCTTGTTCACTTCGTGTGGGTAAAGATGTACCCCTCTGATCATAGTAAAACTATTCGAATAGCCATGTCCACGGTTACAGGACGATCGTTTGATGTGTTAGCTCAACTATGTTAGCATCAAACCGGGTTAAATGGGTTGGTTAGTCTTGGATATGCGATGAATATGTTGATAAGCCATAGTTGGACAATGGTTGTCCATGGATGGTGATGAGAGCACGGGTTGTGCTGATACATAAATGGTATTGAGAGCATGGGTTGTGCTTATTGGTGATTAAATTTCAGATTATGTTACTTTAGAAATTCCATGTTTTTCAACTTGTTACTTGCTAAATCAAATTGGCTTCTATGCAAAACTTGAACCATTATGCCATCTTTTAAGGTAGAAGCTTGCATTCTCCTTTGTTCTATATATATATATTAAAGAGTAAGTCTTGCGAGTATATTCCGTACTTAACCCGATGTCTGCAACTTTCAGACGAAGATGCCGGTGAACTTGTTTGTTCTTACTACCCTACCGAGGGCGGTGAGGGTGGTGAGTAGTTTTCAGCTTGACTCTTGCCCCGGTTGGTTGCCCTTGTGGGATGGTGGGCAAACCACAGGTTTTACTTTTGCTTATGTGAACTTATAAAACTTCCGCTGCTATAGTTTGAGTTGTATGATGGGTGGTTGAATCCCATTATAATATATGTATTTTGCTGATCTGTTATCCATGTTTATGCATTTGTGATGGTTATCAATTGCTTGCGATGAAAGTGCAAGGCTAGTCGCTTTTCCTGGGGACTAGCTAAGCACGAGTATGAATTTTGAGCAATTGAGATGATTGTAGAGCTCTTGCAATTTGAACAAATGCATAAACATGGATAACAGATCAGCAAAATACATATATTATAATGGGATTCAACCACCCATCATACAACTCAAACTATAGCAGCGGAAGTTTTATAAGTTCACATAAGCAAAAGTAAAACCTGTGGTTTGCCCACCATCCCACAAGGGCAACCAACCGGGGCAAGAGTCAAGCTGAAAACTACTCACCACCCTCACCGCCCTCGGTAGGGTAGTAAGAACAAACAAGTTCACCGGCATCTTCGTCTGAAAGTTGCAGACATCGGGTTAAGTACGGAATATACTCGCAAGACTTACTCTTTAATATATATATATAGAACAAAGGAGAATGCAAGCTTCTACCTTAAAAGATGGCATAATGGTTCAAGTTTTGCATAGAAGCCAATTTGATTTAGCAAGTAACAAGTTGAAAAACATGGAATTTCTAAAGTAACATAATCTGAAATTTAATCACCAATAAGCACAACCCATGCTCTCAATACCATTTATGTATCAGCACAACCCGTGCTCTCATCACCATCCATGGACAACCATTGTCCAACTATGGCTTATCAACATATTCATCGCATATCCAAGACTAACCAACCCATTTAACCCGGTTTGATGCTAACATAGTTGAGCTAACACATCAAACGATCGTCCTGTAACCGTGGACATGGCTATTCGAATAGTTTTACTATGATCAGAGGGGTACATCTTTACCCACACGAAGTGAACAAGAATCAAATGCTTTCACACGCACACAGGTGTGACTCACAAGTGACACAAGCTCATAACATGCCCTTTCCTAGTCACACCCCAACTACTTAAACCATGCCTGGGCCCCTGACGACTTAGCCACGTGCGTGCGTGATGTGGCTAAGGCGGGCTCACCATCGTGGGAGACACCCCCTGCCAAAACACGGCACACCTGGGTTCTCCAAAGGAACAACCATCCTCACGATTGACCAGCGTAGCGTAGATGATCACAGTGCAACGTAGTACTAAGTCAAGCCGTCCCATACCGGCGTGTGGTAGTACGTAAGGTGCTTGAATAGAGGTCAATATGTTCGGTCCTTAACAACCCAGACGAGGCTACTTTCATCAGGGAAAACCACCATCCCTTCATCGCCCTATCACTCGTCCAAGTTAAAGCATATTTTCCATATGAACCATTTAGTGAAAGTAGTCAGATTTTATGCCCATAATCGCAAATAGTGAATAAATTCAATCGATAGCTCCATCTATCGACTTTTAACACTAATAGACCTAAGCATGGCTAAGCATCGATGTAACAATAAAACATTCCCAAATATCTCTATCCCGAGGTTACAAGGATAAATGGCAACAACGAAACAAGAAAGGACATGCATCAATTAGGCATAACCAAAACTAACCATTATCGATAAGTTTGTAGTAAATCAACACATGCATATATATTATTTTGCAATCAAATCATTTTAGTAAAATAGGGATTCTATATGCTTAGATGCTTGCCTGTCTGCTGTGAGAAATCACACTCAAATTCAGGATCTTGCTCCACATACTCCGGAACGTCGGAATCTAAATAATTATAACGTACGATACAAATAAACATCCAAATAATGCGAAGAATCCAAAATGCTCTAAAATGTATGAATTCTTCATAGTGAGTTAGTCATGTTTTAACCTGATTTTAGGTGAAGAAATTTCTATTTTATCATTGCTATTTTGAAAGTTATGAATTTTATAAGTTCAACGAAAAGAAAATTAGTTATTTGTTTAAACTGGTTTTAGGAGGTAGTTTTATCAAATTCCTTTCATCCAGATTAAATGATACATATTTCTAAAATGAACAGATTCATAATTTTGGAATTAACTAGTAATTTTCTAGGAATTAAATAAGTCCTAGGTGCAAAATAAGTGTTTTTATGTTATTCATAATTATAGCTACATTTTCTGTACAAAAAGTGTCATATTTTACATTACTCAGTTAAAGTTCATACTTTCCTGATTCTACATAAATTTAGTTCACTATTAGAAATGAATTTTCTACTATTTTCACAAGTTCTATGTCAACTATTTCATATTTGAAATTTTAGAAATCAATATCCTACTGTAAGTGTAACGCCCCGATTTTCGTCAAAAATCCTATTTTCAAAAATTTGGTTCTTTGAGTGTATTTAGGATTTTTGTGCCAAAGATCTCAATTGATCCGTTCCCTTGTGAACCCAGAATCTTGATCATGATATCGTCTCCCAAAAATTAAATTCCCATTATTCAGAATTTGAAGTTCGAGTACTCCTTCCTAAACCTTTCCAAAAACCCGTACGGTTGAAATTTCGATTTCGGGATTTTAACCGTGTCGTCAAATAATCTCCCAACCATTCAGATAGTCTAAAAATATTTATTTTTAGACATCGACCACCGGACCAATATTTCCTATACGTGTGCATATTAAAATCAATATTTCTATGCATGTATCGACAGTCATTTCCTTCCCATTCAAGTATTTTGTAATATTTTTGGAATTCTACCGCCCGGCGATTATCTGTCATTTTTCCTGTACCCATAGTTCTTTACATTTTCATTAAGTCAGGCAAGTTAATTAGGTTCATCCAACACTCGTTCAAACACATTTCTTTGCCCCTATTTTCTTTCCTAAGCTCCCTGTAAAAGCGACGATTAGGCACCGTCTTGCCAGTACACAGTGAGAGTTTGGCATCGTCTCCGTCTTCTCCGCTGGAGTTAGGCACCGCTCCGCGCTGCTCGCCGAGCAAGTCAGGCAGCAGCTATCGCCAGGGGAGCTGTAGATGGAGAAACATGCACAGGCGCATCAATGGACGTTCTCATCGCCAAGTTCCTCCTCTCGAATCACCCTGACAGTATAAATACCGGAGAAAACTTACCGTGGAGTACCTCAGCCGATTCACCACTCTATTTTTACCACTCCGGAGCCGATTCGCCGAAGTTCCCGAAGTTCGTCGTGTCAAGGTGGCTGACTTTCTTCTCCTATTTCTTCTTCTTCATGCTCAGTCCTCCTCCTTCTTCCTCCCCTGCCGAGCCACCCCCTTCCTCTTCCCTGCCACGCGCCGACGCCACCCACCACACCGCGCGATGCAGCCGGCACCAAGCCGCCGCTCCCAGCCGCAGTCGGCGCCTAGCCGACCGGCCGCTGCTCCCAGCCGCCCCCCCACGCAGCCGGCGCCCTGCTCCGCCGCGGCACTGCAGGACGCGCCGCCCAGGCCGGCGCCGCCTCGCGGCCCGCGCGCACCTGCCTGGCCGCAAGCCGACGCCGCGTCGCCCAGGCCGCAGGCGCCGCGCCCGCGCGCCGTTCCGGCCGTGCCGCCGCTCGCCGACGCCGCTGCCGCCGTCTCGGCCGAGGCGCGCCCGCGCCGCACGCGCGCCGCCGCCTACGCCGTGCGAGCCGCCTCCTGGCCGCGCGCCGCACGCTGCCAGCCCTGCATGCCCGCGCCGCTCGGCCGCCAACCCCGCGCCGCGCCGCGCTAGTGTGTCGCGCCGCTCCACTGCCCTTGCCGCGCCTTCGCCCGGCCGGCGCCCCTCCCTCCCGGCCTTTGTCTCCTGGCAGCAGAGCAAGAAAAAGAGAGAGAAGGAAGGAAAGAAGGAAAGAGAAAGGAAGAAGAGGATAAGAAGGAGAGAGAGAAGAAAGAGATAAGAAGGAGAGAGAAGGAGAAGGGAAAAGAAAAAAAAGAAAAAGGAAAAAAGGGTGGGACCCACTAGGTTAACTGTCTCCATGCGGACCCAAAGACTCGGGAAAAAGTCTATATCGCCTCCCTCTTCTTTGTCGGGCCGAAGCCCATAAAGTCTTCCAAAAAGTCTACCTTGCCTCGCTCTCGTTATAGGGCTAAGCCCATGAAAATCCCTACAAAGTCTACATCTTCTCCCTCCACTTCATTGGGCCAACCGGCCTAATACTCTATCCACAAGTCCATAAAACATCCCTTTTGTTCCTCAGGCCGAGCCCAAGAATGGACCCCTAAAAGTCCATGCTACATCTTTCGGGCCAAAACCCATCCACCAGCCCCTTCTCCATAAAAGTTCAGTTTGCATCCCTCTACACCTCAAACTAATCCCTAGAAGTCTATATTGAATCCCTCCTTCATCTCTGGGCTAAAGCCCAAGCCTTCCCAAAATGAAGTCCATGATTCCTCTCTCTTAACATCACAGCCAAAGAATATTCTTGGGAATATTCCTTTCCAATTTAATAAGTTCACTTCCACATTTCAGAAAATCCAGTAATCCTCCAAAATCCGTATCTCCCCAACCGTAAGTCCAATTGACTCCGTTCAACTTCCTCAATCTTTCTAAAAATGAGGTCTACCCAAGGGCACAATTAGTTTATAATAGTTATTATCTACTTTATAGGGTTTTGGATGTTTTTCTCTTTTCGATCGCGTAGTGGACGTTTCGGAGGTGCACCGGACGTGGGTTTTCTCGAAGATTTGAAGACCAACAATAAGGCAAGCCACTCTTCGATCATATTGCTCCTAGTTTATAAAATGTGTTGATTGCAAACTTGCATGTTTAGCGTACACAATTATTTTGATCGGCCATTGGTCTACGAGCACATGACCGACGGACCAACCTATGTAGTTGCATTATTCTCCGTAGGACCTTGTTAAAAACTTAACCCTTGTCGCTCCACCACAGCAGTACCTCAATACTCACGCTCTCTAGGCGTAGGTATCCTTTTGCACTATTTGTTTATGTCAGGTTTATATATGGTTATCGATGTGGAAAAACTTGGGTTGTGAAAGGTTTATAAAACCCGACTCGGGGAGTCGGTGACTTTGAAAACAAAAAGGTTTTGTGGGAGAAAACTTGCGGTGCGAATCCTCTCCTGTGTGGTTTGGTTTCGTAGTCGTGCATAAGGACCGTTTCCTTTGGGTTTTACATCCGAGCATCTCACAGTACGACCACATGGGTAGAATGGGATGCCCCTAGATGAGTAACTAACTGAAACATAGATGTCTAGCATGTTGGCAGGTGAGGAGCACCGGTATGGTGGAGTTTACGGCAATCTCCTGTAGTGGGGATGTGTCGGGGGTCCATACGGTGGGGCCTGAGTAGATGAGGGCTTGAAAGTTGGCCTGATGCTTGGTGGAGAGATTCCACCCATCTGTGTGACACGAGACATTTATGGTTTGGTTAGAGAAAGGCTTTGTCGCGAACTTTCAATACCGGCCAGTATCGGTGTAAGCTTTGTGTCTTGTGGGAAAAGCGTACAGTCTCTGTAGAGGTTTGATTGAACTGTTCGAACAGCCGTGCCCACGGTCAAAGGCGAATGTGAGGTGATGCCCATAGCATAGATTTGTTTTTAAAACTCATTTAATAAATTGGTTCGTGGAATGGGAACCGTTACCAGAGTCCTTCTTTGTGAAGGACGGCCAGCCTTCGTGGTTGGGAACAGGCCTGTGTGACCTGGGGTGTCGTTTGGCACCATAGGGCCGAGAGGGCCGGTTTAGGGGCCGAGATGGCCGAGTTTGGGTTGGTAGGTCGAGAGGACCGGACCCGGAGTTGTTAACCTTGAGACTTGGTTAACGGATGATTATTGAAGAGAATGTTGGTTTATGTTTTGAAAGTGAAAAGAAGCTAATAAAGAAGGAAGTGCTATGAATGCTAAAATTTGACTTTCCCGCTCGAGTCATTGCAAAGCAACTCGTGGGTGGATTGAGGTGAGACGTCTCTCTCTCCGAAGGGAAAGTTACTTGAAAACCTACACTTAGACCTTTAAAAAAGAAAAGTGTTTTAAAAATGATTTGCTAAACAAACTCAGCCTGTCTTTGATGCTTACATGTACACATTTTCTAATGGCTTTTTGAGTACGAAAGTACTCAATCCCCATTGTTGTTGTTTTTCCCCTCTTGGCTTATGTTCAGGAAGAAGATGAATGTTGGAGTTTCGTCCCTAAACCCAAACTACTGCCGGTGGTTTTGGTGCCCTAGCTCCGCTAAGTTTCGCTGCTGCTGACTCTGATTGGAGGTTGCAACTCAGGGATTACCCGAAGCTACAACGTAAAGGTATATTGTATTTATTTAAATCTTGCGTTGATTCATCATGTTACTGCTGGTACCAGCATCATTATCCTGGGACTGGTACCTGTTTTGTGGTTCCGTGGGAAAGCGGTTCGCCGCTCTCCTGCGGCACACCCTCCTCGGTGCCATTTGTACAGTGGCGTAGGGGCGGGGTGTGACAGTAAGCATAGGTTTTTATTATACCATATTAAAGTTTACAAATTTATGAATCTACTGGAGTTGGTTTCATCTCAAAAGGAGTTATAAATAATTTGATATGAATTTTACAAGTTTGATACAATTTTCAGTTGACAAGATATAGATTTATCTATTTTCTTTAATATTTCCAAAATAACAATCATTGGGTCCACAGGTCAGCCTCTGACTATTTTGCAGAAAAGCCCCTGGAGTTCCTGGACTAAAACCCGAGGTCCTTAACACGTGCTAATACATATATTATTAAGAATCCCTAAGTTTTAATCTATTTGCAAATGAGTCCTAGGGTCCACATGTCATACATAGAAATTTTACAAATAGAACCTTGCATATTTTAATTTCTTGCTAAACAAATCCCAGCCTATTAGATGAAGTGGGGCCCACCTGTCATTGGCTCAATGGAGAGAAAGGGAGCAGCAGCAGCTGGCGCAGGCTGGGGCTACATAGGCGGCTGGTGGAGGGCGTCGGCGGCGAACGGCAGTTCCTCGGCGGGTGCAACCAAAAGGAGAAAAATGCGCCTGCCTCTTGCGCACCCAACGGTGGTTGTCTCATCACCGGAGATGGTCGGAATCGACACCAGCGACAGCGCGAGCGGTGACGGCTTCTCGGCTGCAGGTGCAAGTCAAGGTCCGGCTCAAATCGATGCGAACGAACACATGCATATGGTCCTATAGGACTCCTAGAGACTTACCAAGGGGTTAGAAATGGTCGGCGGAACTCAGACAGCGACGGCGACTGAGAAAGAACTCCGGCGGCGGTGAAGAGCTCGAGGACAACGTCGCTAGGTCCAGTCGGCCATTCAACTGCCAAATCAAAGTATGCCTCGACTCAGGAGCTGCAAGAGGATGGTGTAAGTGCAAGGAATTGACTTGAAGCTTACCGGAGTGGAAGGGATCAACGACGGCGTCGGTTGGCCGGAGCTAGGGAAGATGACGGCGATCTCCCTCGTCGGTGGATGATTCATGAAATTGATTGAGGGCTTTTGAAGAGGATCTCGAGGCATGGTCGATGGCGCAGTGGCTCGGCCTGCGGTGGACTCAGTCGTGCTGCCCGACGATGATGACAACGGCGGCACAGTCCGGAGCGCACTCTTAAGCATCGTCGGCATGGAGGTGTTCCCGTCGGTCGGCTGCGCGAAACCGAAATGTGTCAAACTGAAACTTGCTCGGTATGGAGAGGTGAGCATGGAACATGGAAGAGATGGAGATGGCAGTGGCTCGTCGGTGACGGCGGCTATCGTCGTTCTCACGACCGGTGGCAAGTTTTCAGAGCTATGGATAAGTTAGGGTTTCTCTCCCTCGATTGGATCGGCGCAGGAGTGAAATGGGGGAGGAGGTGATGCCACTGGAGAGGGTATAGCGGACGTCGGCTGCTGCCACGGCGGTAGACACGCGTCGAACACCAGCGTCGATCTCTTGCTGCTCTCTGTCTCTCTCTGTGTGTTACAGCGGTGGAAAAGTATATGCACCGAGTTAGAGCTAGCCTGTGTGACTGCTATGTGGGTCCAGGCGATGTGCACAAAGGTAACAAGAGAGAGATGGGTATAGAATCTGGTAAACACAGTGCTCAGAGAGTATTAGGGTTTTTTCCTTATTTAATTTTCTCTCCCTTCTTTAAAATTCCAAAACTCAATTTCTGTGCAAAATAAAATAATGTGGATTTTTTTGGTAGTAGTTAAAAATACCTAGGTTCTATTTTATTTGGTTTCACACAAAAATAATCTATATTTTATTCTCAGGAAAATAGAGATTCAGTTTAGCCAAAATTGGTTTGAATTTTTAAAAGGTCAAAACCTACAAAATAAATTCTGGAAAAATTTTATTAATTCATGATAAATAAACTAGTATTTAAATAAATTATAATTCCGATACCTTTCTAAGTGATAAAATACACATATAAGATGGATGTTAGTTTTGCCGATTAGGGTTTAGTAATAAACTATAGTTTGACTGCTTTGACCTAATTATTTGGGTTATCAAAAGTACATACTAAATTATACCAAAATTCCAGTGAGTTATATATATTAAATAGTATCTACATGAATTTCCCCATGATTTTATATTGCACCAATTATTTTTAAATATTCACTAAGCTTATCTTTACTTATATGCTTCCTATTATAAAATATAATTTAGTGCTGTAAAATTATATTTAGATAATTCTTGACCTAATATGATGTTGTTGAGCATGATTTATACTTTTAGTTACTCAATTTCATATATTTTACATCCTTGTAAAAAATACTTTAAGTGTTTGTTTCAGGTTTTTAAGTTAATGCTCATGAGTCCTAATATGAAATACCAATAAAATCCATAAACAAGAAAAAGAACTCAAATCTCAACAATACATCAGGCAACTACATGCACACACTATGTTTTATTTTCTTTCTTGAAACTATCAAGAAAAAGGTTTTAAATTAATCACGAATTTATAAATCAAAATTAATGTTCTTAGGCTCGCCCAGGGTTTTTGTATGGAAAATTTTAGTGTCTCTAATTCACGAAAAATCATTTTCCATATTTTAGATGCAAAATGGAGATTTAAAATTTTGGGTATGTTACAATTCTTGCTTTAAATCGCTGGAATTTGATGCCTCCTTCGAATCAGCATTCATAGCCCCCAGCCGCCATCTCCAGCGCCATTCCTCCCTCCCTCATAATCGGCTTCTCCTCCCCGTCCTATAAAACGGAGCCTCCTCCTTCCCTCATTCCGTTTTGCTTCCTCCCAAGTCCCTAGCCACCTCACCACCTCCTCCCTCTCTCCCCGACTGCCGACCGCCTCCAGCCGTCTTTAGCACGCTGCCCGGGTGCTTGCTTGCCGTGACGTCTCCTCCCTCGACATTGCAGCATCATTCCCCATCCCGCCCAGGCCCCATCTTCGCTGAAAACCCGCCGCATCACCGTCACGCATATTGCCTCCTCCCTCCCCACCCTACCCCCGCTCGCCGTCCTCCTCGCCTCATCTCTCTCTGTGCTTGCTCCGACCGCCGCTCGCCCCGCTTCGTCGGCCAGCCGATCCGCCCCGTCCGTAGCCTACTCCGGCCACCGTTCGCCCCACTCTGCCGGCCGCCCGCCCACCCCGGTCGTCGCTCGCTCCGGCCACAAGGAGAGAGAGATAAGATATAGAGAAGAGGGGAGAGAGAGGGGGAGTGGGAAGGAGGGGTAAGGCTGACATGTGAGGCCCATGTGGGTCCCACCAATTTTTAATTATTTTTTGTGTATAGCTGACATGTGAGCCCATGATTTTTATTATTTTTTTGGATCGAATTATTACGTAAACGTCACGTCAATTCCACATCAGATGAAGACCGAGTCAAATTAGCCAGCCAAAACCATTTTCCAAACCGTCGAGAGACCATGTTTGTACCGGTTTTGATAGTTGAGGGACCCGTTATATCTGGTTTTTTTAGTTAAAGAACGAAAATCGAATTCGTTGAAAAATTAAGGAACCTGAGATGAACTTATTCCTTTTATAATTTGAGAGTTAGACAAATTGAAGCGAGGAAGCGCAATAGCGCACGTGCAACTGAGTGTTTCGTGCACGCAACATTCCAATCCATGGTGATCATTATTCTTCAGCATAGAAAATGAGATTCCGTGACCGTGATCAACTGATCATTACGTGCAGAACTAACTATATTTTTTTTCTTGACGAATCTTGTTTTTATTCGCTCTCATGGGAGAGATATTTCGTCAAAGAAAAGAACTTTCATAATGTTCGAAATACTATATTTTGTTTTCAATAGATGGTTGCTGTTAATTTTTTAATATACGTTTAATCATGTATCCTATTAAAAAACTACATAATAATTATTATTTTGTTGTGTCTTGGTTTAACTATTAAAGAAACTTTAAGCACAACTTGCACATTTTCTCATATTTACATAAAATTTTAAAATGGTAAAACATGTACTCTCTCTTTTTTTTTAATACACGATGTCATTGATTTTTTATTTAATATGTTTGATCATTTGTTTTATTCAATAATTTTGTGCAAATGTTAAAAATATAAGTATCGCTTAAAGTTTTCTTAGTGATAAATCAAGTCACAACAAAAGAAAATATATTCACTTAAATTTTAAATTTTTTGAATAAGACAAATGATCAAACATGATGTAAAAAGTATACGGCATCATATATTATGTGCCTCTTTGAATCATAGGAATAAAAAAAATAGAGGGATAAAAAAATATAGGATTCTGATAGAAATACAAGTGTAAAACAAAGGATTGCAAAACACAAAAATCACAGGAATGATTTTTTGATATGACCGTAGGAAAAACACAGGAATCGAATGAGAGAGATAAACTCAAAGGAATTTTTCCGAGAGGTTATACTTCCTGTTAAGTTTCATATAAAATCTACACGCAATAAGTCATTCCATAAGAATTTATAAGATTTGAAAAAATTGTCCTTTGAATCAAAGGACTAAATAAATTTTTTTTTATAATATTTCAATCTTATAAAATTACTTCATAAATTCTTTGATTCGAAGATACTCAAAACAGAGGTAGTATTAAAAATCAATGGCATCATGTACTCCCTTCATTTCATGTTATAAGTCGTTTTGATTTTTTTCTAGTCAAATTTTTTTAAGTTTGATCAAATTTATTTAAAAGTTTAGCAATATTCACAACATCAAATTAGTTTTATTAAAACTAACATTTAATATATTTTGATATGTTATGTGTTTTGTGTTGAAAATATTATTGCATTTTCTTATAATTTAAAAAGTTTTAGCAGGGAAAAAAAATCAAAACTACTTATAATATTATAAATATAATATTATAAAACGGAGGGGGGAGTATTAAAAACCAGAGCAATATGACTTGAACTCCTCGCTACTTAAAAAAAACTTAAACTACTCAGTATACCAGGCTACATGGATTAAATTTAATAGCCTAGTTATCCACTATACCAAATTGCCATGGAGCAGCATTATTGTACACCAAGCACCCCAACGACCCGCAACATCTCGTGCACCATGTGCAGATTTCTCTACTTATCACGCATGCCATTAAAGATTAAAGTACCTGCATCATTGTTATGCTACAGTGACACCAGCTGCTGTCAGTGAGACAAAGAACCGAACAGTTGGTTTTTGTTAACCAACTACGAATTAAAAGCCACATGCGAGGAATCATCTACAATAGCGGCGAATCAGTGGTGGAATGCATTTATGCATGTCACTGTACGGCGGATTTTGGTGTCCTTAGTTTTTTTTTCTCTTTAATTTTTTTTAGGAGACTGATAGGGAGTCTTCTCCCATCTCTGTTACCAGAAACGCACAGCAGTGAATTGAGTATTAACGGTTACGAACTGGAGAACTGATTTATTTAATTTTAAAAAGAAGTTTCTATATATTTTTTTAAAAAAAACACACTGTTTATTTCGAAAAATGAATGGAGATTGGAGAAGCTGATTTAAATTCTGCCTAAGAATCGAGGAGTGCTGGTTACGAATTGGATGGCCAAGAAATCGTATTCGTGATTTCGACCTGATATTTCAATGTTTTATTAGGTCGTATAAAAGCACTATATTGGTGAAAAGAAATAGGAGTAGGAGAATATCCCGGTCCCTTTAACATTTAATCACAAGATTTTTATATTTGAGAGTATATGATTGGGACATTTCGTAAGATGACAACGAAAAGGCTTAAGCAATTAAAGTGCTCAACAAACACCTACCATATCTGCCGATATAATTTAGAATTTTCCTACACATCTAAATTTAAATATCCACTTTTATCCCTGAAAGAAAATTAAAATTAAAATTTGTTCAAATGAAGTCCACTCAAAATTTTAAATTCCATTCGAATTTAGATTTTAACAACCTACTAGCCTCTCCTCTACAACTACAAGAGGCAAAGCGAAAGGTTCAAGAAAGCGGTTACCTCGAGTCCACCCATCCATCTCCTCCAACCCCAAGATCCCCCACCCAAATCCACCTCCGGCAGCGGCGGCGGCGATGGCCGGCGGCGAGTACACCCCGGCGGACGCGGAGGCGGACCTCCTCCTCCCGCCGGCGGCGGGGTCGTCGCCGGAGGAGCCGGCGGCGCGGCCCCCGCCGGCGGACACGCTGGGCCTCGCCTACGCCATCTTCTTCACGCTCGGCACCGGCTTCCTCCTCCCATGGAACGCCTACATCACCGCCGTCGACTACTTCTCCTACCTCTACCCGGGCGCCGCCGTCGACCGCGTCTTCTCCGTCTCCTACATGCTCTCCTGCTTCCTCCCGCTCGTCCTCATCGTGCTCTGCTTCCCGAAATCCAGCGCGCCGGCGAGGATCAACACGGGGCTGTCGCTATTCACGGTGGCTCTCCTCATCGTACCCGTCATGGACGCCGCCTACGTCAAGGGGGTGCCTGGGCTGTACGGCGCGTTCGATGTCACCGTTGCCGCCACGGTGCTTTGCGGCGTCGCCGACGCGCTCGTGCAGGGTGGGGTTATCGGATTCGCCGGCGAGCTTCCCGAGCGGTACATGCAGGCTGTCGTCGCTGGAACCGCGACCTCTGGTAATGCTAATGCCTCCCCCGATTTCTTGGATTTGAATAGTTTCTCCTGAATTTTTTGCACATATCTGTTCACAAACCAGTTACTCGGTTTGACATTTAGAGCGGTCGAATGAATTTATGGCGATTTTGTGCAATAATTTTCTGAGCTGAATTTAGTCAAAGCGGTCAATTGTCTTGGTACAGTTGAATTCTGTGATGGTTGAATAGTGCCCCCTAAAATTGTTAACACGTCCGTTCACAAATCAAGTTTGACATCTAGAGAATTCATGGCGGTTTCTGCAAAAAAATATCTGATCCGAATTTAGTCAAAATGTTCAATTCTCACCTGCCAATTACATGTGTGGGGTGAGAAATTCGAGCAGGATTATTCACTGTGCCAGTCTGTTGTTGTGCATATAAATAAGGTGATTTGAAGTTAGTGGTCAAGAAACAACTACTGGCCATCTGGGTTTAAAACTTTAAATCCATCAAATTAAGGTTAGAGTGACGCCAATGAAGTACTTGCAAACTTTACACATTCAAGTGAAGAAATTGCAAATACAGGAATTTCAAGAACCAAAAGGCAATGTGGGAACATACCGGCACCTTACCAATCCGCGTACTTGTTGCAATTCAGATTGGTTTGACGATTGTTGCAATACACTGTGACATTGTTTCTTATATTGAATTTTGCAGGTGTGCTTGTCTCAGCATTGAGGGTAATTACCAAAGGAGTATACCCGCAAGACGCCGATGGGTTAAGGAAAAGCGCGATCCTCTACTTCGTTGTTAGCATTGTTGTCATGATCATCTGCATAGTGTGCTACAATGTGGCCGACAAGCTTCCGGTTGTCGTGTACTACAAGAACATCAAGAAGAGGGCTCAGAAGGCAGAGGAGGACGGTGGCATGTTTGGATCAGCCTGGAGGTCAACCTTGTGGAGCATTGTTGGGAGAGTGAAATGGCATGGGATAGGGATAGCTCTCATCTACGCAATCACTCTCTCCATATTTCCAGGATACATCACAGAGGATGTGCACTCTGAGGCACTTAAGGACTGGTACCCAATCATGCTCATCACTGCCTACAATGTGTTTGATCTTGTTGGCAAGTCACTGCCTGCCTTCTACTTCCTCGAGAACGCGAATGTTGCTGTCGCTGGGTCGTTTGGGAGGCTCCTGTTTTACCCTCTCTTCTATGGCTGCCTCCATGGACCCAGCTTCTTCCGCACCGAGATCCCAGTGACCATCCTGACATGTCTTCTTGGACTCACCAATGGATACCTGACCTGCATCCTCATGACCCTCGCACCCAAGGCTGTGCCAATCCAACACTCCGAGACAGCCGGGATAGTCATAGTGCTGTTCCTTGTCGCTGGCCTGGTCGTTGGTTCATTTGTTGCTTGGTTTTGGGTCATTTGATGGTCCTAGTCCAGCCATCCTGTGTATCCATGCCCAGTGTATCATAGTGCCATGTTCAAGCCATTCTTTACTTGTTATTTGCTTCATTTACGCACCAAACGGCCAAGGGTATGTAATTTGTTAGTGTAGCCCGGACAAGAATACTGGTGCTAATGTCTGTAATTTGCTACTATTCATGGAATGCCATCCACTGTCCATATTAACATTCCCAGCTCACATGAACGTAAATTTGCAACATGGTAATTCCATTATTTCCATTCATGTCATCACCTTTTATTTTCACTCCATTTAAGTATGGATGCTTCTAAAAATTCAAAGATTTTACTGGAATTTATGCAAGGATTTTACTGGAATTTCAAGAAAAGGTAAGGCTATGTAATCTTTATTCTGTTGTTGTCTAGTATCAACTTTATATCTTAGAAATGAATTTGAGTTTAATATGAAATTGTGTATAGTTGTCAAATAGTACCTCCTGTGTAGCAGTTTTCAGGTTGTGATTTCCACCATGCATTTCTCCCCTTTAGAGATCGTGTAAGACGAGCTATGAGAGCGCCTTTGAATTGCTTCAAGTTGCTTTCTATGAGCTGCTGTATTCTTTGTTGTCTTTCCAGGTTTACCATAAGTAATCATGCATATCGGAATCATCTTTGCTATAAGTAATCATGCATCTCGGAATCATCAATGTTTCGAGACTGGTGAGTCAGTATGGTACCACAGCTTTATTGAAGCAAACCATACATGTTCTGTACTACTCCCTCCATACTTGTAAAGATTGTCGTCTTAGAGGTTTGAAGAGTTTGTGCAAAGAAAGTCGTTTAAGCGACATGCACCATCCGCTGGACTCTTTTGCCCTTGGCTCTTCGATTCCTACGCCCGGCTTTACTCTGCATCTGCATGCGCCGCTCGTCCGCTCGCTTCGCCCGCTCATCCGCTCGCTGCTCGCCTGATGGCCTTCCGTTCGTCGCCGCTCGCCCGCTCGCTGGAGCACGCGCTTGTTATCAACGCCGTCGAACGTGAGGCGGAGGGGCACGTCCTGGAGGTCGACGGCGACGCCGCAGGCATCCGCGTCAGCCAACACAAGGAGCAGGCGGCGGCGCATGAGCTCAACGAGCGAGCTGGCCGTAAGCGCGTGGAACTCGACAGAGTGAAAGTCGAGGCTGGCCGCCTTGCGCTGGCGCTGCCACACCTCGTCGTCGCCGCCGAAGATGCCGTCGCCGAGAAGGTCCCGCACCATGTCACGAAATCAAATTTCCAAACCGCGCGCGGCATGCAAAACGATGAGCGTGGCACGCAGGAAACCGAATGAACTCAGGCCTCCCCGCGCGGCATGCAGGCAACCCAACGGACACAATGCCATGCAAATACCTCCATGCAAAAAGAACTGCAAAAAACAACACCCAGGACGGAAGCGAACCCAAGACCTCAAGCTCCTGCCCCTCGGCCCTACTTTCGCTAGCCAGTTAACCCGTCGAATATTCTTGTTAGAAAGGTACCCACCATCCTATTTAATAAGGGCAAAGAAGGAAAACTTACATTAATTAATCACTTCTTGATATGCTAAATGCTGTTCTAAACGACAATCTTTAACAATATGAAGAGAGTATAAGTTTAACAACAGGATATGATAATGCTGAAATGCTCTTTATTACAGTTGTAATAATGATGTATTCTACAAAACAAGAGAAAAATGGCTGAAATGCTGCCTATGATAATGTCATGTAAAGGCGGTAGGCTTTGCACCGACCATTTGCTGTAGCAGAAATCACTAACTTGTTGCTGTTCCCAAGACTTGCTACATACTCCTACACACATAGGATCATAATTCAGACAGGATCAAATCACTAGAAGAGAGAATCTGAAGGCAGGCTGGTTGGGGTGTGCTTGCGCGGCGTCCCTGAACACATGCTCAGCGGCGTCCCGAGGATAAACTTTTGCCTTCTCCGGCGGGACGTAGATGTGGACATCGATGAGCTGGAGGCTCAAGAGGTGCTCCATGCCAACAGGTGCTGACCCTGTTAGAATCTCATGAAGAGCTTCATAAGATAAAGTTTTTCACGTAAAACGAAATGACATTAACGTATGATTAATTAAGTTTTAATTATTACAAACTTGAAAAATAGATTTATCTGATATTTTAGAACAACTTTCATATAGAAACACGAAACACACCGTTTAACAGTTTGAAAAACGTGTCAAAAATATTTTATCTTTATCGGGTTTGTAGTACTTCCGATCGCCACCGTACATGCAGACATCGATGAGCTGGAGGCTCAAGAGGTGCTCCATGCCAACAGGTGCTGTATCGATGCCCAGCTCACAACGATCGAACCGCAGCTCGAGACTCCGGAGCTTGGGCATTACACCTGCCTGGAAGCCCAGCTGTGACTGTGAGGCAACATCTCCATCACAGATCAAGATGAGATTCTCCAAAGCTGGGAACGATCCCCCGCCACCTCCGAACATGATGGTGCCCTTGCTCTTCAGCTTCAGTTGCAATCGGAGGTGGACGAGGGAGGGCAGCTCTCCAAGAGCACCAACCTCGTCGGTGCAAACCTCTGACACCAACAGATGTAGGCGGCTGAGTTTAACGAGAGCAGCGTTGATCCATCTGGGAACTCCAGAGAAGCAACAACTTTCCAGATTCAATATCTCAATAGTGCGAGGAAAATCAGATAGTGAACCCAGCAAGCCGTCATCAGAGATACCACGCGGGTAATAGATTTCCAAATATCTGAGGTTTTGGAGTTTTTCAACAGAAGACCCCAGAGAATCAAGGTTACTAGCTGTTGACCACTCCTCTCTGTCAAAGTGCAGTCTCAGTTCCCTTAGATTGGTCAGCTCGCCAAGGGCCTTCAAGTCCATATCCGGGGGAGGACATATGTACAGAGTGCGTAGAGACTTGATGTTGGGTAACCTGTTGAGCAGCACATCCGATGGAAGCGTCAGGGTGGATAGGCAGGGCAAACTAACAATATCTAATGGGATGCTTATTACAGCAGCACGACTTATTTCAAGTGTCTCTAAATGCACAAGACCACATATTCTTCTAGGGAGCTCTACCTCACACTCACTGCCAACAATCATCAAATACCTTAGTAGAAGTAGTTGGCTGATGGCAGTAAGGTCAGCTCGCTCGGAGCTGCTACCCAACATGATGATATGCAGCACTCGGAGATATTTAAACTGCAACAGCAATGGGAGACCACTTGTACTCATTCCAAACAGTGAAAGAGATCGAACTTGAGCAAGGTGAGCAGGAATTGCCCTGCCCTCTATTGACACTGCGCAATCTGATTCTGCAGCCTTAGACTGCAGGGACAGCCGGCGGACCTTATTGCAGCTGTACCCATGCTGCCTAGCGATGGACACGTAGTCTTCACCACTGTACGCAACATTGATGAAATTATCCTCCTTGCACCTGCTCAGGATCAAATCAAGCATCATATCATGCACCCTGCAACCCGTCACCTCCCTATAATAGGTTCGCTCTGGTTGAATCAAACTCCTATTGATAAGCTCATTGAAATAGCTCTTGCCAACATCCCCCAAGTCTTGCCCACAAGAGCTCCTCACAAAGCCTTCGGCTATCCACTGTCTAACAACATCATCCCTGTCGATACTGTAGTCCTCTGGATATTTACCAAGATACAGGAAACATGTTCTAAGATGAAGAGGAAGATTCTTGTAGCTAAGGTTTAGAATTTGCCTCATGCCTTCCAAGCTTGGATTTGTGCCAAATGGGGTACCCAAAGAATTACGTATGCTCTCCCATTCTTGCATTGTTCTTGCCTGTTGATAAGCTAATAGGCTGGCTATAGTAATAATTGCAAGCGGCAAACCTCTACATTTTATTAAGATTTCGGCTGAAACTTCTTCATACTGTGAGGGGCAACCATCCTCAGATCCAAATACTCTTTTAAAGAACAATCTTTTTGAGTCCTCATTATTGAGGGGCTTCATTCTGTGAATGCATTGATGGTTGCTACATGCCCAACAAGCCACATCTTCCACACGGGTGGTTACTATCAATCTGCTAACATTACCATTTTCTGGAAAAGCACAACTAATAATATCCCATGCTTCTCGTTTCCACAGGTCATCGACTACGATAAGATACCTGTCAAATTATTTTTTGCAAATGTTATATTTACATGTAAATATAACTTATTGTTTGCACATGTTATATTTACGTGCATCATCATAAGATATGATTGAAAGTTTAAAACTACAAATGAAACAATTCAGTACAACATTATTTAACAAAAGAAGGTAAATCCATTCAGGCGAATCCGTGAATACCATGGCTAAATTAGCAGATTGATGCCAATCAAGTTTGGTATCACCAAGTAATAGCAACTAAATTATGTATTGTAAGTGGAAGGCTCATCAAGAGACTTGAAATGGTCCCAATTTTTTTTTAATAGAAATCTACTAACAGAGTAATGTGTCGGGTATTGCACAGAACAATGCAAAATGTGTTTTAGTGTAACACTTATAAGCATAGCTGACAGCACACGGTTAATATCATTCCACACATCTAGCGCACAACTTGATAGGTGTAATACCTTTTAGTGTTAATCATGAAGTATATTGTCTCTGTTCAGAGGTATTTATACCAAGTATATAGTTCTCAAGGACTGAAAAAGAACACTCTAGTTAATTACCTCTTATTTCCCAAATAGCATCTAATGGCGTCGATGATGTCTTGCACCTCACGAGCTTGGGAAGACTCATGTATGTTAAGTTTTGACTGTATGGTACTGAGTAGCCTTGCAATATCAGGTCTTTGCGAAACTGAAACGAATACCATGCAGTCAAATTGCTGTCCGATCTTATCATAAATCTGTTTGGCAAGTGTTGTTTTCCCAAGACCTCCAAATCCCACAATGGACACCACCATCAGCTGCTGCTGCTCTGCATTTGTCAACAATTGGACTAGCTCTTCTGTTGGGCCATCAATGCCCACAAGATTATCAGCCTTCTGGTAGAGCGCTGTTATGCGAGGATCAACAGCCACAGAGGGGGAAGCACTGGAATTGCTGCATCCATCAAGCTCATACCTCTTGCGGCGCTGATTTGCCTCCATCACACGAGCCTTGATCTCGTCAATCTGGTTGGCAATCTGACGGCGGACACGCAGCGTCTTGATCTTCTGGAGGAAACCAGATGCATCAGCACCGTCAAGACGATGCATGAAGTCATCGATGCAGTCCTCGATGTCATATGTCATCTCCCTGACATTATTCCTCCAGTCCTTGACCAGCGGATCAAGCTCACCATCATCATCATCCATGCGCGAAAGCTTCTCAAGGAAAGCGCTCATGGTGGTGAGCTCATACTTGAGGAAGGGCACCTGCTTCCTGACCCCCTTGAGCTTCTTGAACTCGTCGCCCATTAGAGTGGTGAGCTTTGCAAGCAGAGGGTTCATCGCCCCCATGGATGCACTCACCACAGCCCCAGCCATGCCTTCAGCTTAG
>BDMV01000003.1:44121036-44132567 GCA_008326285.1 Oryza officinalis | reverse complement strand
CCAGTTGAGCTTTGGAATATCCGAAACATTTTCAAGAAGGGATAAATACTTTGAATCAACATGGTAATCTGTTGTGGGAGCTAAAATAACACCAATAGTATACAAAACAATCTGACGGATAAAATCTTCATCAGCCTTCTTAGATCTTAAAATATTGTCCCTCAACCCCTGCAAAGAAATGTGTCCTTTTCCTGCTGTTTTGTATCGGTTGAACAACTCACCATTGATTTTTGCTTTGTTGTCTATAGATATTTCTACCCCTTTGATTGGCAGATCCATTACTTTGTAGACATCAGTTGCTACAGATATTTTCTAACCTCAATCCAAATTCAAACAATAGTCACGTTCTCTATCATGGCCAAGAGAGATGATTTGTCGGCAATTTCATGCTTACTCGGTATTCCAAAAATGGCTAGGTGATTTTAACAATGATGGATCTTCGGGCAACATGGTCGAGAACACTAGTTCGATAATTTGCATTGAGGTCAGGGGCTACTGTCAGTGTCAAGAATAAGGCATACCTCCTATACATGAGTTCGTAGTATACGAAAATACCATGTATCTAATAATATACGAGAAGGTATCTTTTGGTTAAGGAAATACGATGGATAAAGAAGAAAATTATATTTCTAGAATAGAAGGTATTTCGGATAAGTAATGAGAAGCGGAGTACTACTCGGGCACTTCAATGACTACTCGGATCGTATCCATACTTGTCTCCCTAGTTGTACTTGGACAAGGAGACATCCGAGGGTATAAATACAAGACCCTCTAGGAGGAGAAGGGACACGCCAAGTTAGAATACAAGCCTAAACAAACCCAATCTAGAGCCACAAAGACCGACATGAGGGATTTAGAGCTACCTCTAATCTCGTCAAGTTCATATTCAGGGAAGAAGACTACACTAGCCGTCGACTACGTGTGAAAGCTCCATGCCGCCAAGCCGACGTTGACTAGATTAGATCATTTCAAATATTGTACTCATGTGATACTGATATATAAAGACAACACCGACTTTAGTCAAAAGAGAGTAGGGCTATTACCTGTCAGTTAAGTGGCTCGAACCTGTATAAAAATTCATGTCTGCCGTCTCTTTTTACCTCAATCTCGCGTATACCCTGATTCTAACGATCCCCATACTCTACAAAAACCGTCTACGGGTATAACCCGTCGACAGTTTTGCCCGAATCTGTTTGTGCAAGGCGTCTTCTCTGCTTCCTCTGGTTGCCATCGATGAGCAAAGGCACTAAGGGCCTAGAGTTGCTGAATCTTGATCGATTGGATCCGGTCGACGGTTAGGGAAGGGTGGCAAAGGAGCCAACCAAAAATGGATGGAACGGGGATGAGGGCTGGAGGAGTTTGGACTGCATCATCTCAGTACATTTTTGGCGAGGCGACGGCGAGGCTCATTAGGCTGCAGAAGTTCGAAGCTAATCTTCTAGCGTTTTTGTTGTTTTGTCTTTGTTGTTTCTCAGTTTTGAGATTTGGAATCCATGTATTCATGTAACTTTTGTTCGCGCATACCACTTGTGGATATAAAAGACTGGATTTCTATCCATTATCTAAAAAATATATTAGTTTATTCTTCCTCGCCGATGGTATCGACTAGTATACCTCACAAATATTATGATACCATGCATGAATTAGGTGATACTATGTAGGTACCACATGATATATACCCCTTAGGTATCAGAACCTAATACTTACAAGTATCAAAATCTGATACCAATCTATTATCCGTCCGAACGAAATCATATGGTATAACAACCCCCTTTTTGTTAATTATATAAACAAAAATGCTTCATCATCCTTCTCTCTCCAACTTATCTGGTCAAATATGGTATCCGCACTGATGGCAATTTCACCGTTGGCTGATGCCAGTGCAGCCCCTCATGGGAGCAGGTAGGATGCTCGAACGTGTAGATCCTCACGGCCAGTGTTACAGTTATTAATTACCATGTAAATTTCTAAGAACAATGCTACCACTCCAGTTCGAATTGCACTGTGAAGCTTGGATTCGTCAGTTTTTCAAGCTAAGTGCTACTTTGAAACGCTGTAATTTTAATGGAATCAGCTCAATTACTAAGAAAATTCTCCAAAATTCCTTCAATCTAAATTACACGGCTTATTTTTAGTAATGGATTAAATTAAAACCCGGCTTCCACATCCTAGGCCAAAAAATTAGACCGCTTATAGTTGAAGAAATCCTCATCCCCTTCAAGAGCCTCTTCTTCCTCCTCCTCCTCCTCCTCCTCCTCCCTCCTCTCCCCCTTCTCCTCCTCTTCTCGTCGTTGGTTGCGTCTCTCCACCCTCCGGGTCTCCAGCGCCGCGTACATGATACCGGCGACGAAGTGCCTCTCCAGCGGGTTCGCCGGCAGGCTCTCCGGCCTGACCCCGAACGCGGCGAGAAGCCTCGGCTGGATGTCGCGGCGGACATTGTTGACGTTGCCTCTGCGGATGCACTCGGTGAGCACCTCACCGACCGTCATGAACCCGAAGCCGAGGAGCCCAGGCAGGATGGTCTCGTAGGCCTTCCACGCCATCATATGGCACCGGACCAACATCTTGCTGCCGGCGTACGTGTCGACGGACTGCGCCTCCGCGCGGTGGAGCAGCCGCTCGTACTTGCGGAGTAGCTTGCCCACGTCGTGCGTCGTCGTCGTCGCCGCCGGAGTAGAGGGAGGAGGAGTCTGCTTGATGAGTTCTATGGCTTCTTCTGCTGACCACGCAATAACCTCGTAGGTGGAAATCTGGCATAAACACGCAAAATACGCCTATAGTTAAATCCTACAATTATTTCGATTATGCAAGTAGTAAATATACATATGCTAAAATACAATAAACTAGCATGGTTGTCCGTACAAATTACACGGCTAGCAGCATTATAATTTGTTTCGTACAATACTATATATACTTTATGTTTTTTCAAAAAGAACAATAGATATAATAATACACTTCATCGTGAAATAAAAATTTTGATAATAGGAGTATAGTATTGAACTCTGTACTAACTTGGTCAAAGTTTTTTTGTGATATTTCGATTAGCATGGTAATTTCTATCATCATAATGCAAACATGATGGCTCCTTTCAGTATTTTCTTAACGATAGGTATTGCATATTTGCGATAATTTATAACTCGTTCAAATAAAAAATGTCAATGGTTATCAACACTTCTATTATTACCGGGCTTATTATATTTGCAATATTTTATGGATTACGAATACTCCTCTTCATTATTAGCTTTCATTCATGATGGATAGGACAATTTACGCATGTTCAATATTTTCCTCTGAAATTGATTAACTCTACTTTAAATCTTATTCAGTAAAATAGATACTTCTATTTTTTCCCGATTTCAGTTATTCATGTTTACCATGAACTATTTATTAATACTCTTAATTTATATTTCATATCATAACACTTAGAAATTTAATGAAATTTGCATAGCAATCCAATTTCTAATTTTATTAAGAATGTAACAAACCCATTGAATGGTATCGATATAAACTCTCCTGTTGAAATTTCTGTTGTTCACATATTTTTCGTTCCAACTTTTAGTATTTGAGGGATACACGATAGAATTTTCATAGCAACCAGTTACATCAGATTTTTTCAAAGTTAGAATTTTTGAATACTTAAGTTTTTGCATGGAATTGTTCTTTATAAGTTGTATTTAAATTTGGGCTTTTCATTGTATAATTTTTTTATTTTATTCTAAAATTGTGTGATTTAGTAATTTAGCTATGAAGTTGTACAGAAATCAAATTGCCTAATTTTATTATATTTTTATTCCAAATTTTATTAATCCATATTGTGTTGTATATGGAGTCTTTTTTTCATTTTCTGAATTTCAGATATTTAAATTGTATTTACACATACACTCTTCTTTTTTATCCTTCGTTTTTACTATGAACTCTTCTACCTTTTCTTTATTTTGAAAATTGTATTTCTACGTGGACTCTTCTACCTTTCCATAAATTTTTATCTGAATTTCTTGTTTTCATTTCTATTTTCACTGGACTCTCCTTTTTTCTTTATTTTTTAATCTGGATTTCAGATATTTTAAATTGTAGTCAGGTTTGGACTCCCCTTTTTTCAAAATTGTATTTGTACTTGGACTCTTTTTCCCTTTATTTTTTAATCCGAATTTCTAATTTTGAACTTTGTATTTATAGTTTGACTCTTGTTTTTTTGTTTTTTAATCCGAATTTCATAAATTTTAAATTATATTTTAATTAGGCTTTTTTCTTCTTGTCCTCTGAACATGAGAATTTCAATTAATTATTAACACAAAATTAATTGAAAGAAAAGATTTTTGGCGTGCTTGAATTAATTGGATTGTGGAGAGAAGATTTTTTTCTTATTAATTTGTTGACGAAGCGGACTGCGGTAAAAAGACTTTTGGTGTGCTACTTTGTGGCGAGAAAATCCAATGATTACTTTTGTTATTTGTGTTGTGTTAGGAGTATGTATTTATTGACATGACATGTATTGTTTAAAATTTGATAACGGATGACTCAATGACCGTGATATGGCCATACACACAAAGTATATAATTATGGTTGGTTTCACAATATATTATATCCTTTGATTTTTTTTCCCTGTTTTCCTGTCCTTTTCTACTTGTATTTTTCTTGTCCGTTTCCACAACCGAATCCTAATACCCTTCCATTTTTTCTCGTTTCCTTATTTTTTTTGATTAATGTGAGATTTTCTACACCATGAGAGTAAACATGGAAACTTATTTATCTATTACTTAATTATAAGTTCAGAGATTTAAACAAAAACTCGTACGTGGTCCCACGGATCTTTTAATAAAAAGAAATACAGCGATTTCATTACGGTATGAATTAAATCACGGAGATCGATCAGCCGGCCGGCGACCTGATTGATCGTGTAATCGGTGGCAAAAGAACAAGGAAATTGAGAGAATAATATGAAATTTATATGTTCAAACAGAAACAAAGAGATTGAGAGAACAATATCGAATTTGTATATCCAAGCAAAAAACGCAGAGCATGTTTTCATGTTAAGATCGAAGAAATCACCTCAGTGACGTCGTCGTCGTCGTCGTCGACCCATAGGAACGCCGGTGCAGTGACGCACGGGGCGGCCGTCTTGGGGAGATTAGATGCCTCCGCTGTCAGCCTGTGCGGCGGCCATCTGGTGCACCTCGGGAAGTGGACGGCGGTCGACGGAAGCCGCGAGGGGGCGCTCGCAGCCATGGTTGCCGGCCGCACGGCGACGGAGCCGCCGACAAGGGAGGAGCGCATCATCTCTCGCCGCGCCGGCCGGAGTGTGATCTGCCGGTGGTGGTGTCAGACTTTGGGCCGCCGGGCTTAGGGTAGCAGTGGAAGGAGGATAATTAAGTATAGAAATAACCCTAATGAGCTTGCGGCCGGGGAGATATATAATAGGGATAACCGACGTAATACGCCTTTTTATTTCTCATGGTATTACATTTCGTATATGTCGTTTAGCAAGAAAACAACTGAAGACATGTAACGGAGGGTAGTTGTAAGTTGTAACAAACCTAAATTGTAAAAACTTGTAAAATCAATATAATGAAAATTTTTATTTATATTTATTGTGGTGAGAATTTATTTTAGTTGTTTTGGGATTTTCTATGCATCATTGCATTTTGCATACATGAATTAAATTTGAGAATAATAATAATAATAATAATAATAATAATAGAAATAATAATAGAAATAAATCCAATTAGTTATAACTCAGTTTTGCATCTCAGGAAAAAAAATTATGAAAATACCCAAAATTAATTCAAATTGAAATGAAAACAGTAAACTTGTTTGAATTTTCAAAAAATAAACTGCACATGCCAAAGCCAATGCCGACGCGACAAGGTGGAACCCGACCATTGCTGCTCCCTCTGCCTACCCCTTCCATCGCTCTGCAATGCCGACACTGCGCCAGCCTTCCCACTGCCCTAGCCAACGTCACATTTCCCACGACCGCATACGTAACGGACGGATGAGTCGTGACAACTCCCACACCCGCCTCTCATTCCTCCCTCGCCTATAAGACAAGTCCTTGCGCCAACCAACTCCACAAACCTCACTCAACATCCCCTATCTCTAACCAAAGCCTGAAGCCCTCTGGATCGACGTGAACGGCCACGCCGCCGCCACTGCCTCGCGCCAGCCAGAGCGCCGCCACTCAACCCGCGTCCCTCAAACCGCCACCACGGTGAGTCCCGAACCGAATCCTCGCACCGACAAGCTTCTAGAGGCCTCTTGAACCCATTTCATCAACAAATTTCAGGGGAAAACCGACCGGAGAGCCGCCGCCACCATTGCCGCCGCCGACCGCCTCAGGAGCTCGTCGCCACGCCATGGGAGGGGACCACCTAGCTTTCTCGTGATCCCTAGGTGCTCTCCTCTCATTGAATCGAGCCGTCGTTTGCCGTAGCCCGCCGTTCGCTGCCGTCCCAAGCCATCGCCGCCACTGGCCATGTGTCCGCCGCTGCCGGCCACTGTCACGCCTAGAAATTCGCTAACCCGAATTCCAAGCAGAATGTGTATTAAAATCCCTGTCCAGGACCAGTCAGGGTACACAAACGACAATATTGATATACAAATCCACGTCTTACAAACATTATAAAAATCTCTTACATAAACGCAGCGAAAAAAGAAAGCAAACTAAACACTCGTAACGTAGCAACTCCAAACCACAGGCATCCTCGACGGTAGCCACAAGCCTACTCTTCTGAAAAGTCTTCCTCTGAAACATACTCCAACTCTGGTGTGGGGGAAAAATAAAGCAAGACTGAGTACTACCCACTGTACTCAACAAGTCATACCGGAACGGGGAAGATAATGATGCAAGTAGTAACAAAGGAGAGCTGCAAAGGCTATTTGCATAAAATACGCATTTAAAAACAATAGTTGAAAGCAGTAAAAACAGTTGAGTAAATTAATCATAATTAAATCATCACTGTCCAATGCTACACCACGTTGCGACAGGCCCTAACCACCATCTAAACTACACCAATTCCATTAAGTCAAATTATTAGAGAATGAGACTAATCACGGAGAATCTGGTTGATCGCCCATAACCGCGGGCACGACTATTCGAATAGTTTTACTCTGATCAGAGGTGTACAACTGTACCCACAAGACACAGTCCCACAACACATTTCTGTGTGCCGACATACCACCACGGTATACCGGAAAAGGAGCTGTGACAGGACCCTTCGCACAACCCTTCCTAACCAAGCGCACCCACCTCAGGTTTCGCCCCCNTCGGCCGAGATTCGCTTTAGGGTTTATGCCGGTATCGACTAAATCGCCTTGCTAGATTAGATTGGCCAAGGTATCCACCACTCTGAAAATCAGTCAAGGGCTCGATTGTCTATGTCTTGCGTTTCTTTTCATACTTAGTGCTGCATCAGTTCAGTTTGACCTACTAAGTCGTGATTAGAACCGTAATCTCTAGCCTGCTTGTTGGCTGCCAATAAGGGTTTCATCGGGGTTTCAGCCGATGAGTTATCTGGACATTGCATCGGCCCAAGAGTTTTATACATAGATTGGATCTGGCCGATGACAATAGAGTATTTATTGTTTATCTGTTTATCGAGAGTTTATGCTATCGGACCTTTGGCCGATGTGTGCTTCAATCTTCAGATCAATGTTTACTTCATATTTGGATTATGCTATATCATATTGCTATATCATCATGTTATCGTCAGCAGATCAGCTGTTTTGGCTATCGGCCTGTCGGCCGATACGTTTTTGCCTTATCGGCCTATCGGCCGATAGACTTTCTGTTCTGCTATTTCGTATATCTTGTCAGTGGCAGGATCAAACTGACTGGCATGCCCATGCTTCATCAATTTTAGGAGCTGCACTAGAGCTAAGCAGATCTCCCAGGCCTTCGTGTGTCCGCGCGCTGGATCCTCATCGGCGGTACGGATTTGGCGTCAACACATTTTTGGCACTCCCAGCGGGACAGTGTTTTTGACAACAGATTTTTACACGGCTCGTGGAACCCACAATTGGAACAAGATGTCTGAGAAGGAAGTCAAGGCCAAGGAAGAACAATTTTTCAAGCCGATAGAGGAAGAAGAAAAGCCGATGGACGATGAGACGCTTCAAAAGACAGTTGATGAAATTGTTTGTCGCGCTGTGTTCGATCAATCTGGAGTTTTGGTGAGCACATTACATGGTTTGATCGAGAAAATAGTTCCCTGAGTAATTGCCTTAAGAAATCAGACTGGGGGGCAAATTGACGAACAGTCTCAGCATCATCGGCAACAGCAATATTGGCTCGGGGGGCAAGCATATCAGTATGACGGGTTACAACAACAATATCGGCCAGAAGAAATTCAAAGATATCAGTCTAAAGAAGATTGGGCCGATATGATTGCAAAGGTAACAGAGGAGCAGTTTGGAATTAAACCTAAGGATCAGATTTCTGTGTATCGACTGCCATATCCTGAGTGGTTTGATAGGATTCCACTTTTGGGCCGATACAAGATTCCAGACTTTTTTCAATTCTCAGGGCAAGATGATGTATCTACGAGGGAACATATCAGCCGATTTTTAGCCCAGTGTGGGGAGGCATCGGCTGAAGAGACTCTGAAAGTTAGATTGTTTCCATTGTCTTTGACTGGATCGGCCTTCACATGGTTTTCATCATTGCCACCAAACTCTATCAGAGGTTGGGCCGATCTTGAGAAGCAATTTCACCAATACTTCTTTGCTGGAATTGATGAGTTGAAGCTTTTAGACTTGATTTTAGTTAAACAGCAAGCAGGAGAATCGGCTAAGGAATATATTCAAAGGTTTCGTAATGTCCGTGGCCGATGTTATGGTTTGAATCTAAATGATGAGCAGTTAGCAGGACTTGCATTCCAGGGGTTGTCAGAAACTATTAAAGGCAGATTTTTCTTCTATGGGTTTGACAGCCTAGCTCATCTGGGGCAGACGGTATCGGCTTATGAGAGCCGATGTCACGAAGAAGAGAAGAATCAGTTTCAGGACGATCAAGGCAAGAATAATTTTGAAGCATGACTTCTCATACTCCAAAATTGGGGGGCATGTGTTAACGCTAGAATTTGGTAAGCCCCAAAGTCATCATTGGCCTAGTTTGTGTATCAGCTCAGAGTACATATCGGCCTCAGAGTCTGTATTGGCTTCGGAGGTTTACAAGCGGCCGATGGGAGTTACCCATATTTTCAGCAGTCGGATTCTTGTTAGATTCGGTTTGGGAGGATCTTATCCGGAAGAAATCGAGTCCAAGGAGGATGCGGCTTGTATCTCTTAATTAGGAAGAGTTTGTTAGTTTTCTGTTTTATCTTTAGGAAAGTGTGTTAGCGTCCGACAAGGACTTTATTTGTTTCCTTTTATCTTTAGGAAAGTTTGAGTCGTATTCTGTTAGGATTTTTGTTAGCCTATGGGTAATTATGTAAGCCCAAGGTTCATGTAAATCATCACACGATCAATACAACTTCGGCGCATCGCCAACCTTTACTTTTTGTCTTCGACGAGTTCATGCCCTTCCCACGAGGGGTAAGTCTCGTTATGGCTGCCTGCGCTGTCGGGGCTAGGGCTTCGACGTTCTGATCTCATCAACGTAAGCACCTACTATCATATATCTTAGTCAATCTGGTTCAGCTTCTCGATTTAGGCTTATCGGCCGAGATTCGCTTTAGGGTTTATGCTGGTATCGACTAAATCGCCTTGCTAGATTAGATTGGCTAAGGTATCTACCTCTCTGAAAATCATCAAGGGCTTGATTGTCTAGGTTTTGCGTTTCTTTTCATACTTAGTGCTGCATCAGTTCAGTTTGACCTACTAAGTCGTGATTAGAACCGTAATCTCTAGCCTGCTTGTTGGCTGCCAATAAGGGTTTCATCGGGGTTTCAGCCGATGAGTTATCTGGACATTGCATCGGCCCAAGAGTTTTATACATAGATTGGATCTGGCCGATGACAATAGAGTATTTATTGTTTATCTGTTTATCGAGAGTTTATGCTATCGGACCTTTGGCCGATGTGTGCTTCAATCTTCAGATCAGTGTTTACTTCATATTTGGATTATGCTATATCATATTGCTATATCATCATGTTATCGTCAGCAGATCAGCTGTTTTGGCTATCGGCCTGTCGGCCGATACGTTTTTGCCTTATCGGCCTATCGGCCGATAGACTTTCTGTTCTGCTATTTCGTATATCTTGTCAGTGGCAGGATCAAACTGACTGGCATGCCCATGCTTCATCAATTTTAGGAGCTGCACTAGAGCTAAGCAGATCTCCCAGGCCTTCGTGTGTCCGCGCGCTGGATCCTCATCGGCGGTACGGATTTGGCGTCAACACATTTTTGGCACTCCCAGCGGGACAGTGTTTTTGACAACAGATTTTTACACGGCTCGTGGAACCCACAATTGGAACAAGATGTCTGAGAAGGAAGTCAAGGCCAAGGAAGAACAATTTTTCAAGCCGATAGAGGAAGAAGAAAAGCCGATGGACGATGAGACGCTTCAAAAGACAGTTGATGAAATTGTTTGTCGCGCTGTGTTCGATCAATCTGGAGTTTTGGTGAGCACATTACATGGTTTGATCGAGAAAATAGTTCCCTGAGTAATTGCCTTAAGAAATCAGACTGGGGGGCAAATTGACGAACAGTCTCAGCATCATCGGCAACAGCAATATTGGCTCGGGGGGCAAGCATATCAGTATGACGGGTTACAACAACAATATCGGCCAGAAGAAATTCAAAGATATCAGTCTAAAGAAGATTGGGCCGATATGATTGCAAAGGTAACAGAGGAGCAGTTTGGAATTAAACCTAAGGATCAGATTTCTGTGTATCGACTGCCATATCCTGAGTGGTTTGATAGGATTCCACTTTTGGGCCGATACAAGATTCCAGACTTTTTTCAATTCTCAGGGCAAGATGATGTATCTACGAGGGAACATATCAGCCGATTTTTAGCCCAGTGTGGGGAGGCATCGGCTGAAGAGACTCTGAAAGTTAGATTGTTTCCATTGTCTTTGACTGGATCGGCCTTCACATGGTTTTCATCACTACCACCAAATTCCATCAGAAGGTGGGCCGATCTTGAGAAGCAGTTTCATGACTACTTCTTTGCTGGCGTCAGTGAGATGAAGCTTTCAAATTTGATATCAGTGCAGCAGCAAGAAGGAGAATCGGCTATGGAATATATACAAAGATTTCGTGATGTCCGCAGCCGATGTTATAGTTTGAATCTAAGCGATGAGCAGCTAGCAGATCTTGCATTCCAAGGGTTATCAGCATCTATCAAGGATAAATTCTTTTGCCACAAGTTTGACAGTCTAGCTCATCTAATGCAGACGGTATCAGCTCATGAAGGCCGATTGCAAGAAGCGAAAGAGGATCAATTTTGGAATCATAGAAGATAATTTTGAAGCATGAGTTCCCATACTCCAAAACTGGGGGGCATGTGTTAACGACGAAATTTGGTAAATCATGCATTGGATTCAGAGTTAAAGCCGAAGCCGATTGGAGGAGATAAGCGATTACAGAAA
>BDMV01000003.1:43358985-43405074 GCA_008326285.1 Oryza officinalis | reverse complement strand
CGCCCGTCGTCGTTCGACTTGCGCCCCCGCTCACTGCTGCTCTTCCTCTGCGTCGAGAAAAATAGAAGGAAGAAAAGAAGGAGAAAAGGGCTGACAATTGGGCCCCACCTTTCTATTTTTACCCTTATCACTTAAATGTGGGACCCACTCTATTTTCAACACCTTTGATGGCTGCGCAGCCACATTAACATAGTTAGACCAAGTCAACCTGCCACGTCAGAATACCTAGACTAAGTCAACCTACCATGTCAACAAAACCGCTTTCAAAACCACCTAAGGAGTCAATTTGTACCGGTTTTTGCAATTGGAGAAGGTGTTATACACAGTTTTATGGTTGAGGGATGCGATTCAACAAAGGGCAGAGATGGTAAATAGACTTATTCCAAAGATAGACAAATAAATGAAATTTTAATTGGCCCATTAAAGAATTGACGTGGGCTCCGTGGTGACCCTTACAAGCAGCAGGCCCATTAATTGCCAAAACAACTCAGCAAACCTATACACGTGACATACATCTATTGTTTTAGGATTTAATCCAACGGTGCAAAAAATTGGGTGATTTTAGGTTGAAAATCTGTCGACAAATATATAGCCTCTTAGCTCATACCATTTTCACCAACAACTGTTAACATGTTTAAGTTTTAGGTCTAAGTTTCACTTCCATACCCAATATATATATCACCACTCTCCGGTTACTCGACCGCCCATCCTTCGTACGCTTACGCCGAGAGCAGAAAACAGGAGTATGTCAATTCTCTCTTTTTTTCGATTTCTTCGTTTCAACTATCATGGTCCATCTAGTTTTTCGCCATGCAACTAATACAACTGTTTATTTTCAACACAGGACTTTAAGAAACATGGGGAGATTCAGTGGAAGAGCAGAAAACAGGTATGTTAATTCTTTCTTTTCGATTCTTCGCTTTAACAATTATGATCCATATAGTTTTCCACCATGCATGTAATACAGCTGTTTAATTTGTACACAGAAGTTTCAGAAACATGGAGAGAGGAATCCTTCTCACATGTATTTTGCTGTTGGCGTGTATCAACGCTGTTGATGCGGCCCGGCAAAAGATCAACAATGTTGATGCAGCCCGGCAAAAGATCAACGCTGTTGACGAAAAACGACTGCTTCCATTCAGGTATACCGTCAGTCTCTTAGCGCCATTTTGGAGATAAGTTAGAAGACCTCAACAAGATCCCTTTAAGCAGACAACACGTGTTAACCGCCATAGATGAACTGTACTGGTATAATCCTTCAGAAACCCCAAAGGAAGTTCTACAAAGGTCTGTTGCTACTCTTGTTTTAGGCAGTGTTTTTTTTGTTGAAGTTCCTAACTCACCTCTTTCGTTTTTTACGTATATGGTTCTTAAACTGCTAAACGGTGCGTTTTTTATAAAAAAATTTCTATACGAAAGTTGCTTTTACCAATCCATTTTTTAAAAAAAATTAACTAATACTTAATTAATCATATGCTAACGAGTTATTTTATTTTGCGGGCGGGGAAATTAGTTCCCAACAGCAGCAGCAAAAAACACAGCCTACTAACTTCGGAAGCAGCCAGATTCTCACAAGTCCACGAAACAGTAGCTGAAGGATAGTACAGTGCAAAGGGAACATTCATCAACTACATAACCGGATGGGACTTCCGGCGATTGTTCAGCAAGCTTTCGTGCGAACTGCTAGCCGGATGGGACACCGTAGCACCCGGTACTTATGTTCCCATATTAGAGGACAAGTGTGGTTTCAAAGGAAGACAAGCAACAATAGAGTTTTTACACCTCGTGCTCATTCCAGGTACCTACTATCAAGATGATGATGAATTTGTGGGCGTTAACCCTATTAAACCTGGACATGGGAAGTGAGGCACTTACCGAGTTAAATAAAAGGTACCTGTTTCAGTTTAACCTAATTTAATTGTGTATGTTGGTTCTTTTTACATGGTTAAACATTTTACTCACTTTTCCATTGCAGGGCATTGCAGGGAGTTATCAAGAGTGTTCTCCATTAGAGTTGGAGCATTGCAGGGAGTTATCAAGAGTGTTCTCCTTAGAGTTGGAACAGAATAGTTCTCTGTTGCGGTAGCTTGTTGTTTTTATGACTTTATTTGTTCCCTTCTTTATGTGTTTAAGTGTCTATGTAGCTTTAAATCTGGATTGCAGTGAGTGAAAATCCTGAAACATCCTTATAAACTGCTCATATATATCTCCTGTACGCAGCGAAGAAGATGATATGAAAATTCCTATTTGCTACTGGGCTGTGTTAGGCCAGTTTCAATATCTAGCTGTCTTATCCTTGCTCGAGATAGTTAGCCATTAAATACAAGTCTACCACCTTTCCTTGGGAAGAGATTAAGAAATATTTAGAAAATAGGCGTGCCAATTGAGACGCCGAATAATTTATAGCCCGTGTATAATGTTTTTATTCTTTTAAAGAAAAAGGATGCTTTTCAGTATTTGTTGATTTAGTATCATTCCAACGAAATTCTTGAAAATGGCTCTTTGCGAAGTTAAGCTGCGGCCGCGTTCTTTCCCTATCTTTTCCAACTCACCTCCCTCGTTTTCTGTGCGCATGCTTTTTAAACTATTAAACGGTATGTGTTTTGCAAAAAAAATTTTATACGAAAGTTATTTTAAAAAATCATATCAATCCATTTTTTAAAAAAATTAGCTAACAATTAATTAATCATGTGCTAATGAATCGTTTCGTTTTGTGGGTGCGAATGATTAGTTATGAATCTCAAAAAACGAAAGCAGCCTAGCTCACCCGAACAGCTATCTCGAACACAGTTCTTGGCCTAAATGCATTTTTTCAGGCCAAACAGAATTCAACCTCCTTGGGAAGTCCTCCACTTCTCTGCATGTTAAAGTAAAGCTTGTCAGGCATGTCAATGGTTGATGATGCCGATTGCTCTCTGGAACTTTTTGGACAGACACCATGCGATTATAAGCAGAACTTGAGTTAATGACCCATATTACAACTGAATTATATCATGCAATATCTCAGCTATGAATTATGAACTAACTGGCTGATAATTCAGCACAAATACCTATGAAGAATTATTTTTTCAGGGGCAAAACATGTAATTCGCTAATGCATAATACTATATGCAAAATAGGTCGCTTTTGAATACTGAAATTTGGAAAGAAAAGAATGCCACAGAAAAAACAAAAACAGAAAAAAATTACTCTTGGAAAAAGCTCTTTTGTTGCATGCTTGCAGCTTTGCCTAAATATTGTGATCTGATTAGTTAAGATTGCCTATAAAACAGCTTTGACCCTGGACAACTAGCAGTTTTCCGATTGCTTAGGTTTATTCAGAAGAACAGGTTGAATTAGACAAGGGAAGCAATGAAATTATATAGTCAACATAACTCACTGTAATTATACCTCTCCCCGTTTGTAAAACATAGTATCCCATCCAGTGACCGCTCATCTTCTTGCTCTTCATGTACTTGAACATCCTAATTCCTGAAACAAAATCAGCATAAGAATCTACGTGTGACATTTTCAAACATGAACCGCACTACTGAATGAACGGAACAAACATCATATCAGATGACCTACGGACCTAATATCGGAAAGCATGTTGTGATGATAATACAACATGCTGAATCTATCATAATTACTTTCAGTTTCTAGCGCTCCTGTAGTTCTTTCCGCTTCTTTGCATGCAATCGATTCAACAAGCAAATCCTGGGGGGTCATCATTTATATGTTTCAGGGGTTCCAATTTATCTTCCTGAATAAATGCAAGTTCACAATAAGCATCATACATGCTGATAACTATAAGCAGACCTACGATTTGTACCTCTGTTAAGGCTTTGTTCGGCTTGTTGTTCTCAGAACGCGCACAGTAAACACGGAAAACGGAGCGGTCATTAGCGCGTGATTAATTAAGTATTAGCTAAATTTTTTTTCAAAAATGGATTAATTTGATTTTTTTAAGCAACTTTTGTATAGAAACTTTTTGCAAAAAAGTTCACCGTGTAGTAGTTTGAAAAGCGTGCGCGGGAGAAAAAACACTGTGCGCGTTCCGAACCTACGTTTTGCGTTCCGAACTGTATCAGCCGAACAGACCCTAAGTCATCTGGCAAATGAAAAATATCACGAATTTCCTCAGGTGTCTTTCCTTCAATTATTGGAGCAAGTGCTTGACTGGTAAGATCAACCAATGGCTTTAATAGCTGAGTATCAGCTGCAGATGTCAGCTCACAGTTTTTCTGTATCTATTCTGACAAACTATTCATCAAATGATCTTCCCTCCTGCACAATAAATGTGACCACAATAAGATAACTGGGGCAATTTAAATTCATCGAATGATTATTATCTACTTAAATAACATAAAGTAAAGGCCCAAGTGCATAAAAAATAACATCCTCTCCAGAAAGTTTCCTGAAGTGCATAAGTGGAATTATGCAATGATCCTTACGATAAAAATAAGACAAACAACCACCAGATTTATTACATGACTATTACTTGTAACAAAACCAACCACAGAATAACATGGCTGTTACATAAAGCAAAATTATATAATGGTCTACACTTAGAAGAGAGAAAGCATACAAAGGGAGTTGCCAGAGCACAGAACTTAACTCACAACATACATTATTTGGGCGCTCTGGGACTTGTTGAAACCGACAGTAGTCAAGAATCAAACTCAAAACTCGCAGGGTTAACTCTTTCTGGGTGTGGGGACACCCGAAAATTATACCGTCTAATGCCATTTGTGACCATCGTATGGTTTTGGATGAGTGAGATCCATACACGCATAATAGCCACTCAAACCTCAATGTGCCTTATGATTACAATTAAACACCATTCAATATAATTTACGTAGTGCCGAATATTGATCAACAGAGATATTGCTGGGATTTAGTGTGTCAGTCAACTTCAGCCTAAGACGTGTCCGTCAAACCACACAAATGTGGCAACCAGATGTGTTACACATCACATGAGACTTGACTCAATTTGCTAAGCTCTGCATCTCATTTGTTCAACATCCATACTCATGTTTGATAATTTTATAAGCATAGAACATATCAAGGCAATTTCATCAAAGCAAATGGTATCCATAAACAAGGAGTTCTAACACATACATAATTTACAGTCTAAGTTAAGGATACATATGGCCGACCGGCCAAATATTTAATGGTTCGCACAACAGCTTATTTACCCAAGACCCATAAGCAAGCCGACTAGGGTAGACCCCTGTTGAACCTACCTGAAGAACAACGTAACCCGCAACACTCAAATAAACCTGCAAAACAATTTAACCAACAACCCACAAAAGATACAAGTGTCACATTAACACAGTTAATGTACTTAATGTACTGACAAAGCAATACAATCCTACATACATGTAAGCTCTAAACACTAAAGAAGGGTTATTTATAGGTTTATTTGCATAAAGCTAAGTTATTTCACAAACATTTTGCAACGAAATTTAAATAAACATCTACAAGTTTATGGCAAGTATAATATGGTATGGTATCATATTAGTAATATAATAACACCATATACTTCATTTCATTTTTAACCCACACCGGGCAAATTCATCATTCCAATCAAAATAAATCAAGTTCAAAGAATGTTTAGAAAACATAAAACTATACCCATAACACACTATGTCGCTCTTGACCGTGAGCACGGCTAATCGATTAGTTTTTAGAACTTTGCAGAGTTTGTATAGCGTTAACCACATGATATGAACACTCTAATTTGTTTTGTGCCGGCTAAAGCACTACCACACTCTACACGTTGAGTGCGGTCTAGAGGTCATAACGTAGCATTTACATTACTTAATGTTTAGCCTTGCACTAGCACGATAAGTGTGAATCCACCTTGGGAATGACCCAGAGCCGTTAGGTGGCGGGCCCATGCCTTAAACCTAAGGTTGTGGCAGCGAACACGTCCGTTCCTCCATGAGGCACTATATCGTTGAATTGGATATACCTAGACGCCTAAACTACCTGTATAACAAGCAGGTAAATAGGTTCCTATGAATCATCGTTCACACTAATTCATTCTTTCCCGACCTACCAAAATACAAGGCTAAACACTAAATAACTTAATCAGTTGAGGCCACCCTATAAATAGCATGTGGATGTATGGTAAACATCAATGGGTGAAACAAAGTTCGGTCCTTAATCGACCTGGGCGAACACTCCCCCCATCGATGCACAACTAACATCATATGTGCACCACTTGCCGCCCAAGTCCAAAATTCATCATTTTCCATCATTTTAGTTCACAATTATACAGAGAATCACTTCTATCTATAAGTTCAAATAAAAATAAATAAGTGATCTATAACTGTCGGTGACATGGGACCAGGGGTGTCGAGACCAAAGGGAAGGGCGGCCACAGTGATCCACGTGGCCCGTTCCCCCGGAGGGGTCAGGCCCGAGGGTGACGTGGCGGCTGCCTTCCCGGTCTCCCCCCGGGGTCGGGCCGCTCCCGATTCTGCCCCGAGGGCTGGGGCGCCCCGACCCCCTGTGGTTTTGGTGCCACGTGTGTGGTTAGGTGAGCGTGGCAGAGCTCACCTAACCGCATTTATGGCGGTTCAGACGAGCGCACTACGCCGCATTTAATGCGGCGTGGCGCATGCCTATCCGGTCCGTGACCGGTCACAGCGAGTGACCGATCATAGACCGGTCAGATCGCGGGTTAGGTGGCGCCAGGCGGCCTGCAGCACGCCTCGCCCCGTCTCGTCAGAATGATGAGAGCCCTCTGTCTCTCGTTTCTCAGCCGGAGCTGGCGTGCCAACTCCTGGAGTTGGTGCGTCAGTCCCGGTCAGATGCATTCCAGATTCCGGCGTGGGCGAGACGAGAAAGTCGCCCGCCATTTAATGATGGTTGAAACGGGTGTCCCCCGGATGGGTCGGCTGGCGGAGCAGAGGTGTGCTACGGCGCCTGTCAGAGGCTGCTTCCGGCAGTAGGATAGCCCTAATTGTAAAACAATGTTTTCTTTCTTAGGCAGCCGTGGCCCATGTGGTAGCCCCTTGCCATATAAAACGAGTCCTAGGCCTAGGAAAGGGGGGATCGGACTCTGGCTGATTTGGTCTAGAGGCTGAACTCTCCCCGGATTCTTTTACATTCACAGATCCACCAGAACACAGGAGTAGGGTATTACGCTTCTCAGCGGCCCGAACCTGTCTAAACCGCCTGTGTCCACGCGTTCTTTCTCGCTGAGATCCCTTAGATCAGGGGCTAAGAACCTCACCTTGCGTCCCCGGCCGAACCGGCAAAGGGGGACCTGCACGGTCTCCCGGTGAGGAGTTTCACGCTCCGTCATCTGGCGCGCCAGGTAGGGGCGCGTGTGAGTTTTTCTGAGCCCCCGTCTCTTTTCGTGTGCGCCAAGCTTCGCCAGGTCAGCCCTATGGCCGAAGAGGCAGTGGCGTACAACCCTTCTTTGAGCGCCAGCGGTGATGGCGGGGAGCAGGACCCGCGCCATCGGGCTCGCACCCCATCGTCCCCCTCCCACCGAAATCTTGGGCAGGGAAAGGCGCTTGAGGAGGTCGAGGGATCCGCGACCTCGCCGCTCGCAGGCGATAGAGGAGGACGGCGAGGCGGGGTGCATCGTCGCCTCACTTACGGCGATGGCGGCACGCCCCAGGGCGCGCTCCAGGCTGCGGGCGCGCTCTTGCGTCACCCGCCTGTCATCCCCGATCCAGAGAACCTAGCCTAGCGTTGGCTGGATGACGTGGCCAACCTGGTCATGATGGCGCAGCAGCGCCTAGGCACCTGCAGGCGGTCTTCCGCCACCGGAACCTCTGGCGCCGCCGCCGCCGGCTCTATGTCGTCGAGGCGGAGGGCACAGCGGACGATGGCCGACACACGCCGTTCGTCCGCGTCGTCGAGGCGGAGGGCACAGCGGACGATGGCCGACACACGCCGTTCGTCCGCGGTTCCCTCATCAACGCCTCCGACCCAAGTAGATATGCATGGGGGGCCAGACGCCCGGCTCGATATTGAGCGCCGGCGCGACGCTCGTCGCGCCGCCCATACGACGGAAGGCGCCTCCTCTTCTGGGGCGCAGATCCGTCCTGGTCACGGGGGCCAGCCCCCCGTGTCCCCGGTTGACGGTACCGGCTGTCGAGCCTTCGTGACGAGCCTTCGGAATGTCCGTTGGCCCCCGAGGTTCCGGCCCACCATCACTGAAAAATATGATGGAAGCGTCAGCCCCGCTGAGTTTCTCCAGATCTACACGACTGGGATAGAAGCCGCGGGGGGTGACAACAGGGTCATGGCGAACTTCTTCCCCATGGCCCTGAAGGGCCAGGCGCAGGGTTGGCTAATGAACCTGCCACCCGCGTCGGTCCACTCCTGGGAGGATTTGTGCCAGCAGTTCACCACGAACTTCCAGGGCACATACCCGCGCCCAGGCGAAGAGGCGGACTTGCACGCGGTGCAGCGGAGGGACGATGAGTCCCTCCGCTCGTACATCCAGCGGTTTTGTCTAGCCTGCAATACCATACCATGCATCCCTGCACATGCGGTGATTTACGCATTCAGGGGAGGCGTGCGGCATAATCGCATGCTCGAGAAGATCGCCTCCAAGGAGCCCCAAACCACCGCGCAGCTTTTCGAGCTCGCGGACCGTGTGGCTTGCAAGGAGGAGGCCTGGACCTGGAACTCCTCCGGCTCTGGAGCGGCGGCTTCGGCTACCCCCGAGTTCGCCGCTCGTTCAGGGCGGCGGGATAGGAGGAGGAAGAAGAGGTCCGCCCGTTCCGACGACGAGGGTCACGTCCTCGCCGTCGAGGGCGCTTCGCGGGCCCCCCGAAAGGGGAGGCCCACGGGCGACAAAAAGGAGGCTGGTGCTCCCGACAGGGAGCACCCGGCCGGCAGATGGTGCACCGTGCACAACACCTCCCGCCACGACCTCGCAGACTGCCGTGCGGTCAAAAGCTTGGTCGAGCGGACGAGGAAGTGGGAGGATGAGAAGAGGCAGGAGCGCCCTGAGGGCAAGGCCCCGGCGGCTCCCACCGGCAACCGGCGAAGCGAGGCCAGGCAGAAGGCCCCCGCCGAGGACATCGACGATGGCGACGATGGTCTGGGCTTTCAGGAGCCCGAGGCCATCGTCGCCACCGTCGATGGGGGAGCGTGCGCTCACGCTTCTCGCTGGAGCCTCAAGGCCATGAAGCGAGAGCTTCTGACCGCGGCCCCTTCCCATTAGGCGACGCGGCGGGCGCGCTGGTCGAAGGTCGCCCTCACCTTTGACCAGACCGACCACCCGCCATGCGTTGCCCGGGGAGGGCAGATCATGATGGTGGTTTTCCCCACCGTCTGCAATGTGAAGTTGGGGCGCGTCCTGATAGACGGGGGCGCGGCCCTCAACATCCTCTCCTCCGCGGCCTTTGATGCTATCATGGCCCCAGGGATGATGCTCTGGCCGTCCCAGCCGATCATCGGCGTGACGCCGGGGCACACCTGGTCGTTGGGTCACATCGACCTCCCGGTCACCTTCGGTGGCCCCGCCAACTTTCGCACCGAGCGGGTGGACTTCGATGTGGCAGATCTCAATCTGCCCTACAACGCGGTCCTGGGGAGGCCCGCGTTGGTGAAGTTCATGGCGGCCACCCACTACGCCTACCTCCAGATGAAGATGTCGGGCCCCAGTGGCCCCATCACCGTCCACGGCGACCTCAAAGTCGCGCTCGCTTGTATGGAGCAGCGCGCGGACCGCCTCGCCGTGGTATTCAAACCCGCGGGCGGTGATGAGAGGCTCAGCACCTCCACCTCGCCCACCCCGAAGCAGCGGATGGCCTCGGGCGACGAGGTCCCGGTGAAGGAGGTCGCCCTGGGCGACGGGCCATCCAAGACCACCCGGATCGGTGGTCTCTTGGACGCGCTCGTCTCCTTCCTGCAGGCAAACGCCGACGTCTTCGCTTGGAGACCGGCGGACATGCCCGGGGTTCCCAGGGAGGTGATTGAGCACCGTCTCGCCGTGCGGCCGGGCGCAAGGCCCGTTCGGCAGAAGGTGCGGCGGCAGGCCCCGGAACGCTAAGCTTTCATCCGCGAGGAGGTGGCGCGGCTTCAGGCTGCCGCATTCATCCGCGAGGTCATCCATCCGGAGTGGCTCGCGAACCCGGTCGTCGTCCCCAAGGCGAATGGCAAGCTCCGGATGTGCATCGACTACACCGACCTCAACAAGGCATGTCCTAAGGACCCTTATCCCCTGCCACGCATAGATCAAATTGTCAACTCCACCGCGGGGTGCGACCTTTTGTGCTTTCTAGATGCATACTCAGGTTATCATCAGATTCACAAGGCTAGGGAGAATGACGAAAAAACTGCATTCATTACGCCCGTAGGAACTTATTGTTATACAACCATGCCCTTCGGGTTAAAGAATGCAGGTCCTACTTTTCAGCGTGCCACTCATATTTCTTTGGGTAGTCAGATAGGACGCAATGTTGAGGCCTATGTCGATGACTTGGTTGTGAAAACGTGCAACCAACAGACCTTGCTCTCAGATTTAGCGGAGACTTTCGAAAGTCTCCGCTCCGCCCGCATAAAGCTGAACCCCGAAAAGTGCGTGTTCGGTGTGCCTGCGAGCAAGCTTCTCGGGTTCTTGATCTCTGCCCGAGGCATTGAGGCCAACCCCGAGAAGATACGAGCTATAGAGCGGATGCGCTCCCCCAGCAAGCTTAAGGACGTGCAATGCATCACCGGATGCATGGCTGCCTTAAGCCGATTCATATCAAGGCTGGGAGAGAAGGCGTTGCCCCTATTTAAGCTCCTCAAATACACCGGGCCATTTACCTAGACGGAGGAGGCTGAGTGGGCCCTCACCCAGTTGAAGGCATACCTCAGCTCTCCCCCGATCCTGGTCGCCCCGGAGCCAGATGAGCCATTGCTACTCTACTTGGCGGCAACCCCGTAGGTAGTCAGCGCGGCGTTGGTTGTGGAGCGTGACGAGGACAGCCCTCGGTCCGCGCACCCCCACCCTGTGTCGACCCGACCCGGGAGAGAGCAGGGAGGAGAGGCCCCCGAGCCGGACGTGGCCTCTGCCCGCTTGTCCGACGGCGCCGGACGCCCTCGACCCCCAGGGAGGCCCTCGGGCCACTGCGGGAAGGCCGCGCCCGACGCCCTCCGACCCCGAGGTCATCGGCATAGAAGCCGAGTGGGCCCGGCAAGGCCCCTCGGATGATGAGCGCCCCGGGAACGGTGCCCCCAACGAAGAGGAGAGGCCCCGCTGAAAGGTGCAGCGGCCCGTCTACTTCGTTAGTGAGGCCTGACCCCACCCCACCGGGCGCCTTTGAAGAAAGGCTGGCCCAGCCGTCGGCGTGGCCCGACTCCCTAGGGGAACGGACGCGCCTGAGCGGCCCCCGAGGCCCGTCGGAGTCCAGGCCTCGGGACCCGGGGGGCCGAGCCCGGCCCCCCAAGATTGATCGCTTGGATGGCTGAGATCCAGGCGTTCCTCACAGATCAGACTCTACCCGAGGACCGCGAAGGGAGTGAACGCGTCCATCGCATCTCCAAGCGCTACGTGCTGGTGGAAGGGACCGTCTACCGGCGCGGGGCTAACGGAGTCCTCCTGAAGTGCATTCCTCGAGAGCAAGGCGTCGAGCTTCTTGTCGATGTCCATGAAGGCGAGTGCGGAGCCCACTCCGCCTCGCGCACCTTGGTCGGCAAGGCCTTTCGCCAGGGTTTCTATTGGCCGACGGGGCTCCACGACGCAGTTGACCTGGTCCGACTATGCAGGGCGTGCCAGTTTTACGCCAAGCAAACACATCAGCCGGCCCAAGCCCTGCAGACCATACCTCTCTCATGGCCATTTGCTGTCTGGGGGCTGGACATCCTGGGCCCCTTCAGGAAGGCTCCGGGCGGGTTCGAGTATCTGTACGTCGCAATCGACAAGTTCACTAAGTGGCCCGAGGCTTATCCGGTCATCAAGATCGACAAGCACTCGGCGCTAAAATTCATCAGGGGTATTACTGCTCGGTTCGGGGTACCTACCCGTATCATTACGAACAACGGCACCCAGTTCACTAGTGAACTCTTCGGCGACTACTGCGAAGACATGGGCATCAAGCTCTGTATCGCCTCACCCGCCCACCCCAAAAGCAACGGCCAAGTGGAGCGCGACAATGCGGAAATCCTCAAGGGCCTCAAGACCAAGACCTTCAACATCCTCAAGAAGCATGGCGACTCGTGGATCGAGAAGCTGCCGGCGGTGCTCTGGGCGAACCGAACCACTCCAAGCCGAGCGACTGGGGAAACGCCTTTCTTCCTCGTCTACGGCGCGGAGGCAGTCCTCCCATCCGAGCTCACCCTGAGGTCCCCTCGGGCCACCATGTATTGCGAGGCTGATCAAGATCAGCTTCGCCGAGATGACCTCGACTACCTGAAAGAGCGAAGGTGGCGCGTGGCCCTCCGAGCAGCGCGCTACCAGCAGAGCCTGCGGCGCTACCATCAGCGCCATGTCCGGGCCCGATCACTCTGCGTCGACGATCTCGTCCTACGCCGCGTCCAAACGCGTGCTGGACTGAGCAAACTCTCACCAATGTGGGAGGGTCCGTATCGAGTGATCGGCGTCCCCCGGCCGGGCTCGGTTCGATTGGCCACGGGTGACGGCATAGAGCTGCCTAACCCGTGGAACATCGAGCATCTTCGCCGCTTCTACCCATAAGGGGGTCGGGTGTCGTACCTCGGGCTCAGGCCAACCCCGTGCCCCCCTCGGGCGCGTAGGGTTGGCCGGAGGCTACCACATGCACATGCTTTTAGTTCATTTCCTAGCATTTCAATAATAAGCATTTTCGATTTCCTAAGGACTACGCCTGTGTTGTCGTTTCCCTTTGAGAAGTCTTGGCTTGAGTCAGTCTGCTCGTGCTCGTCCTTGCCCTCGGCAGCTCGGGTCGTCTAAACCGCCAAACGAGGCCCAGAACCGAGTCGTGCCCTGGGGTGCGGTGAACTCCGGGGGGGAATCGGTAGAGGCCCACAATCGGGTCATCCATAACCCTCGGTCACCGCACTCCCGGCCTGGCCAGTCTCGACACGCGGATCTCCCCAGGCACTAGCTCCGACCCACGCCGCTTGAGGCTGGGGCCCGGGCACGAGCCCTCGCTCAAGCCAAGATGCAGAAGGATCGCAACACAGACCATCCTTATTATGCATATAACAAATATAACTGACTTAGAAATTAAAATCCTATTTGATTGCAGGTAAAATAAAACCAGTTTGTACAAGCATGGGCTCGAAGGCCTCAGAAGAAGATACGTGGGGGCCCGGGGGCTCACCCCGGCGCGCCTGGGTCGTCGGCCTTGCCGTCGCTGTCGTCCGCGCCGTCGTCGCCGTCCTCCTCCTCGTCGGAGTCGAGGGCGAAAACGAGCCGAGAGGCCGTCCCCTCGAAGCCGTGGACGATGTGGTTGACGGCGTCCCGGACTTGCGCGCGCGCGCCGTCCTCGGTCCCGGGAGGGAATTCCTCCAGCGCCGTCCACGGGGAGAAGTCGGGGTCTCGGGCTTGGTAGCTCGCCAACACGAGCTCCACCGCCCCCCGGGCGAGGTCCCTTGAGGAAGACTTGATCGTCTCCTCGATCTCCTCGAGGAACCTCTCAAGGTCCCCGGCCATCTCCGAGAGGCGCTAGGCGAGGCCCCCCTGGTTGGCGGCGTACTTCGCGTACCGCCCGCCCCAGATACCCGCCTGACGCCCAGCGCGGTCAAGGCGGGAGACGGCGTCCCAAAGCATGCCGGGCCCCACCTCGTTCGCCAGCAGGAGGGCCTCAACCTCCCCGGCGGATGAGTCCAGGGCGCCTTGCAGCTCGGCGATGGTGTGCTCGGCGGCTGTGAGGCGGGCGGCTAGATCGCCGTGGCCCGCGGCCGCCCCGCCGCTGCGCGCTTGCGCGTCCAGCTCCTTCGCCCGTGCCTCGAGCTCCGCGGCCCGCTAGTTTAGCGCGTCCCTCTCGGCGCGGGTGCTCTCCAGATTGCGGTGCGCCTGCTCCTCCCGCGCCGCCTCGCGGAGGAACAGGCTGTCCGCCAGCCGCTGCGTCGCAGCCTCGGGCTCCTCAAGGGCTCGCCCCCGCTCGGCGAGCGCGTCTTCGCGGAGGCGGAGTGCGGACTCCTGCTCGGCGGAGGCGGACTCGTGCGCCGCCAGCGTCGCCTCCCGTGTGGCGCCGGCGGCCTCGCGGTCCGCCAGCGCCACCTCCTTCGCGTCCAGGGCACGGGCGCGCTCCTCCAGCACCTCCAGCTCCCGGGCGCAGAGGTCAAGGGCTTCGGCCCGCCGGCGCACGGCGGCCTCCTGCGCAAGCAAGCGCGAGGCCCACCCCCCGAACGCGGTGAGGCGCTCCTCCAGCGCCATAGTGCGGGCCTCAAGGGCCTCCTCGCGCTGGTGGGTCGCCGCCTCGATCTCCGTCGCCCGCCGCTCCTGGGCAGCGGCGGTGTCGAGAACTCCCAGGACGGCGTCGAGCTTCTCCTCCAGCTCCGCCACCCGGCTCCCGTATTGGAGGCGGAGGTTGTCCCGCGCCCCGTCGAGCACGGTGGTGGCGATGAGGGCAGCCTTCCGCTCCTCCTCCACCTCCCTGGCGATCTCCGCCAGGCTCCTGCGACGAGCCTCGAGCTGCGAGGTGTGCAGGTGGTGCGCCTTACGGCCCGCCTCCACCATGGCCTCCACGGAGCACTGCCCCTCCTCGACGCGCGCCCACGCCGCGTCGATCTTTGCCCGCTCCGCCTGCAGGGCCTCCATCTGGGCGCTTAGCTCGGCCAGCACTGTGCTGTTTGCCGTGGCCAAGGCCTGCAGGAGGGGCTCCGCGCTCAGCGCGGCGACGAAAGGGAGGGGGGAGGGCCACCTCGGTGGTGGTGTAGCGCGGCTCGGCTCGCCGGCCTCGGGGGCCTCTCCCGAAGCCGGCTCGTCCGGAGCGCCGCCCGGGGCATCGGGCCCCGGGTGCGCCCCCTCGGCATCATCNCTCCGCCTCGTGCGCAGTTGGGGCGGGGTCCTGGGTGGCAGCCTCGGCCGCCCGTGCCTCGTGCGCGCGCGCCGTCTCTGCCTCCCGGGCAGCCTCCTCGGCCCGGCGGACCCTGGCCTCCTCCCGAGTGGCCTCCGCGGCCTGCCGAACCCGGGCCGCCTCCCGGGCAGCCTCTTGGGCTTCCCGGAGACGGCCTGCAGCTTCCTGTAGGTCGGCCTCCCGTCTCCGGGTCTCCGCGGTCGCCGTCTCCCCGGCCTCGGGCCGGCCGGTCTTGGGGTGGCGTGTGGGACAGGACGGGATCTCGCTGAGGCAGAAGAAAAAAAGAAACAGAAAGAGGTAAGTAAAGACTTGGCTTGGCAGTTTGGGAGTAAGAATGTGGCCGCTGCGGGTGGGGGTTCGAACCTGCGGGGTGGCCGGTTGAACGACCACTTCAGGGGCGTGATGAGGCTCCCCCTACACGGCTCGGTCTCCCCCATCTTGTGGAGCCGCTTCTTCTTCCGCTCCCCCTCGGGCTGGGGCGTTGGCGCGGCGTCCTCCGGGCGCCTGCTGCTGACGCCACCGCCCCGCCCCCTCGGGGAGGGGATGGAGGAGGGGTCGCCTCCTGCTTCCTCTTCCCCTTGGCGTCGGCAGGGCAGCTGCCCCTCGGGGCCCCGCCGCGGGCCCAGAAGCATGGCCCCCTCCCGGGGTAGATTGATCCCCTCTGCGGCTGCCGCCCGCGCCATCATGGCCTCGGGGGGCCCGGTCTCCTGACGCCCCCGACCATCTGCATGATGGCCAGGATGTTGACGCGCTCCGGATCGCAGCAGAGAGGGATGATTCCACGGAGCTAAGGTTTAGCACCCGTTGGACCACCATCCTGAAGTCCTCGGGGTCCCAGTCCCACTTGCGCCCTTGGTGGGTCCTCAGGAGTTCCTCGGTCCCGGTGTACTCCCAGGCGCCCCAGGCGCGTCGCTGGAGCGGCGCGATCCGGCGGCAGAGGTAGTCGCCGAACACCATGGCCCCCGTGAGCCCCTGGGTTCGTATGCCCGCCAGGCGGTCCAGGACGGCGTCGTAGCCGTCCCCCAGATCCACCGTCGCCCGCCAGCTAGGCGCCTGCGCTGGGGGCTGGCTCGGGAGTCGGAGGCGCGCTTCGTCGGCGAGGGGGGTGTAGAACCAATCGCTCTTCCAGTCGTCCCACTTCTTGCGAAGGACGCACGGGATGTAGCGGTTCAGCACCTGCCCCCGCGGTGGGAAGTAGCAGCCGCCGACCACCGTCGGCGGCGATAGCGGCTGCACGGTGAAGAACCACTGAAACAGCCGAAGGGATGGGCGCACCCCGATGAACATCTCGCACAGGTGTGCGAAGATGGCCAGCGTCATCACCGCATTGGGGGTAAGGTGCGCCATCTGGAGATCGTAGAACTCCAGAACATCCGTAAAAAATGCGGAGAATGGCGGGATCAGGCCCGCCATGGCGAAGGAAAGAAAGAAAACAGACCACCCCGGGTAGTGCGGCGCCGGGCGTCCCTCGCCCAGCGTGACCACCTCCCGGGTGGCAGATCCCGGCATGAACCGGCGCGGCAGCACGGCCTGCCTCTCGCTGGTGATGCGAGAAGGCGGCAGCACACTGCCGTCAAGTGGTGCGGAGCTCCGCGCCATGGCGCCGGCAGAGGGAAAGCTTGAGAGCGAGTGTGCGTGGCGAGAGTAGGGCGAGAGAAATGAAGAGCTAGAGCACGGATGGCAAAGGCAAGGAAAAAGTGACGAGAGTAAGGAAGCGAATCCCTTCCTCGATGCCTTTTATACCCTTGCCTATGCCGCGCTCGGCTCCTCGTTTCCCGCGCCCACTACCTTGCCTCCTCGTTTCTCGCGCCCACGCCTGCACTAACCCCACTCGCCCGCTTGCAGCGCAGCGGCAGTCGTGCGGCCGTGGCGGTTGAGGTGGGGCAGATCGTGTGCGCGTTAATCGCGCTCGGTTACCGCAAAAAGCGCCATCATCACATCCCCAGGCGAAACGGACCGACGTGTCCCGATCCGCGCACTGCCTCGAATAATGTTGCGGTTACGAAGAGACCGCTCATTAATGTCGGTTGGCATTCCACGCCGATGAGCGCGGCTCACGATCATAGGAGTCCTGCCCGCCTTTGGGGCCGGTCCCACCTATCATCGGGCCCGAGGGGTGGCGTCAAGCCTGGGTGCTCCCCCCCTGGTGTGTGGCCACCCAGGCGTAACGCCGGGGGCTACTGTTGGTGACATGGGACCGGGGGTGTCGAGACCAAAGGGAAGGGCGGCCACAGTGATCCACGTGGCCCGTTCCCCCGGAGGGGTCGGGCCCGAGGGTGACGTGGCGGCTGCCCTCCCGGTCTTCCCCCGGGGTCGGGCCGCTCCCGATTCTGCCCCGAGGGCTAGGGCGCCCCGACCCCCTGTGGTTTTGGTGCCATGTGTGTGGGTTAGGTGAGCGTGGCAAAGCTCATCTAACCACATTTATGGCGGTTCAGACGAGCGCACTACGCCGCATTTAATGCGGCGTGGCGCATGCCTATCCGTTCCGTGACCGGTCACAGCGAGTGACCGATCACAGACCGGTCAGATCGCGGGTTAGGTGGCGCCAGGCGGCCTGCAGCATGCCTCGCCCCATCCCGTCAGAATGATGAGAGCCCTCTGTCTCTCGTCTCTCAGCCGGAGCTGGCGTGCCAACTCCTGGAGTTGGTGCGTCAGTCCCGGTCAGATGCATTCCAGATTCCGGCTTGGGCGAGACGAGAAAGTCGCCTGCCATTTAATGATGGTTGAAATGGGCATCCCCCGGATGGGTCGGCTGGCGGAGTAGAGGCGTGCTGCGGCGCCTGTCAGAGGCTGCTTCCGGCAGTAGGATAGCCCCAATTGTAAAACAATGTTTTCTTTCTTAGGCAGCTCGTGGCCCATGTGGTAGCCCCTTGCCATATAAAAGGAGGCCCAGGCCTAGGAAAGGGGGGATTGGACTCTGGCTGATTTGGTCTAGAGGCTGAACTCTCCCCGGATTCTTTTACATTCACAGATCCACCAGAACACAGGAGTAGGGTATTACGCTTCTCAGCGACCCGAACCTGTCTAAACCGCCTGTGTCCACACGTTCTTTCTCGCTGAGATCCCTCAGATCAGGGGCTAAGAACCTCACCTTGCGTCCCCGGCCGAACCGGCAAAGAGGGACCTGCACGGTCTCCCGGTGAGGAGTTTCACGCTTCGTCAATAACCATCTTAAGCATAATACTAGGCATGGCTAAGCATATGGCACATATAGAGCATAATTGGACCCATTAGAGTACAACCAATGTACTCCAATCATTCCTACGGTTACAATCAGCAAGGAGTGAAATTTATCAAAGAGCTTTATGTAACAAGTGGGTTATATCTACCATTTCCTTAACAAAATACAATTTCCTACAAAACAGCGCATGCAAAGTTATAAACAAAATATTTTTCCATAAAACATAGGATTCAATGTGTTCAAAGGAAAGGGTACTTGCCTCAGTTCGAATTTTCATCATGATCAGCAATAAAATCCAAACTCATCACCGATAGTGGATTCATTCACTATATGGAATAACGGTAATGGTATAAACACAAAATCAAGCAAAAATCCAAAATGACACTAATATGCATGAATTCTCTACTGTAATTAGGCACTATTAAACTTGGTTTATGATGAAAGAATTTCTGTTGTATCACTTGTATTTTGGGAGATGAATTTTATAAGTTCTATACTAGACCTAGGTGAATTATGCTCTAATTAATCTTAGATGCAATTTATGTTCAAGTTCTGTTAAGTATTAGGTTATAGCAATGAAGAGTGTATTTTCCTGGGTTCCACAAGATTTATTTCACATTTTTTTAGAGCTAGCATGAATCTATTATGAATTTTATAAGCTATATGTCACATTGTAGTATTTATTTGCTATACAAAAGTTTAGAAGCATTTTCATTACAATACATGCCATATTTTAATGTAAAATAATTAAGTATTTAAGAACATGAGATTATGAATCTAAAAAAACTAGAATAACCCAATTTGGAGTTGGAACCAATTTCCTATGAATTTTATAAGTTCTCATATTAATTATAATCATTCAATTACTTAAAAGTGGATGCATTATATATACTAGTTGATAAAGAACTCAATTCACCTAAATAAAGTTGAGAATTTGGTGATTCTAACATAGTTCAACTCATTTAGATATAAAATTAATTTCCTATAAAATTTATAAGTTAGATTGTGCTTTATGTCAATTATTCTTTATACAAAATTTTAGAGATATTTTTTCCATTGTAAGTGGCAAGTTTTATCCCACCATGACGGAGCGTGAAACTCCTCACCGGGGAACCGAGCGGGCCCCCCTTTGCCAGTTCGGCCGGGGGCGCAGGGTGAGGTTCTTAACCCCTGAATCTGAGGGATCTCAGCGAGAGAGAACGCGTGGACACAGGCGGTTTAGACAGGTTCGGACCGCTCAAAAGCGTAACACCCTACTCCTGTGTTCTGATGGATCTGTGGATGTGAAAAAGAATCTCTTGGATGAGTTCAGGCTCCAGACCAAGTAAGCCCGAGTCCCCCCCTTTTTCCTAGGCCTGGGCCTCCTTTTATATGGCAAGAGGCTATCACATGGGCCACGAGCTGCCTAATAAAGAAAACATTCTTTTACAACTGGGGCTCTCTTACGGCCGGTAGTAGCTTCCGACTGACGCCGCAGCACGCCTTTGCTCAGCCAGCTGACCGCTCCCAGGGACGCCCACTTCAACCTTCATTAAATGGCGAGCGACTTTCTCGTCTCACCTGCGCCAGAATCTGGAATGCATCTGACCAGGACTGACGCACCAACTCCGGGAGTTGGCACGCCAGCTCCCGCTGAGAGACGAGAGGCACAAGGCTCTCATCATTCTGACGGGACGGGGCGAGGCGTGCCGCTGGCCACCTGACGCCACCTAACCCACGATCTGACCGGTCTGTGACCGGTCACTTGCCGTGACCGGTCACGGACCGGATAGGCATGCGCCACGCCACATTAAATGCGGCGTAGTGCGCTCGTCTGAACCGCCATAAATGCGGTTAGGTAAGCCCTGTTAAGCCCACCTAACCTGCACACGTGGCGCCAAGATCACAGGGGTCGGGGCGCACCGACCCTCGGGGCAGAATGGGGAGCGGCCCGACCCCGGGGGGAGACCGGAAGAGAAACTGCCACGTCACCCTCAGGCCCGACCCTCTCAGGGGAACGGGCCACGTGGAACGCAGCGACCGCCCTTCCCTTTGGTCTCGACACCCCCGATCCCATGTCACCGACACACCATATTAAAGATTATAGTTTTGTGAGTCTATTGAAATTATGTTCATATAAACTGGATCTAATATGAATTTTCTAGGAATCTACAAAATTTGTACAATTTTTAGTTCAATAGAAAAGCTTTTAACCCATTTTCACTATTTCTCCAGATTTTAAACACATGTCAGTTCTGTCCATTTTGCAAGAAGGTCCCTTGGTTTTCCTGAATCCAACCCGCACTACCCCACGTGAGAGAAACATACTTCCCAAAGATTGCTTTAAGTTTATAGCTATTACGATTAAGTCATAGTCTTATTGTCAGTCTTAGATGAATTTTACTAAATAGTAGCCAAGGTTTCAATTCTTCTCCGGAGAGGTCCCTGCGACCTGTATGAACAGGCAGCCATGGCCGGTGGTGCTGTTTGCCGGCGCCGGCGGCGAATGGTGGATTGGATGGGGACGCGGACAGAAGGAAAAATGTGCGTGGGTTTCTTGCGCACCCATAGGTGGTGGTCTCGTCACCGTCGATGGCCGGAGCAGTGCATACGAGGAGTGCGAGCGGCACAGTTTTCGTCATGTATGCGCAAAGCGAACTAGTGTTCTGTTTTGGGCAAACTAGTGCATGCATGCAGTCCTAAGAGGTGCTAGTATACTCACCGAATTGGCTTTTGGAGTTGAAGAGGTCCAGCGAGAGGATGGCGGTGGTGGAACTCGACGGCGGCGGTAAAAAGCTCCAGGATGACGATGGCGCGTCGTTCCGGCCAACCAGCTAACATGCATGCATGTCGACGTTGTCAGCTAGGTCCTAGGAAGGGTAGCATGCGCAAGGAATCGGATTATAGCTCACCGGGTGCGAAGGGAATCGATGGCGGCAACGATGGCCGGCGCCGGGGAAGACGGAGTCGATCTCCCTCTTCTGTGCGCCAATCTTCGAGGTTCTTGAGAGATTTTGGAGATGAGCTCATGTTGAAGCTGATGGCGAGAGGGCTCGGCCTGCGGTGTCCCATCCATCTTGTGCGACGGCGATGCCACCGGCGGTGAGGTCCAGAGCGCGCTCCCGAGCATCCTCGGCTCAGCGGCGTTCCCGGCGATTCGCTGCATAAAGTGAAGAGATTTCAACGGAGATGGAACCGGCGTGGTAGATAGATGACGGAACGCGGAAAGGATGAAGGCTACCGTGGCTCGTTGATGAATGGGGCCATCGTCTTCCTCGCGGCCGGCAGGAGAATGGAGGGCGACGGAGAGGTAGAGATCTCTCTCTCTCTCGATTTGGTCAGCACTGGAGTGAGGAGTAGGGATGGGCGACGCGGCTGGGAGGAGAAGAAGGCAAGTTCAGCTTGTGACACGTCGAGGCCACGCGTCGACGGCGTCCAGCTCTCGGTCTCTTTCTCTCTCGTGTGTCTACTGTGTTGGGCTGAGGTGGAGGGAGGCGGGCAGGAATGAAGGCGAGCCAGAGGTGCTGTCCACTGGGCCCAGAACGTTGTAATCTAGGTGTGAGTGAGAGGGATGGATAGAAGATTTGGTAGACAAGGATTTTAGGAATTTCCAGGATTTTTCTCTCCCTCTCTCTCTTTGCAATCCATTTTTATTTAATTTGTGGAGCAGATAAATTAGGGTGAATTTTTGTGGAGGTAGATAAAATGATATAGTTATTTTTTCTAGTTTCATTTAAAATTTTATTATATTTTACTATGAGGAAATTAAAGAAAAGTGGCATGGTAGAATTTTGTTTAGATTTTTAGGTAGTCGAAAGTAATGAAAAAATTCTGAAAATATTATATTAATTCATGTCGAATAAGCTAGTATTGAAATAAATTATGTTCTATATACATTTTCATATGTTTTTATGCATATTTGGGTGATGTACTACTTTTACCGATTTGGGTTTTAAATAATTTAAAGTTTTAACTGGTTTGTTCCATTTAATTGAGGGTTTAGTTGTAAAATAAAATTATGTTAAAATTTCAGTGAGTTAAGCATAGTGAGTATTATCCATATGAATTTTTCCATGATTTTATCTTGCACCAATAATTTTATAAATTTGCCAAGCTTAATAATGTACATATGTTGTTATGTTGTTGCTATGAAAATGCAATTAAGTGTTTATAAAAATTGTATTTAGATTATTCTTGACCTGAGATGACTTTATTGAGTTTGATTTTATTCTCACACCATGCATGATTCCCAAGAATAATTGTAGGTTTATATGTCTATATGCTTACGTTAGTCTAAAGGAAGTTTAGAATAGAATTTATAGTATAATATGTTTATATTCCTTTTATGTCCATGACCTATGTTCAGGTCTATGACCAAAATAATTCAATGGAGTTTACCATTAGTCATATTATAATGTTTAGGTTGCAAGGATTTTAGGAAAATACTTTTAGTACTTGACACTAGGTCCTTTTAATAATTTGCTTCAAATTTTAATAAATGATCATGTGACCTATTATGAAATACAAGCAAGATCCAAAAACACATAAAAAGACTCAAGTCGCATCAGTACATTATGTTCATGCAAGTATGCAAATGTTTTATAGTTCATTTTAACTTAGACAAAAAAAAGTTTTAAATTATTCTCAAAATTTTCATATGGAGGAGAGGGATCATACGGGGAACAAATAAGGAAAGAGAGGAGAAACCGGTAATGGTGTGGAATGCCCTGGGAGAGGTCGGCGTGCTAATGGATGGGATGCGGTGGCGATGGCAGCCAATGGAGGAGGTGGAAGAGCCATTCGGGGTCAGGGCGTCAACGTCGCTCACAACACCCAAGCATGCGGTGCTACCGTCCAACCACCACGCCCGTCGGCCCAGAAGAAGGAGCACGGGGCAACGCCGATGGCAACACCAACGCCACGATGGGTAGGGGTCGTTCGGCGAGACAGCCACAAATCCGGCGATGAAGGGCCAGTTCCTCTGTTCCTAAGGACGGATGGAAGGAGGGACGACACCATGGCAGGAAGGAAGGAGAAGAAGCGGCTGCGAAGCATCGACGTTGGCTTGTAAGGGACAAGGGGGGCTAGCTGCCGCCGTCGGTCTAGAGGAAGAGAGCCATGGGTGAGGGTGTGGCAGACGGGAGAAAATTACATTAGTACCATCGCAAAAAATGGATTTGCTATAATATCATCGCTTAAATAGGTTTTGAAGTATACCACACGCTCAACAAAAACGGTTTTGGTGGAATACCATTCTGGATGATATTGCCCCTAGCTCCTCTTTTTTCCCCTTCAGGAGCCAAAGGAGCTTGTCGGTGACGACCGCACGCCATGGCTGCCACCAGCCGCTCGTCATCGGCTCGTGTAGGTCGGGGACATGGCAGAGCATGTGCTGGTTGGACCCGCTCCCTAGTGCCTCCACGAGGCTGGCTAAGGTCAAGACATCGCGGACAAGGATTGACACCCTTCCGGTGGCGGCGTCGTCATGGTAGAGCCTGCCGAGCGCTGTGACGGTGAACGCAAGCACGGAGGTGGTGTCGGAGATGGTGTACCGTCAGGCATGGGAGGTGGACGAGAGGTGCAGGAGAAAATGGAGATGCGGGAGCGGGAGGTTAAAGCGAGCGCCACGAAGTGGTCGAGGCTATTGAGTGTGACAAAGGGGAGGATGAGGTCGGAGTCGTGCGGGTAGATGGTGATGGTGGGCACCGGCCGCAGGATGGCATGGAGGCAAATGCTGTAGCCACTGCTACCGGTGTCGGTCTGTGCATCATGAATGCTACCCATCGGCCAGCTAGGGACAAGGTCCTCGGCTGCGCATTTCAGAAGTGAGGAAGAAGAGGAGGAAGGGGCAATACCATTCAGAATGGTATTCCATCGAAGCCATTCTTATTGAGCCTGGTATTTTAACCATTTTTTCAATGGTACATATGCAGTTTTCTCGGCGGGGCAAAGCCCTTGAATTCGATATCGGACGAAGGCTCCGCTGCATATTAGTCGATATTCAGCATGATATAATCCAAAAAAACACTAGAATAAACATGACTTGTGCATAAACGAGTGATTCAAAACTAGTGCTGAATACAAGCATGCTAACCGGAACTATAGTATCTACAAACATGTTTAACACCAAGAATAGGAGGACATACCCAAAACAGAAGCCTCCAGATCACCAGCCTACTCATGTAGGTACAAAGGAGAATAGAGTTCCAGTGGCCTACTCGTCCAGGTATATTGCTAGTGGAAGAACCGAGAGAGTCAGAAATTGAAGGAGAAGTTGTGAGGATAGGATAATTCCTTTCACTCAAAGACAGGTGTTATAGGAGTAACGCCAGCGGTTTTGATCCACAAAAAATAAGGATTCGAATAGACCAGCACAGCCTACCATGCCATGCTATGACCACAACCTCAGTCTGGCGCACATGCACGTGTGGCTCTTCAATCACCAATTCAACCGATCAACACGTTTACTCAATTTGGAGAATTAATATCTTTTTCATTGGTTTTTCATGTGGTATTAATCTCTAACATTAATTGTAGGCCTTTGAAATTTACTTGACTTATTTGGGCTAGGCACAACTAATTCTAATAGGCTCGGCGTCGACTCAAGCGACACCATCAGCTCGTCGGAGAACCAACCCTAGGGGTGGACGTGGGGCCATCGACGAGGGGAGATGGCGAGCGCAATTTTCTAGGGAGGAGGGGGCGCTGGTAGAGGAAGGGCGGAGGCAACAATGATGGCAAGTGGGTACTGGCAGGCGGTGCCGACAAGGGGCGCATGGGGCTGAGGGCCTTGACAGGGCTTTTTTTAAAATAAAACTCATATACTTTTCTTATGCAAAACTCCTAGACTTTTCTTGTTTACAGCACTACCTTCAAACACAAAATTTTGACAAGGCCTCTACGAAAAATGGTACGAGGACCTATTAAAGTTTCTAGGTATAGCCTAATACGCAGCAATATCGGAGGAGGAAAAAAAGAGTAAAATTCAAAAAAACCATGTTTTATCCTCATAATACCTAGGGTTTTATAATTTTCTTAAATTATGTAACAAAAAATCAGAAAACAAGAAAAACATAGCTTTTCAGCTATTATTTACCAAAGATTTAAATATATAGAACTATATGATATCCCACAAAAAAAGAACTATAATATTTCATAAATATTAAAATGATAATAAGACTGAACCAAAATACAACATGCATAAGAAATAAAACTTAAGGGTAAATTTGATCCATTCAATTATGAATTTGCCGTTTTGAAAAAAAATCCATAACCATTCACAAACCACCTTAGGCTGTGTTCGGGGCACCGCTTTCCCAACTCACCTCTCGTGTTCCGCGCACATGTTTTTCAAATTGTTAAACGGTGTGTTTTTTGCAAAAAGTTTTTATACGAAAGTTGCTTTAAAAAATCATATTAATCCATTTTTATAAAAAAAATAGCAAATACTTAATTAATTATGTGTTAATGAGTTGCTCTGTTTTTCGTGCGGAGGGAATTTCTTCCCAACACAGACTGCCAAACACAGCCTTAATGCCATTGATACTTTATACAATTCGAAGTGTACCATTATGTACGCACGTGATATGCTTAGTCAAGTTTTTATACCGTATATTCGTATGAACCAAAATGCCCCTAGCCCATATCTTCTTCCTTTAGCAACGAGGACTGAGCAGGGACTCAGCACCAATGCCAACGAGGACAGGGCAGGCGTGGTTCCCCCCTCTCTTCTGATGACAACACCCTCCTCCTGCAGTGGCAACGACGAAGCAAGGCTTAACAATCACCCTTCGCTAGGGAGCGAATCGGCGACCTCGTACATCTCTGTTGGTCGAGTAGTGCCCAAGCTCACCGGCTGCCACTAAGACCAAGTGTCACATAAGCACACAAAGACCAAATCAACATGTCAGATGGGTGTCAGTAGGACAAAATCGTATTTGAAACCGTCGAGGGATATAATTTGTACTTGTTTTGATGGTTGGGAGATGCTCGAATTTTTAGCATTTTTAATTTTTATTTTTTAAAGATTTGTAAAAATAATTTTAAGTTTGAAAAATTTGTAAAACTAATCTCCAATCGCTCTCTTAGAGGGCGATTTTTAAAAATCGCCCTCCCAGAGGGCGACAAGGGGCCTAACTGCAAATTTTCAAACCCTTTGCATCGGTTTAATTGCTTAAAAACTAATAATACTTATTCGACACTCAAAACGATCTTAAATGAAAAAGTTGTTAATAACAAAGTTGTATATCTCTGTGAGATTTACAACTTTATAGTTAACAACTTTTTCATTTAAGATCGTTTAGATATCCAAATATTCGTTACAAAATCAAAAACCTATTTAAAAGAATCTCAGATCTACATTTTAAATGACATCGGATGGAGATAAACTTTATATAAAAGTTATAGATCTCACAAAGATCTACAACTTTGTTATTAACAACTTTTTTATTTAAGATCATTTAAAGTATCAAATAAGCATTATTAGTTTTTAATCAATTAAAACCGATGCAAAGGGTTTGAAAATTTGCAGTTAGGCCCCTTGTCGCCCTCTGGAAGGGCGATTTTTAAAAATCGCTCTCTGGGAGGGCGATTGGGGATTAGTTTTGCAAATTTTTCAAACCTAAAATTATTTTTGCAAATCTTTAAAAAATAAAAATTAAAAATGCTAAAAATTCGGAGATGCTCTTTCCCCCAAGACCCACTCACCCCCCACCCCACACGCAAGGGTAAGTAGGTCGGGCTGGGCCTGAGATGGGCTTCAGACGATGGGTTGCAGGCCAACATATCGAAGTGTGGCAAAGTCAGAAGCAGAAGCGATGGTGCCGTGCGGTTCCGAATAAATATTCTTTGCTGCTTCATATTTTATGTAATTTCTACTCCCTCACACTCTTTGGGTTTATTAACATCGCAGCTTAAGAACGCCCATATATATATCCATAGTTTCACCCTCACACCCTTTTTACCGACGATTGTTAGTAGCTCACACCATTTTCACCGATAACTGTTAACATGTTTAAGTTTCAGGTCTAAGTTTCACTTCCATACCCAATATATATATCGCAACTCTCCGGTTACTCGACCACCCATCCTTCGAACGCTTACGCCGAGAGCAGAAAACTGGAGTATGTCAATTCTTTCTCTTTTTTTCGATTTCTTCATTTTAACTATGTCCATCTAGTTTTTCACCATGCAACTAATACAACTGTTTATTTTCTACACAGGAGTTTCAGTGGAAGATTCAGTGGAAGATTCATGGGGAGATTCAGTGGAAGAGCAGAAAACAGGTATGTTAATTCTTTCTTTTCGATTCTTCGTTTTAACAATTATGGTCCATCTAGTTTTTCACCATGCATGTAATACAGCTGTTTAATTTGTACACAGGAGTTTCAGAAACATGGAGAGAGGAATCCTTCTCACATGTATTTTGCTGTTGGCGTGTATCAACGCTGCTGATGCGGGCCGGCAGAAGACCAACGCTGTTGATGCAGCCCGGGAAAAGATCAACGCTGTTGATGGAAAACGACTGCTTCCATTCAGGTATACCGTCAGTCTCTTAGCGCCATTTTGGATTGGAAACTTGTCGTACAAAAAATTTGCTTATAATACTCCCCATTTATTGTTTTTTTTCCTTTTCTTATAGACAACTAGAAGGGGAACCCAAAATATATGAGACAGAATTTGACTATTATTCTAGTTCCCATGACAAAATTATGGATAACTTTAACAGAACAATTAGGGAAGCATGTGATGAGCATCTTGACAAGTTAGGCCTTATGCCTCGTCAGACCGGAAAAACTAAACCACCAAAAGCAATAATATTACCCGTCCTTATTGGGAATGAGGGCAACAAAATTTCATTGGCTTTTAGAGCGGATAATCTTTATTTGATGGGGTTCTACAATGGAAGAAATCAGTGGTATGCTTTCAAAGACCTGGCCGAATTAATTCCAGGCTCTTTCGAACTAGAGATTTATGATAGTTACCAAGAGGATGGTCTGACTAAGTTTGAAGACCTTGACAAGATCCCTTTAAGCAGACAACACGTGTTAACCGCCATAGATGAACTGTACTGGTATAATCCTTTAGAAACCCCAAAAGAAGTCCTACAAAGGTCTCTTACTACAATTGTTTTAGTAACTTCAGAAGCAGCCAGGTTCTCAATCGTCAACGAAACAGTAGCTCAAGGATGGTACAGTGCAAAGGGAACATTCATGAAGTATGAAATCGGATTGGGGTTCATACGATTGTTCAGCAAGCTTTCGTGCGAACTGCTAGACGGATGGAACACCGTAGTAATTGGCAACTTGGTTCCCTCCTTAGAGCGCCAGTGTGGTTTCGAAGGAAGACAAAAAGCAATAGATTTTTTACACCTCGTTCTCATTCGTGGTAAATATTGTGAAGATGATGATGAATTTGTGGGCGTTAACCCTATTAAACCTGGACATGGGAAGTGAGGCACATACCGAGTTAAATAAGAGGTACCTGTTTCAGTTTAACCTAATTTAATTGTGTATGTTGGTTCTTTTTACATGGTAATCTATTAAACATTTTGCTCACTTTTCCATTGCAGGGCATTACAGGAAGTTATCAAGAGTGTTCTTCATTGGAGTTGGAGCATTGCAGGGAGTTATCAAGCGTGCTCTCCTTTGGAGTTGAAGCAGAGTAGTTCTCTGTTGCGGCAGCTTGTGTTTATGACTTTATGTTTCCTTCTTTATGTGTTTAAGTGTCTTTGTAGCTTTAGTTCTGGATTGCAGTGAGTGAAAATCCTGAAACATCCTTATAAACAGCTCACATATATCTCCTGTACGCAGCGAAGAAGATGTTATGAAAATTCCTATTTGCTACTGGGCTGTGTTAGGCCAGTTTCAATATCTAGTGGCCTGATCCTTGCTTGAGATAGTTAGCCATTAAATAAAAGTACGTCTACCAAAATAAGCGTGCCAATTGGCATGCCGAATAATTTTTAGCCCGTGTATAATATTTTTATTCTTTTATAGAATAATAAGGATGCTTTTCAGATTTCGTTGATTTAGTTTCATTCCAATGAAATTCTTGAAAACAAAGCAGTACATAAAAATAAAAACCAGTAACAAATCAACAAATAAAGTTTATTACTTATAGCTCGTATGTTATTGTCATGTCTTGAAACTCGACCATGCTATCAGACACGGGGTAAAGCATGCAAGGGCTATTTTATTCGCTCCCTAAATTCGTTAAAGGTTGTCACACTTATGTTAGACAAGTACATAACACAAGTTTTATCAATATAACCTCTTGTTTGGTTCATAGTCACACTTGTGACGAGATTACTTCTGATCTCTTATGGCCCTATATGTTATCAACTCAAAAAAATATGACACAATCATATTTTGCTAGCTTCGGTGTGGCTCATTTTTTTTGCTAACCACAACTCAAGCCAGCGTAAAAGCATAGTAAAAGTGTGACAAATTTATTATGGGACTGTCTAGTCGTCACCCAGCTGATATTTTTGTTCTTTTCAGCCGAGTTTGTATCCGTCAGATAGAACACGTGTCAGAATCGTGCCGCGCATATTGCCCTCCCCGGCGCCGTGCACCCGCCTTGCACGCTGCTCTGCCCCAGTCTTGTTGGATCGGCTTGGACATCAAGCCCGTTTGTGTTTTGTAAATTAGAAGTGCCCAACAAACAAATAGGCTTAAAAACACACAACCCACCAGTCCCCATATCTGTTTCAGAAATTTGAAACAAATTGTTCTGCTGGAAACACACGGGCTTAGCCCCATTACCCTCCTCTCCTTGGAATCCATTAGTTCTAAAAAAAAGCGCCCAGCATAATAATCCACTTCTAAAAAGAGAGTCCATTTGTTCTGATAAAGAATAACCCAACTTGTCATTCAGGAGGCTTTGATTGTTACTTCAACCTTCAGGCAACAGCAAACAGAAATGGCATACATACACAGCCTTGCCATCAGACAAACCTTGAAGAAGGGACTGAACCTCTATGCAAATGAAACAAGTCCCAGATCAATCTCTCTGTGTTTTTTTCCTCAAAAAGGCAGCAGGAGCATGGTAAACCTAGAGATCTTGATGCCCTTATCTGTAGACAAGGTGTTCCTCTCGAACTAGTTGAAGCAAAACACAACTTCCACAGAAAATATCAATGGTTGAGAAAGCAATGTACTATTAATAGCTCACAAAAAATAGCAATAGACAAAATACAAAATTTCTGGACAAAACAGAGAAAAATGAAAAAACTAACAAAATACAAAATTTCTGACTAAACGGACAAAAAATACAAAATAAAAAGCCCAACAGAAGCCAAAATACAAAACTAACAAAATCTACAGTACCATGATTAGTAGTCCTATGCATGATTATATAAGACACAACTTTATTTAATTCTAATTTGAATTGGCAAACAAAACTAACAAAAGTGACAAAGTTTTAGAAAGCCTCAACCATTGCTTATCTTGGTCAACTTTATTTCATAATTTGATCAAAAACAGTACCAGACATCCATGTGCCAGGATGTAAATTTGATCAAACACGGTGCCTTGCTCCAAGATAACTTCTCCTGGGAGGAAGAACTCTTCATGCAATTTCACTACCTGAAATAATCAACATGGGAGTAAAATGAATCCTTTACTTAGACTGACGATAGCTGCAGAGACATAATTCCACAAAATTTGTTATCTGAGCAAATCTGAACTCTTGAAACCATAATCTGGCTTAGGAAGTCATAAACCACTCTCGAAACAAATTTGTTATCTGCAGAGACATAATATGGCTTAGGAAGTCATTTGAGCAACCTTTGAACAGCCCCACTCTTGAAACCATGTCCAGATACAGTGTGTGTGACAACTAAAGGGAGAGGAGACTAACCTTAATGTTTGGCCTTCAAAGGGTTGAACCATCTCTCTCTGCATTGTTTTCCTACCCTTGCAGGCAGCAACCCCATTATCTGAGACCACTTCTTCAGTTCAAAATTGGTCAACTCGATTTCACCAGCTTCCTATCAAAAATTGTAAGAACTCAATTTATTATTGATATGTAGAAAAAAATAAAAACAAAACGACTTTTTTTGCAAAAATTAAAAAAACTGACAAAAACAAATACAAATATGACAAAAACAAAATACAAAAATACAAATATGACAAAATTTTAGAAAGCCTCAACCATTGCTTATCTTGGTCAACTTTATTTCAAAATTGAAGACCGTCAAAACTAAGTACTCTTCACTTAAAATTGTGAGGTGATGCATTCTAATTCCTGACAAAACTAAGAAACCGGGTACTGTTAGTAGCTTACAAAACTACACGAACTCCTGGCCCTCTCAGATTGATTCGAAACTTAACTACCTTTAAGCCCCACCATAAAATGGACAAAACTAAAAGGTACTATATTGTTTTTAACTTAACTACCTTTCAGTTATAAGAATATGGTACCTGCTTCTACCAAACTTGCTTTTGATGCATTCTAGTTATCATGCATATGATGTACAGGTAGAAAATTTTCAACAATAGAAAAAACAAATGGCCAGAAAAAAGACTGGCTACATGACAGAAACATTTCAATGGTTTATCACAAAACGTACGTGCTATCTTCTTCAGTAATACAATCATTGTCAAACATCAGTACTGGTTCCATCAGATAGAGTTCTGTCTAGAAGTAAAATAGACCAAATATATAAACAATAATTTATGTTAACAAAAATGATGTTTTTATTGAAGATAATGTGCTAAAAGGGATATATTAGCATCAGTTTCTTAGGATTAAATTTGACAACTTCCGTATAATAATGATGCTATCGATAAGCTGACAAAATCATCCTTGAGCTAAATATTCTTCTGACAAAAATACCGACTCTTTCAGTCAATCATCAGGATGGAAAACATATCCAGTCTTCAAAACTAGGACTAATACTGTCAAGTTCAGAATAATCATAACCAACTCAACTACAAAACATATTTCATTTAGAAAATTGAATTTCAAATAGTACAATGTAAAATTTTTGCTGACAGGACTTGTAATTTGTAATGCTGACAAAACATATAACTTTGTAATGTTGACAAAACTACAAGAATTTAAGTTCAAAAACAATCATGAACTAGCTTCAGTGTTCAGGGTAACAAACAAAACATCTTCAAATTCAGAATTTGAAGCATTATGATACAAAACTAGGAGAAGCTTCCAAGATAACAAAACATTTCAAAAATGTTGAGAAAGACTTCAGGATTATTCTTTTTCCCTCTTTAGTCATCAAATTAATAAATTAAGTATTCTAAGCTAACATTACCTTAATTCTAAACTGCATGATGGTTAGATCAGAAAATAACAAAAAGTAATGCTCACCTGGCGAATGATTGCTGCTTTGCTCAGACACCTCGCTGTTGGCTAGTGGCTTACATGCTTCCAGGCTTCAGGCGCTGCTGTCGGCTGGTGGCAGCGTGCCCACGAGGCCACTCCGCCGTCGGGCCTGGTGGACTCCCCGCCGAGGCACCGGCCCATGGTTCCCGTCGTCCCGAGCCGTCGCAACCCGTGATGCCTCGGTAGTTGCTCGCTGACCGCGCCCAGCCGCCCAGCACAACTGAGGGCTCGCTTCGGTACAAAACACAGTCGAGGAGGTGGGGAGCCGCAGGATCTGGAGGCCTCCGAGCTAGGGACAGTCGGATCCGGTGGCTCCCCATCTCCTCGACGGCGTCACGACAACCTCCGGTACCCTGCTCGACGGCGTCGTAGCCCTCCCGCCGTGAGCCGTCGATCCCTGCATCGCCGTGGCCTCCGACGCCCTCCACACATCAGCGCGCACTCTCCGTCGTTCTCTGCCCTCCCGACGGCGGCGCTGCGGCGAGGGGACGGCAAGCTCAGCCGCGACGCAGCCGATGAGCAAAGCCTACGCATCCCTCTCCCTCCCTGCTTCTCTCTTCTCAGCATGTGTGGAGGAGAAGATTGGGAGTCGATCAGTGCCATTAAAGCTGGCCAAATGGGCCGTGCCAAGCCAGGCCGGCCCGAGAACGGTAGTACTGTAGCTGGTCCAGGCATGGCACGGCACGGTAGACAATGGGCCGTGCCGGCACGGCCCGTTTGACCGTGCCGTGTCTGGGTCGACGCTTTAGCCCGTGGGCCGGCTAGCGCGGCGGGGCCTAGGCGGCTGGCCGGCTGGGAGGACGCCACGTGTCCCTCAACGGCTAGTCCAACGGCTATTTTTTAGAAGTAGCCGTTGGAGCGCGAAAAAAATCGAAAAAAATACCAAAAAAATCCAATAAAATATGAAATTTTTTTCTATAAATAGGGTTCCCACCCCCAACATTTTGAATCATCCAAACCTTTTATTTTGTGCTCTCTTGTGCTCTTTTATGTGATAGTTCAATTTTTTGATTTAGACAAAATTTGACCAAATTTTGTCTAAAATCAAAAATAATTTGTGACTCAAAAATAGTGCATACCAGAGGTGTAAAGCCAAGGTGGTAAAAAGAAGTATGTCATATATTCATATTTATATATTATTTGTATTTTATGTTGTGTGAATAAATATTCTGAATTTTATTTCTCTTGTTTTAACATTTCAGGATGGACGATCCGAACCTTCCGTCGTTCACGTTAGGTGATTTCGACCCTAATTACCTATCAGGGTCATTCCCAACTAGTGAGTATGATGTCACCGGATCGGCTCCAACACCACCAGTTGTGGAGGAGGTACCGGCGGGTTCAGAAGGATCTGACACTATGAGCGAGAGTGCATCGACGAACACTGGCTCAAAGAGATCAAGAACTTCTGGCGTTTGGCAACATTTCGATGAGATGGCCATGACAGGCCCTGACGGAAGGCAGGTAACATTCGCGAGATGTAGAATATGCAAAAATAAGTTATCTGTAAAATCATCTGGTGGAACAGGACACTTGAAGCGGCATGCTGAGGTTTGTGCAAAGAAGCAAGGAATCCAACTACGACAGCAGCAACTACTACTAAATCCTGATGGTACGGTACGTACATGGGAGTATGATCCTATGGTAGCTCGAGAATATCTTGTCCGTTTAATTGCTAGACAAGATTTACCCTTGAACTTTGGTGAGAGTGCTGCATTTGAAAATTACATTAAAACTTCTCATAATCCTAGGTTTCAAGCTGTTAATTAGTAGACAAACCACAACCCGTGATTTGAAAAATGTCTATGACAAATGTTGTGAATCACTAAAGGAATTATTTAGTACATGCATATTTTCTGTTGGTGTCACCTCAAACATATGGAGTAGTAAGGCTAAAGAGGATTACCTTAGTGTAGTCGTACATTTCGTTAATGATGACTAACAAATGCAAAAAAGAGTTCTTGGGTTAAAATTAATTGATGTTGCACATACTGGTGAAAATATAGCAGAGAGAATTCGAGAGTATTAATGAGTATAACCTTGCAGATAAAATCTTTGATGTGACAATGGATAATGCATCTACAAATTCCAGGGCCATGGAAATTCTACAGCCATTATTTTGTATTTATGCTCAATCATTTCTTTTGCATCAGCATTGTGCATGCCATATTATTAATCTAATTGTTAAATCTGGGTTTATGAGAGTGAATGTACACATCGATGCCGTTCGTTAAGCAATCACGTGGTTAACTGCTTCAAATCCATAGATTGCACAATGGAAAAGGTATTGTCGTGCATCGGGTAAGCCCCCACGTAAGTTTTTAACCGATGCGGAACATCGGTGGAATGTCACTTATTTTATATTAAAGGTTATATTACCTTACCATGAATTACTTACTGTTTTCCTTCAAACACGTAATGGCCCAAGAAACGGTGACGGCCTGCCAATAATGACTGACCATACCTGGCACATTGTCGAGAGGTTCAATCAATTTCTTGAAACATTTCATGACTGTACTCTTCTTTTATCTCAAGTTTATTATCCAACAGCTAATTTAATTTTGCATAATGTTCTTGAAATTGCCACTTTGTTGAAAGAGTATGAAAATGATGAATTTTTAATGCCTATAGTCTTTAGTATGAAACAAAAATATCTTAAATATTGCAAAAACATCCCCATGTTATATGCTTTTGCATTTATTCTTGACCCTAGGGGAAAATTACGTGGATTCCTCAATATTCTTGAACTTATTGGAGATACTATTAATGTTGACTATTCTATCTATTATTCTGATGTTAAAACTAAATTCCATGAGGTATTTGGAAAGTATGAATTAAAGTTTTAGGAAGTTCGCTTGCAAAGACCCCACCTGCCCCTGCAGCAGGAAAGAAAAAATTACAGTGGAGCAGAATTTGGGTGGCTCATCTTCTAGCCATGGCAGTGGTAGCAGTTCGTCAACTATAAGTGGTAACGCTAGATCACATGGTCCCGCTGAAGAGTTGTCCAACTATTTGGATAGCGACGCCATCAGGCATGAATCATCAGACTTCAACGTACTCGGGTGGTGAAATGATCACAAGATGTCATATCCTGTGCTTTCAAAACTAGTACGGGATGTGTTGACGGTGCCCGTGTTTTTGGTATCCCCCGAATCGGCCTTTAGTCTATGCAGAAGAATTATCGAGGACAGGAGAACAAGTCTGAGCAATGATCACGTAAAAATGCTACTAAGCGTCAAAGACTGGGAGCTAGCTGCAGAACTGTTGATGCCAAATCCGTACCGCCGATGAGGATCCGGCGCGCGGACACACGAAGGCCTGGGAGATCTGCTTAGCTCCAGTGCAGGTCCTAAAATTGATGAAGCGCGAGCGTACCAGTCAGTTTGATCCTGCCACTGACAAGATATGCAAAACAGCAGAATAGAAAGTCTATCGGCCTATCGACCGATAGGGCAAAAACGTATCGGCCGATAGGCCGATAGCCAAAACAACCAATCAGCCGATGGGCCGATGGCACAGTTCCAGCCGATGTACTGAGCAAACATCTATATAGGGACGATCGGCTGACGATAACATGATGATATAATAATATGATATAGCATAATCCAAATAATCTGAAGATTAAAACACATATCGGCCAGAAGTCCGATGGCATAAACTCTCGATAAGCAGATAAACAATAAATACTCTGTTGTCATCGGCCAGATCCAATCTATATGTAAAACTCTTAGGCCGATGCAACGTCCAGATAACTCACCGGCTGAAACCCCGGTGAAACCCTTATTGACAATCGACAAGCAGGCTAGAGATTACGGTTCTAATCACGACTTAGCAGCACTAAGTATGAAAAGAAATGCAAGATCTAGACAATCAAGCCCTCGACTGATTTTCGGGATGGTAGATACCTTAGCCAATCTAATCCAGTGAAGCGATTTAGTCGATACCGGCATAAACCCTAAAGCGAATCTCGGCCGATAAGACTAAATCAAGAAGCCGAACCAGATTGACTAAGATATATGATAATAGGTGCTTACGTTGACGAGATTAGAACATCGAAGCCCTAGCCCCGACAGCGCAGGCAGCCATAACGAGACTTACCCCTCATGGGAAGGGCATGAACTCGCCGACGAAGACGAAAAGTAAAAGGTTGGCGATGCGCCGAAGTTATATTGATCGTGAGATGATTTACATGAACCTTGGGCTTACATATTTATACCCATAGACTAACAAAAATCCTAACAGAATACGACTCAAACTTTCCTAAAGATAAAAGGAAACAGATAAAGTCCTTATTGGACACTAAACACACTTTCCTAAAGATAAGAAGAAAACTAACAAACTTATCCTAATTAAAAGATACAAGCCACATCCTCCTTGGACTGTATTTCTTCCGGATAAAATCCTCCTAAACCAAATCCAACAAGAATCTGACTGCTGAAAATATGGGTAACTCCCATCGGCCGCTTGTAGACCTCCGAAGCCGATACAGACTTTGAGGCCGATATATACTTTGAGCCGATACACAAACTAGGCCAATGATAACTCTGGGGCTTACCAAATTCTGGCGTTAACACATGCCCCCCAGTTTTGGAGTATGAGAAGTCATGCTTCAAAATTATTCTTGCCTTGATCGCCCTGAAACTGATTCTTCTCTACTTCATGACATCGGCTCTCATAAGCCGATACCGTTTGCACCAGATGAGCTAGGCTGTAAAACTCATAGAAGAAAAATCTGCCTTTGATAGCTTCTAACAACCCCTGGAATGCAAGTCCTACTAACTGCTCATCATTTAAATTCAAACCATAACATCGACCACGGACATTACGAAACCTTTGAATATATTCCTTAGCCGATTCTCCTTCTTGCTGTTTAACTAAAATCAAGTCTATAAGCTTCAACTCATCAATTCCAGCAAAGAAGTATTGGTGAAATTGCTTCTCAAGATCGGCCCAACCTCTGATAGAGTTTGGTGGCAATGATGAAAACCATGTGAAGGCCGATCCAGTCAAAGACAACGGAAACAATCTAACTTTCAGAGCTTCTTCAGCCGATGCCTCCCCTCACTGAGCTAAAAATCGGCTGATATGTTCCATTCTAGTCATATTACCTTGCCCTGAGAATTGGAAAAAGTCTGGAATCTTGTATCGGCCTGGAAGTGGAACCCTATCAAACCACTCAGGATACTGCGACTGATACATAGAAGTTTGATCCTTAGGTTTAATTCCAAACTGCTCCTCCGTTACCTTCGCAATCATATCGGCCCAATCTTCTTTAGACTGATATCTTTGAGTTTCTTCTGGCCGATATTGTTGTTGTAGCCCATCATATTGATATGGTTGCCCCCCAAGCCAATATTGCTGCTGCCGATGATGCTGAGATTGTTCGTCGATTTGCCCGCCAGTCTGATTTCTTAAAGCGATTACTCTGGGAACTATCTTCTCGATCAAACCATGTAATGTGCTCACCAAAACTCCAGATAGATCAAACACAGCGCGACGAACGATTTCATCAACTGTCTTTTGAAGCGTCTCATCGTCCATCAGCTCTTCTTCTTCCTCTATCGGCTTGAGAGATTGTTCTTCCTTGGCCTTGACTTCTTGATCAGACATATTGCTGCGATTGTAGGTTCCACGAGCCATGTAAAAATCTGTTGTCAAAAACACGGTCCCACCAGGCGAGCCAAAAATGTGTTGACGCCAAATCCGTACCGCCGATGAGGATCCGGCGCGCGGACACACGAAGGCCTGGGAGATCTGCTTAGCTCCAGTGCAGGTCCTAAAATTGATGAAGCGCGAGCGTGCCAGTCAGTTTGATCCTGCCACTGACAAGATATGCAAAACAGCAGAATAGAAAGTCTATCGGCCTATCGACCGATAGGGTAAAAACGTATCGGCCGATAGGCCGATAGCCAAAACAACCAATCAGCCGATGGGCTGATGGCACAGTTCCAGCCGATGTACTGAGCAAACATTTATATAGGGACGATCGGCTGACGATAACATGATGATATAATAATATGATATAGCATAATCCAAATAATCTGAAGATTAAAACACATATCGGCCAGAAGTCCGATGGCATAAACTCTCGATAAGCAGATAAACAATAAATACTTTGTTGTCATCGGCCAGATCCAATCTATATGTAAAACTCTTAGGCCGATGCAACGTCCAGATAACTCACCGGCTGAAACCCCGGTGAAACCCTTATTGACAATCGACAAGCAGGCTAGAGATTACGGTTCTAATCACGACTTAGTAGCACTAAGTATGAAAAGAAACGCAAGATCTAGACAATCAAGCCCTCGACTGATTTTCGGGGTGGTAGATACCTTAGCCAATCTAATCCAGCGAAGCGATTTAGTCGATACCGGCATAAACCCTAAAGCGAATCTCGGCCGATAAGACTAAATCAAGAAGCCGAACCAGATTGACTAAGATATATGATAATAGGTGCTTACGTTGACGAGATTAGAACATCGAAGCCCTAGCCCCGACAGCACAGGCAGCCATAACGAGACTTACCCCTAGTGGGAAGGGCATGAACTCGCCGACGAAGACGAAAAGTAAAAGGTTGGCGATGCGCCGAAGTTATATTGATCGTGAGATGATTTACATGAACCTTGGGCTTACATATTTATACCCATAGACTAACAAAAATCCTAACAAAATACGACTCAAACTTTCCTAAAGATAAAAGGAAACAGATAAAGTCCTTATTGGACACTAAACACACTTTCCTAAAGATAAGAAGAAAACTAACAAACTTATCCTAATTAAAAGATACAAGCCACATCCTCCTTGGACTCGATTTCTTCCGGATAAAATCCTCCTAAACCAAATCCAACAAGAATCTGACTGCTGAAAATATGGGTAACTCCCATCAGCCGCTTGTAGACCTCCGAAGCCGATACAGACTTTGAGGCCGATATATACTTTGAGCCGATACACAAACTAGGCCAATGATAACTCTGGGGCTTACCAAATTCTGGCGTTAACAAGAACATGCCCAATACACTGCTGACAACCAAGAATTGGCCGCTCAGTTCGAAAAACTTTATTTAGATGACGAACAATTAGAATAGCTAATTTTTATTTTCTAAGTATTGACGTGTAGGCTGTATTCTTTTCTTTGTTATGGTTTTCTCAAATATGAGTTTTTGCATGACAAAGTTTTTAACGAGGCAGCATGTACCATGTAAACATCAATAAAGGTCATTACTCTTTTTTCTAAGTCTAATTAGAAATATTTTTAATTATTTTTCTAAGTCTAATTATTTTTATTTTTCTCTAACTATTCATCAATTTTTCTTCAATTTTATTTTTTCCCTTTGGTTCTGCCCTCGGCGGCTCGGCCGAGCCGCCCGCTCCCTGGCTCACCGGCTCGGCTCGGCGGTCCCGCGCCCTCCCAGCCGCCACGTGTCGGCTAAGCGCAGGCGTCGGGCGCGGTGGTGGCGACGTGGCGCGCGGTTGGCACATCCCGTTCCCACCCAGCCTGCTCAAATTTTCGGTCGGCGGGAGCGCGCGCGAGGCCGCACGACCTCCTCCTCCTGGGCCACGTGCCAAGCACGGCCCATGGGCCACTGATGGGCCCGTGCCGACGCGACACAACCTCCCCTTGGGCCATGCTTGGGCCGGGGGAATGGCACGTGGACCGGCACGACACGGTCCGCTAAAGGAGTCATGCCTAACGGGCCGTGTTGTCGGTGTGCCCGTGCCATGCTGGGCCGGGCCGCCCGTTTGGCCAGGTATGAGTGCCATCAATGGACACAGCCAGTCAGCCACACACCCCCACGGGCTTGAATTTGGGTTGAGAAAACAAAACGGGTTCAACCCTATTGTTTGGGTGGGCCCGATAACACAGCACCAATCTTGGAACGATCCGATGGCTACAAATTCGGCTGAAGGAAACAAATAAAACAACAGGCAGCTCTATAGTAATTCCCATTTATTATAGCATCCAAACAGGCCCATAGCTCCTCCGCTGGATTATTCTTCAAAATAGAAAACCACCAGGGTTCTGGAAGCAAACAATGTGACTTTGACATAGATGTGCATAGTGGTAATTTTGTAAATAGCTCTTCAAAGGGTGAAACTAAAAATTTGATAGGTACGTGGCTGCGCGCACAACGCAGTTTTGGCCGCGTGGCCTTTTTCCATTCCTATTGTTGTCGCTCTGCCGCTTGGTCTCTTCGTGTCGGTGCAACGCACAAGCCACCCACCTGCTCTTGCTCTCTCTGCTTACAATGGCTGTCCACTTGCGGCTTGCTCTCTCGGGTAGAGAGGAACTGCTCGCGAAGACGCCCAGATTAGGTGGTGGCGCTAGCTATTTTAGATGATGTGAGATCGCAGACACGTGAGGAGCAGCGCCATGGACGGCGAGTGACAGCGTTCTCTTGCTTGTTGTCATCGTCGACTCCATCTTCTTCACCAACTTAGAAACTGGCGAGGCATACCGACGAGGTAAGGCTGGAGCCTGGAGGGGTGGGTGGATGGCCAGATCTGACCTAAGAGGGCCTTGATCTGATCTCGGTATAATTTGATTCTGTTATTGTCTCACCCCCGAACTCTTCCCTAAATTGATGGTGACCGATGGCGACGGGAGAGAGGAGATGGCGGCTCGCGAGGATGGCTAGACTGCGTTTTTTTTCTTTTTCGAGTATTTTTCCCCTACTCATTCTAGATTGTAATGGGACAGAAGCCTCTGAAATATTGATTTTTCTTGTGGGATTTTTTCTTATGAATTATTCCTAGATTTAATTCAAAGTTCATCCACACCACGTGGCCAATCAAATGACGAGCAAAGCCGCCGGCTTGAGAAGGAGACTAGAAAAGTGGGCATGCCGTTGGCATGTCATGTCAAAAAATATTACCATTTTGAATATGTTTATTTAGAGTATTTCTATGGGTAGGTACACAAACTTTATCAACTTGAAAATTGAAATTTAGACAATCAGCAGTCCTTTTTTTCTGGGATGGTTATCCTTAGAAACAAACAGATGCTTTAGTCACCGCCCTGAGTAAAAAAAATAGGGCCTAGGTAAGTTGTCTTAAAAAAAATGAAAACGTGAAACTTATCGATATTAAGAACTAGCAATATTGCATTGTTATAAATATATTTTTTAGAACCTTGAATTATATCATGGTACCTCTGTACTACATAGCATAATATAAGTGCGTAGGTATAATCATTACTACTAACGCTATATTATACAGTACATGGATCTACGCAAGCTTGATGATTTGCCAATAGACCATTGTCCATTATGTGTTTGGAACCCTTTTTATCGTCAGTTTGTCACAGTAGATGGTATTTTGACAAACTACGATTCTGGCGACTGTTATTTCGCAAGTACCATTTGAAGACTTAACTTTTAAGTAGCAAGCTTATGCAGACAAGTGAACGAACTGAAAACTCTACAATCATTATACCATCACATAACTGGTATTTTGTAGCATCAATGGATATGCTTTTTCGGGGCAGTTTGTACAAATGCCAACTACAAACTTTCCTGCATTTGCATTATAGCAATAAATACTCAGGCACATCATTGGAATATCATTCTCTAGCACAGGATTTCCTGCGACAAAATGTACAACTCAACCATGTTAGGATGCACTGCAGAATTGAGAACTATGTTGGTTTATCTACAACTTTGCCATCTAATGAGAAGTCTCAAATGTTTGGTATGAAGATGAAAATATCCTATAGAATGAATTGGTATTTTCATCTAACTTAAATTCTGAAAATCATCCAACAAGTACATTTAAGAATCAAACCAATGCTAGGTGTTCTGAAATTTTCAAGTACTATACATAAAGCCGTGTTTACCTTGCATATAGGGTATGACATTAATGGATATACATTTTACACGAGAACCCAGGATGCCAAGAGCTCGTATCAAAATAGTGGTGTCCGCATAGACGCCTTCGACAGTAATGGTGTAGAACAAACGTACCATGGTTATATAGAGGCAATCTGGGAGCTTGAATACGGACCGCTGAAGGTACCACTTTTCCAGTGTCAATGGGTCAAAATTCCAAGTGGTTTGAGGATTGACAAGTACGGAATGTTCATCGTGGACTTAAACAATGTGGGTTATCAAGATGAACCATTTGTGCTCGCAAAATCCGTAACACAAGTTTTCTATGTCAAAGACCCTTCTTCGTTGACCGATCGCCACTGGTTCTCCATGGAAAGCGAAGCATTGTCGGAGTTGAGAATATCGTTGATGAGGAAGGCTATGATCAAATCGATGAGCTACCACCTTTGCAACAGATGTAGAAGGAGGTGATGAAAGTCAGGAAGACGAAGACGAGGAAGAAGCACCATATGTTCGTAGTGACCATGAAGAAGGAGTAATTGTGATAGACCTGCATGTTTGAATTTTATTGCAATAAACATGAATGTGTAATTTTGGATCATCCGTCGGTGTCAGTGAGGACCTTGCTGCTACCGTCCACCTCGATTACAGTAGTCGAGCGTCTTTAAATATAACACTCGATTCATGATTTATGTTAACAAGTAAATTTAAAAAACAGTTAACTTTTTAATAGTTTTTGGATCATATTTTTGGGTTGCATCTATGTATTGTTTGGAAGTATATTAGACCAACACAAACATAAAATTCATAGGGTATTTTAAATAAGTCAGATTTTCAAAGCAACTTACACTTAGGTAAGAGCTGAGACGACCAAACAATTTATATTTGGAATGGAAGGACAATTGTGATATTATACCGGTTCAGGATGTAAGAATGCAATAGGCCAACAAGCCGAATAATGCACCATGCAGCTTTCCAAGTACAAGAAATGGTGTAAATTGTATATATGTGTTGTTTGATTGTGAACTATGGATCATATCTTATATGTATGATCCTTGGAATAAATAAGTTTGTTTCAGAAAAAGAGATAATTATGTATCATAGATAATATTTTCTTTTCTGGTGGACAGCAATATGATGAATCACTCAATAGACTAACCCCCCCCAGAATGTCCATAGGTACCGGTTCGTATTTACAACCGGTACCTATTGTGGTAAAAGGTGCGGTTTTAAAAAGAACCGGTACCTATGTGATCCAAAAGGTACCGGTTCCAATTTAGAACCGGCACCTTTTTACCACAATAGGTACGGTTGTAAATACGAACCGGTACCTATGTGGCTTGTATATATGCGGCCGTCGATCGGTATTTCCCCCAAGACACCCCCTGTCGATGCCATTTCCCCCAGACCACCCTGCCGACGCCAAGATCAACCGGTCGCCGCCCGCCGCCGCCGTCGCCGCCCACTGCCGTCCCCCTCCTGCACCACCGTCGATCCTCCCCCTGCCTAGATCTACCGCCGTCGCCGTCCACCGTCGTCCTCCTTCCGGATCTGCGGTCCGCTCGCCCGCCCGCCTGCGCCCTCCATCACCATCCCCGTCCTCCAACGCTGCCGTCCTCCATCGTCGCCGCTCTCCCCTCAAGCGCCGCCGTCCTCCATTGTCGCCGCTGCTCTCCTCCAACACCGCCGTCCTCCATCTCGCCGCCGCCCCCTCCGCCGCTGTGGTGTTCTCCTCGAGCTGCTTCTGCTGCTGCATTCTTCGCCGCCGTCCTCCATTCTTCGCTGTCAAAGGTGTGCAATTATGTCAATTAGTTGTTTACTTTGTGAATATTTAGGCATGGATCAAAACAGGCATGGATTGGTATTAATCTAGTCTTAGAAAATACTACTACAAAACCTATTCTTTTGGATAATTGGTTATTGGGATTCCTTGACATATAACTTAGAATAGCTACCAGCACAGAGTGGAGTACTGCATACATTCAGGCCAGAGTTGTTTTCTCCTCGAGCTGTTGCTGCTGCTGCTGCTGCGATACTGTTTCCTGCTATTGCGTATTTAGGAAATTTTTCTATTGTGTATTTCTGCACCCTTGAATACTTTTTACTATTGTGTATTTAGGAAATTTTTCTCTAGGTATTTTACCTCTTTTTGTGATTTTCTAATTATAAAAAAATGCAATCATGTGTTACTTAAGTTATAAATATGCACAATTTAAGTTATAAATATGTGCAACTTAAGTTGCAAATCAATAAGAACTCTTGAAAAAATTATGCAAATAGGAGCAAAAAATTGTGTTGAACTGTTTCGATATTTTCCCTTTTGTTTTCATAAATTATGCAAATAAAAATATGCAAGGTAAACACGGCTTTATGTATAGTACTTGAAAATTTCAGAACACCTAGCATTGGTTTGATTCTTAAATGTACTTGTTGGATGATTTTCAGAATTTAAGTTAGATGAAAATATCAATTCATTCTATAGGATATTTTCATCTTCATACCAAACATTTGAGACTTCTCATTAGATGGCAAAGTTGTAGATAAACCAACATAGTTCTCAATTCTGCAGTGCATCCTAACATGGTTGAGTTGTACATTGCACTAGCCAGCACACCCTAGACAATGAACTAACAGTAAGCCACTCAAAACTAGTGTGCTTGTAAACAAAAATATATGTAAGCTGTATCATTGTACAGAAATTTCAGAAAAACATAACTATCTGTACGTAATCTACATTAGTCAATACATGAGATGCAGGAATGTGTCAATTTGAATGTGTACAGGGAAATCACTCCTAAACCAGAAATAAGTTTACCTGATTCTGTAAAAAGATCTCTAGATTTAGTCAATCTCTCCTTCAGATCTGAATTGTTCAGCATTTCCTCCACTTGATTTTCTCCCACTGGAAACTTCTCAGGTGAATACACAAGTCATGATCAAATACTCTACAATTCTAAACTGATTAGGGAACAGAATAACCCACCACCAGCATATACATGTGAATGCACCAAATTCATGTATGTCATGTGTATATTAATTTTTATGCCATTGATTTATTCAGGTTTCTACTGCACCTAGAGGAATCATAGCTATTTTGGTGTCAACCTGCAACCTGTTTGCTTGCGGACTCCCTGCAACAGGTTTAGAACAAGAACTACTCCTATATCTTCACTTTCAGATTCCAGATTTCAGAACAAAAGCAAAGTTAGTTCATTCATTTGGTGTAAATATAGTCAGTTTTGAATATGTAAGTAACACATACTCTAGGTTTCAGGCAATCTGTAGAACAATTATGTACATAAGGATTGCTTTTGAATTTCACTACTCAAATTCATGTTTCAGAACTAAACAGATTTCAGAACTTGAGCACAAATTCAGAAATTTAGACGGCTTATAACTTTCATATGCTTAATAGTAAAATTGAAATTCTTTCACCTAAATTTGAAAACATCATGAATTAGTTCACATAGTGGGCAGGTTGAGGAGCACATACAAGGCAAGTGCCCCTTCTTCCTTTGATACATTAATACACTATAGCTATGCAAAGTACATTAGTACACTTGCTTTATGAGGCTGTTTACTTTTTCATATTTTTTCAATTTTGGATCTTTCGCTTTTCGCGTACACGTTTTCTAAACTGCTACATGGTGTATGGAATTAGATGACATTACTTTACTGTTGGTATATTTGGAAGAATATCATCAAGAGGACAATAAGTTCTTACACTAATTTCTTGTATCTATCTAGCAGTAGTTCTAGCCTAGATCTACAAAAGGAAATGTCAGGGGAACAAGATAACATTAGGCCTACAAAT
>BDMV01000003.1:43244045-43358885 GCA_008326285.1 Oryza officinalis | reverse complement strand
CCAATTTTGATCTTGTCCCTATGCAAGCATGTTCTTTGTTGTTTGGTCAACCATGGGTATATGATAAAAATGGTTTGCATAATTTTGTTGCTAATACATACACATTTAGACATAATGGTCGAAAAATGAAATTGGAACCAATGAGTTTTTCTGAAATTTTCGAAGATAATCTTGAATGGATGAAGAATGAAATCGAAGAAATTTTCAAAGATAGTATTGAAAGGACGAAGAATAGAATCGATGAGATTTTCAGAGATACCAGGAATAATAATAATATTGTGATGCCTTCAACTAAGTCTGAGTTATTACAAAACGAACGTAATGTTCTGCCTATTGTTTTGGATACTAATATTTTGCAGGCAGCTGAGAACAACCATGGTGAGAAGGAAGAGAAGAAAGACGAAGAACAAAAAGACCTATCCATAGCTCCATGCATGTTTGAGGAATGTTTAATTGACCAAGCACCTATAATTTCTAAAGGTGAGAAAAAAGGTAATGATAATGTTGCTACAACTACTCAAGGTATGCATAGTTATGATGTGCCGACTATGTCCACTACTTATGCTACATTAGAGCAACCCATAGTGGAAACAATTGTTGAAATACCTTTGTCACAAAACAATTCGCTTGATGTTCCTTGTGATAAAGAAGAGTTGTGCGATGCTTCACTTATATCCATGCCACAACTAGTGAATGAACATGTTAGTTCTATAGTAGAGCCACCATGTGTTGAGTTTAAACATGTTATTCACATTGCTAGCGAGAATGAAGAACTTAAATTGCTATCTTCTTTAAATACTTGGGGTTATATTCAATTTGATGATCTTTGTCCACTCAACTGTTTAGAGAAGAAATTATTTGCTAGATTTGAATTGCCATGCCCTTCTGATGTAATTTTTCATGTTATTGGCAATTATGATAGTAAAGGAGAATATAATGTGCATCGAGTATATATTTGTTCGGATTTGACTATACCTCCTTTTCATGATGAAATGTATTGTCTAGAGGACCGCATGTGTATACGTAATTCTCTATCAAGTTCCTCTAGTTGTTTAAATGAGTTACAGGTTGGTTTGCAAGAAGGGGAGTGTTGTGGTTTTTCGACTAAAAAGATTTCAGGATCCAACCATATGGCCATCAAGAAATGTTCCTCATCGGATGTTGTGATAGATAAATATAAGTTCAAAATGCTCCATGATAAGATGAAACCGAGGACGGTTTCCAATCAAGAAGGGGAGGATGATGAGGACACAACTAGCTCGGATATAACCATGACTACCTTGTGTATTAATCAGCCAAAGGTTAACCAGTTCTACATAAGATTTACTTGTTATATTTTTGAACATACGTTGCTACACAATGAGTTTTGTTTGTTTTTGTTTGCAGAGGTACTTGCTTGGATGAAGGAAAAGAAGCCGAGCATAATGAATGCATGGAATATCAAAGAAGTTGATTGGGAACCAAACCAAGACCTTCTCCAAGTCGACTTCGGGTGCAATTCAGAGTCCAGGACCAGTCTGCACTAAAACGGGCGCCCAAGTCGCATACGTCCTCGGATTGGGGAATTCTTTATATGGATGGAAAGATAAGAAGATAACCTTTCCAATGGTTCTGGTCCCATGTCCAAATTCATTACGAGTCATCGGGAATTGACCGAACAAATTGACATTCAGAATCTGTCCCGGCGCTGCGACGCCGTATTTGGGCCTTTGGCCCGTGTATCGTGTTGGAGCCCATTAGGGTGTCGCTATCTTTAGGTTTTGGGGGTTTTGCTTAGATTAATCTGTCAAGAACAGTTTCACCGCTAGATCGGTTTGTAAGACCCCAACTTGTGAGCTTAATCATTCATCTGCAATTTTGGTTGTATTCTATCTCGTTCTTGTTTGTGTTCTTCGATTGGCAAACAGGGATTAGCCTTTTCGGCGAGGTCACCCGCGTTTTGACACGGGTGATAACCGGAGGAGACGTGGTGCTGCGATTGCGGGGCTCAAGAGCGTGCGCGTTCAAGAAGCCGGATCGTTTTGTGTCGCGACTCCGTCCAAATCGTTGTTTATCAGAACCTTTCGGAAGATCGGGAACTCTAGTGTACATCACAAGTCTTCATGCTATAGCCAATACAACTGAGATCGACTCCCTCAAGGCTCGATTGAAGAAAGCGGAAACTGACAACGCCAAGCTTGAGTCTGATAAGAACAAGGCTGAAGAAGAAATTGAAGGTAACTTTTGAAACTTGTACTACTCAATCTGATCTTGGTTATTCATGTATCCTAAATCATATCGAACTTGCAGCTAATAGAATTAAATCCCAAGCTCAATTTGAAGTCTTCGCCAAAAAAGTTCGAAGGGCCGAAAGAGTTAGAGATGACATCGCCAACGCAGCCACGCCAATACTGTCGGCGCTCTACGAAAACGGCCTTGGGACAAGTTCTTTAGACGTGGTTGAAGTCTTCGATTGGCTCAGAACAGCGCCGAAGAAATATATAGAAAACATTACGAATGTTGCTGTTATGAGTGCTAGTCAAACCATGGCCATGACGAAGTCGCTCTATCCTCGGGTAGATATAAACGCCATAGGAGAAGGCTTCGCCGATGGTACCACCGATGAGCTGGCCTTAGAGCTGATTAATGAAGCACAAGAGACGGCCAAAAAGATTGCTGCTGACGTGGTAGAAAACTTCCAAGGGTAGATTAGCTAATGTAAATATTGTAAAGATATGACTTGTAATCTCTCAATTTATTTATGCTTATGCCCTAATCCGAGTCTTCGCATGTAAATTTTTAAAAATTTCGTCCGACTGTCACCAAGCCAAGGCTTGATTAGGCCATCGAGAAATTTTCAGTCCTTACTTGCTGAACTCAAACCAGAACAATAAACAATGATAAACTAAGTATGAACAAGTCAGTACTGATAAAAGAACATCATATTTTATTGATATGTATAGCCCCCGAGTGACAACTCAAGAAGTCATCTTACTTGAAGTCGGCAGTCGACAAGAGCATGATACAAAAGTTCAAGGATAATATCGTCGAAGGTGCTCAATATTCCAGGAATTCTCCACCAGGGTTCCATCTTCACGCTTTAAGCAATATGCTCCTGGCCGAGTGACCTCCGCGATTATATAAGGGCCTTCCCATAGCGGAGATAGCTTGTGTCGATCCTTTGTTGTCTGAATCTTGCGCAGAACCATATCACCAACAATAAAAGCTCGAGACCGAACATTGCGATTATGATAACGCCGAAGTCCTTGAAGATACCTTGCTGACTGAACTAATGCAGCCTCACGAGCTTCCTCCAGTCGGGTTAAGTCATCAACTCTGCCTTGATCATAACGTTCGTCGTTGAAACTGCGAACTCGAAGAGACTCATACTCCATCTTACTCGGCAACATTGCTTCGGCTCCATAAACCAAGAAAAAAGGAGATTAGCCGGTAGCCCGACTAGGTGTAATCCGCAATGACCATAATACCGAAGGCAACTCTTGAACCCATCTTCCAGCATAGGGACGTAGCAAATCAAACACTCGGGCCTTGATGCCTTGAAGTACCATACCATTGGCGCGTTCGACTTGTCTGTTGCTTCTAGGGTGTGCCACCGATGCATAGCAAATCTTGATTCCAAAATCTTCGCAGAATTCTTTGAAAATGCCTCTAGTAAACTGAGTCCCATTATCGGTTATGATTCTATTCGGGACACCAAACTGGTGCACAATGTTTTGAATAAAATCTCGCGTCTTATCCACAATTATCGTAGCAACCGGCTTAGCCTCAATCCACTTGGAGAACTTGTCAATCGCAACGAACAAATGTGTAAATCCTCCCGGAGCCTTCTTGAAGGGACCAACCATGTCCAAACCCCATACGGCGAAAGGCCATGATAAAGGGATTGTTTGTAGATCTTGGGCTAGAACATGGCTTTGCCAGGCGAAGAACTAACAACCTTCACACGTGCGGACCACCTTGTCTGCGTCGGAGATCGCTGTGAGCCAGAAAAAACCTTGTCTGTAAGCCTTGCCTACCAAAGTGCGGGCCGCAGCATGACTACAGCAGATACCAGAGTGAATATCTTGCAATAATTGTCGCCCCTCCTCAGGCATGACGCATCTCATCAAAACTCCAGAAGGGCTTCTCTTATACAATTCCGAATCGACCATGACATAGCCTTGACTGCGACGTCGGACTCGTTCCGCATCATCCCGGTCTTCCGGCAGCTTTGCTGAGTTAAAAACTTGATGAACGGTGTCCTCCAGTCGACGTCAAGCATGGCGACTTGGCTTGTAGCTTCTTCATTGGGGGTTGATTTCTTAGCAATAGTCGGCTCATAGAGATGCTCCACAAAAACGTCAGTCGGGGCTGCCTCTCGCTTGGACCCAAACTGCGCCAACTCGTCTGCCGCTTCATTATTCTGTCTCAAGATGTGGGATAACTCCAGTCCATCAAACTTTTCCTCAAGTTTGCGAACCTCTTGTCGGTAGGCCTCCATGTTGTCGTTCAAGCAAGACCAATCCTTCATTACTTGGTTAACTACGAGTTGGGAGTCTCCTCGCACAATCATCCATCGTATGCCGAGTGACACGGCAATCCGTAGGCCATGAAGTAAAGCTTCGTACTCGGCGACATTATGTGAGGTAGGGAAGTGAATATGAAGAACATACCATAGCCTCTCCCCAGTCGGGGAAAACAACACAACTCCCGCTCCTAAGCCGGTGACTCTTTTAGATCCGTCAAAGTGCATGGTCCAGTATTGCAGCTCCTCCCTAGGTACATCTTCTTGTCGCTCGGTCCACAAGGCCACAAAATCCGCCAAGACTTGAGACTTTATAGATGTCCTCGCCTTGAAAGTAATCTCCAGCGGCATCAGCTCCAGAGCCCACTTCGCAATGCGCCCAGTAACCTCCCGGTTATGGATGACATCACCGAGTGGAAAGGATGTGAATACGGTAACCGAGTGACCCTAAAAATAATGGGCTAGCTTCCTGGCAGTAATTAGAACTCCATATAACAGTTTTTGTACCTGAGGGTAGCGGGTTTTGGCTCCTGCCAACACCTCGCTGACAAAGTAGATTGGCGTTGTGAGGAACTCCTTGAAGTCTTCAAAAGCTTTCTGGGCCTCGGCGGTCCATTGAAACTCGTCCGTCTTTTTTAACAACCTGAAAAAAGGCATACCTCGTTCACCGAGTCTGGAAACAAATCGGCTCCGCGCCGCCATGCAACCAGTGAGCTTTTGGACGTCCTTCTGGGTACTCGGGGCTTCATGTTCCGGATAGCATTGATCTTTTGTGGATTTGCTTCAATACCGCGACGAGACACCATAAAGCCGAGTAGCTTGCCTGACAACACACCAAAGGTGCATTTCTCCGGGTTCAACTTCATTCTGAAGGCCCGAATACTTGCGAAGGTTTCTTCTAAGTCGGCGATTAGGTCTTCCTTATGCTTGGTCTTGATGACGACATCGTCGACGTAAGCTTCCACGTTCCTCCCAAGCTGGTTCTGAAGGCATCTCCGGATCATACGCTGATAGGTAGCCCCGACGTTCTTCAGGCCGAAGGGCATCGTGATGTAGCAATAAGCTCCAAATGGTGTAATAAATGACGTCTTCAAGCAGTCGGACTCTTTCAGGCTGATCTGATGGTAGCCCGAGTAACAATCCAGGAAGCTCAAAAGCTCACAGCCGGCTGTTGAATCGACGACTTGATCAATACGGGGCAATCCAAAAGGATCCTTCGGGCAGGCTTTGTTGAGGTCAGTGTAGTCCACGCACATGTGCCATTGTCCTGTCTTCTTCCAAACCAGGACCGGGTTGGCCAACCAGTCGGGATGGTAAACCTCCCTGATAAACCCAGCAGCCAAGAGCTTGACGAGTTCCTCCTTGATGGCATCTTTTCGATCTTGAGCGAAGCGACAGAGTCATTGTTTGATAGGTTTGGCGTCATCTTTGACGTTTAATGAGTGCTCGATCACCTCCCTAGGAATACCCGGCATATCAGACGGTTTCCAAGCAAAAATATCTTTATTATTCTGGAGGAAGGTGACGAGCGCGCTTTCCTATTTGGGATCTAACTCCGCGCCTATTACAGCAGTTTTAGAGGGATCAGAGGGGTCAAGGGGGATTTTCTTCGTCTTGGCGTCACCTTCTCCTGACTTAGCTATCTTCTTCACGGGGATCTCGCCTTCTCCAGATGTTGATGCAGCCAGTCGGACTTCTTGTTGGCCGCGTAATCTCTCGCGAGTTTGGGACATGTCGCAGCTTTCCTTGTCGCAGGTGAAGGCTTGCCTGATGTCACTGCGTAGGGTAATAACTCCATTGGGACCGAGTATCTTCATGATGAGATAAGTATAGTGTGGTACCGCCATGAACTTGGCGAGCGCGGGTCTTCCGATGATCGCATGGTAAGCCGCTTCGAAGTCGGCAACCTCAAAGGTGATGTTCTCCATCCGGAAATTCTCCCGAACTCTGAAGGTGACCGGAAGGGTAATATGCCCGAGTGGTGTAGATGACAGCCCCAGGATGACTCCATGGAAGGGGGCTGAACTTGGCTTCAACTCTATTCTCGGGATCTGTATCTCGTCCAACGTCTTGGTGAAGAGGATGTTGAGGGCGCTGCCGCCATCGATGAGGACGCGCTTGAGCTTGATGTTGCGAACCACCAGGTCTAGTACCAGGCGATACTGTCCCGGGTGAACCACTCGGTCAGGGTGATCCGAGCGGTTGAATGTGATAGCCACCTCCGACCATCGTAGGTAATGTGGGACTTCGGGTTGTGCCGCGTTGACTTCTCTGTCAGTCAGCTTTTGGTTCCTCTTGGACTCGTACGCTAGCGGTCCCCTGAAGATGTGGTTTAGCTCTCCCCTGCGATCTTGGAAAGGTTCTGGGCTGCCAGCCGTGTCATTCTTCTTGGCTCCCGATGTGCCGGCTTCCTCCGCCGGCTTCTTGCGTAGTTGGGCTGCGTACTGCTCAGCGAACTGCTTGTAGATGAAACAATCCTTGGCCTCATGCTTGTGATTAGGGTGGTGCGTGCACTGAGCGTTCATGATCTTGTCGTAGGCGATGACTCGGGGACACTATTGATAGTTCGACGTTGTGGCCACTAGATCCTCGGGCTTACGCTTGCGATCTTTTTGGCCGTTGTTGCTGTTGTCCTTCTTAAGGCGCCAGCTCCCGAATTGCTTGTCGTCCCTCTTGTCATGCCTGTCTTACCGTGAAGCCTTGATTGCATCATCGGATTTGGCGTAGGAGTTGGCTGTCTCGAACATCTGCTTGACCGTCTTCGGTGGCTTGTGCCCAAATGTGCCGATCAGTAACTCGTCGCAGACGCCTTTCTGGAACGCGGCTATAATGACATCATCGGTGATGTTGGGGATCTTGTTCCGCTTCTCCGAGAAGCGTCGGATGTAGTCCTTCAACGACACGTCTGACTTCTGAATTATATTGTATAGATCAAAGTGGGTTCCGGGTCTTTCGAAAGTACCTTGGAAGTTGGCGATGAAGTGGTCCCGTAGCTCGCTCCACGAGTCGATCGAGCCTCTTGGCAAACTCGTGAGCCAGTTCCTGGCTGAGTCGGCGAGAGCAACGGGCAGGTAGTTGGCCATGGCCTTGCTATCTCCTCCTGCTGCGCAGATGGCGAGGGTGTACACTGTCAACCATGACTCGGGGTCGGTCTTGCCGTCATACTTGTCGATCCCAGTGGGCTTGAAGCCACTCGGCCAATCCACTCGACGTAGGTCCCGAGTGAACGCGGGTACTCCATCGTCGTCGTAGTCGGGTGATCTCCTTCGGTCTTCATAAGAGCGTCGGTCACGCTCCCGATGGCGCCGGTCAAGGACCTCTCTCAAGTCACTCAGCGGGGGCCTTCGAGAGCTGCTTTGATGGTTGGAGTTGTAGCTGCGATGAATCCAATCATGGACGGGTGGTCGACCGTGACCTCTCTCATGAGAGTCGGCCGATTGTTCTCGATGCTTCCATGCTGCGTCACGGCGAAGGTCTTTAAACTTAGCAGGTGTCTTGCTCTATTCGGGCCTCTTGTAGTCTTTGGATCGTAACGGCGTTAGGCGGCTTCTATCAGGTGTTTCGGCGATGGACTCAGTAGGTCTCCGCGCGGAGCTAGAGGGAGAGCCATTGGCCATGGCCGCGACGATGGTCTTGATCTTGTCCAAAAGCGGTGTTACCGTAGCGGGTGCTGCTTCGATGACGGTGTCGATGAGGGTGAGGGCAGCGACGGTGTTTTGTTGAGGCGTCTGGAAGATGTTGGTGTTGTCGACTCATGTCTGCAATATGGCCTCGCGGGCAGAGTGCCCAGTTGCCCTTAGGTCTCATTTCTTCCTATTGGCTTCTTCTTTCTTCTTGAGCTCCTCCTCCTTACGCTTGTTCTCCTCCTCCCCGCGCTTGCGCTCTTGCTCAAGCTTGGCTCGTTCTTCTTCCACAATCCTCCGGGCTATGGTTGAGTCAGTCTCAGCTACTTCAGCCATGAGGACGTTGAGCAACCCCGGATCGTAGTAATCTTTGTCGAGGTCGGAGCTGTTGATGTCATCCGTGGAGATGTCGTAGAGGTCATCAAAGTCGGTGGAGCTGAGGTGTTCGTTGATTTTCGTAGATGAGTAGGACCCGAGTCGTTCGAGTATGACCGCAACTTCCCTCACGCCCAGATCACAACACGAAGATGATGAGGAAGGTTTTCCCAAGTGGATCGAATCCAACTCGAAAGATAGCAGATTGTGGTAGATCTTAGCGTCATCCGGTAACCCAAACGGCGCCAAGCAATTTTTCCCTCCCGACTGGTTCGAATCCGAGTCGAGAAGAGAAAGCTTACCGAGATTGTCGGCGATGAAGTTGAGGCTGCCGAAGCAGAACGCCTGCCCCGGAGGGAAAGCGATGTCGTCGATGCCTGGTGTAGATCCCATCGCGCTTATCGGCGAGATGAAGAAGAAAAAACTTGACGCACCGTCCCCTACCTGGCGCGCCAACTGTCGAAACTTGGTTTCGGCAATAAGAATCTGGGGGTAGCAATCAAGCGCCAAACACGATGGGTTAGTATGCAAAGAGGTTTAGACAGGTTCAGGCCCTCTCTTACGAGAGGTAATACCCTACTCCTGTTTCAGAGATTCGATCCGCCGAGTGATTTATTGATCTCTTGATCTCTTTCAATATGTGCTCTCGTGAGTTTGTGTGTGTTTCTTATCAGATTCTCCTATGCCCCTCAAGGGACGCCCTACCCTCCTTATATAATCCCGGAGGGTAGGCTTACAAGTCAGAGACCCTATCATACTCTATGTCGGACTCCTCAATCTTACCAACTTTGGACTATGAGCCGTTACCTTATCTCAATGGTAACGTAACACCCAAGTCATAAGCCGGTTTACATAATCATGAGTCATAACCTATCCCCTATTGGTAAGTCGGATAAGCCAGCCATAAGGGTATCTGGTACTCATAATCTCCACAAATTCTTTGGGGGTTCTTGGTTGTCTTGAGATGGTGAACATGATGGCGAAGCGGCTTGACCGGATTTGGACTGTGGAGGCCTAGCGACGCTCTTGACTACATGGCGGCGCTTGGAGTTCACCAGTGACTCGAGTTGACGCGATGCGCGTTCTTGGAGATGGGCTGCACCAAATCGATGGTCCTTGGAGGGGTTAGCAACGGTATAGGACGGAGAGCTCGGAACGTGTTTCAACAAAGAATGGAGCTCACTCGGTGATGAAGAACGACGGCTACAACCATGCCGGCGCTAAAGAAGACGCCTTCGTTCACAGTATTTCCGAGATGGTCTCCCTCGGTTTTTCCGTGAAATGGGACAACGGCAAAAGGAAGCAACTGGATGTCGGCCGGCTTGGTTTTATACGGCGGTCGACGGAGGAATGGAGGAAGGCGGTGCTCAGCGTCGCCGACGCGTGGAGCCTACGTGTCTCGCGCGGGAGCGGCGCTAGGATGACGTGGGCGCGTTTGTGCAACAGACAAATGGGTCCCACAACGGCCCAGGGCCCACCTGGAAATGTAAGCTGTGAGAGAGAGAGAGCTGAAAAAGACTAAGTGTAAATCTACAGCTAGATTCTCACTTTACCCTCCAATTAAAATATTTTCCAGAGGTATTTAATTATAGAGTGTTAGCAATGTTGTAAAGTATTATTTGCTCTATAGTTTAGACCAGACTTCCCAGCCAAAATATCTTTGGTCGAATTTTAATAGAGTGCCAAATTATGCTCCAAAGAATCTGAAATTTTCCAGTTTTTGATTTAATTGAGTGATTTGTTTGAGTAAGTAGATAATATGATAAAATCTAGCAAAAATTACAAGGTACTACACACACCTGGGTTGATCTACATGATTCCAGCTTTTCTAACCTTATCAATTATTTTTGATAATTTGATCATTGAGTTCTTTTGCTTAATTCCCCTACAATGTATATGCATAAAAGAACCAAAAACTCGAGGAAGAAAGTTTTATGCAACACAAAAGAGGAGATTTTATTTTATCAACCATTAATATTACATAACTTCCAAAAATGGATTTAGTGGTATGTTACATCGATCCTCCATATCCCTCCTAAAATTTTCCTCTTGCCATGAAACTTGCATGGATGCCTCCATTTGTTTCTCCTCGTCAGCATCGCCTGTTCGGTCATAATAGTTCACCCTTGCTGCTTCAACCCTTCTTGACTTATCACTTTTATGCTTGTCACCTGAATCTTTTATCCTATCCAACTTGCGCCTAAAGTATTCACAGACATCTAGAGGCACTGAATTATAGTATGTTGTCCCTTTCCCTTTACCAGCCAAGTGAATTTTAAGTCGAGTTGCCTCACCACCTCTCCATTTCTGAAGACAATACTTACAACAAAAACCAGGTGGTATGTTCTCCCCGTGCTCCCACACAAGGTCCCTACTATCTGTCATCTCCACCCTAAATCATATGGAAAAAATATGGCATTATTAATTAAAATACCAAAGCAACATAACTAGCCTTATGTAATGTAATAACAAATTAGTCCAGCCCATCATCATTATACTAAATGTATATCACTACTCATGAACAAATCAACTAACCCAACAAATAACATATAAAATCTATCATTTTCCACGTCACTACCATACCCTACTATGCCAAAGAGAAATACTCTACAACTTAGCAAACTAAAACTTCCACAACATTCAACCAAAGGGCACAACATTCAACTAAACCTCATTTGGATTAACCATGGTTTCTATGCGATAACTGCGGTACGATGCTCGGTTATCATGCGATAACGGCGATAATCGCTCACCTAAAGGCCACCGGAAGGAAAATATTAGCCGGCGGTGATCGCAATAAGCCGTGCGGTTATCGCCAAATATTGTGCGTGTGGGCACCCGAAATTTATACCGTTCAATACAATTTGTGACCACCACATAATTTTGGATGAGTGGGATCCATACACGTATCAATAACCACTCATACCTCAATGTGCGCATGATCACAAATTGACACCATTCGATATAAAATCCACAATGCCGAATAATGAGCAAAGGAGATATTGTTCGGACTCAGCATGCGAGTCAACTTTAGCCTAAGACATGCCCGTCAAATCACACGAAGGCGGCAACCAAATGTGTTACACATCTCAGGAGACTTGACTCAAATTGCTAAAGCTCTACAATATCTCAATTGCTCAAAATTCATACTCATGCTTAGCTAGTCCTTAGGAAAAGTGACTAGCCTCACACTTTCATCACAGGCAATTGATAAACATCACAAATGCATAATTGTGGATAAAAGGACAGCAATGTACATAATTCATAATGGGGTTCAAAAGCCCATCACACATCACAAAATATAGCAGCGAAAGTCTCAATACATAAATAAAACAAAAGACAACACCCGTGGTTAGCCTACAACCCACAAGGCAACCAACCGAGCAAGAGCTAAGCTACAACTACTCAATACCCTCACCACCCTCAGTAGGATAGTAGTAGGACACATCAATTTCGCTGACGTCCTCACCTGAAAATAGCAACATGAGTATGAATGGTACTCCGCAAGACTTACACAATATATAATAACACAAAGGAGTATGCAAACTTACATATATCAAAGGAATGGCTAAAGGGTTCAAATTTTTGCACAAAGCTAGTTTTAGTGATGTTAACACCAGATTTTCGCCATCTACTCGGAGAAGAAAGAGAAAACCGACGCAGAGAAGAAGGAGCAATTCGAGTCGGATCGGTTACGCTATCGGACCAAGCTGAGTATCAGACCAAGTTCTATATCGGACTCAGCGGTGCATCGGACCAAGTGGAGCGCCAGCAGAGGGACTGTATCGGCCGGTGTGAGTTCAATGCAACCATCGGCTGATGGAAGTAGGAAGCCGATGGAGGCAGAGCGGGCTTGGTTTGGGCCTGAGTCAAGCTTCAAAGGAGATTGCCAAGTAGGGATAAGGCCCAATTTTAGGCAATTGTAGCTTTTAAATTAGGAATTTAAATTAGTTTCAATCTAATCTATGGCAAGAGTCCGCCAAGAGGACTTGTTTGTTAGTTATAGATAAAATCGTGTCATATATGGGCAATGTTGTAAATCACGGGTATAAATATCCCGGTAGTTTGTACTTAGAAACTATCAATCTAACAATCAAAAACACTACAGTTCAATCTACTTTCGGCGCATCGCCACCCTCGCAAGAGATTGATTTTCGGTGAGTTCTTGCTTCCCCAGGGCAGAAGTAAGAACTCGTACCCGACGATCTACGTCGTCGGGGCTAGCGTGTCGTTCTAGACACGTTAAGCCCTGGCGACATGATCGTCGTTTATCATGTCTTGGATGATCTTGACATGGCATCCCAATTCTATCTCGCCAGCGGTAAATTCGTTTTAGGGTTTGTTGCCGACGATGGTCGAATTAGTCTGCTTATTTAGATCTTCCAAAGCATCTACCATCCTCAAAAGCAATCGACGGCTTGATTGTCTTTGCGTTAATTTTTTATTCACACTTTGTGTTGCTATCAACCCTAGTCGTGTTTTGAGATCTAACTCAAAGCCTGTTTTCGATCGTAATTAAGGATAGTGCCGGGGTTTCAGCCGGTCTTACCTAATACATGTAATTACTTTATGTTTTTGTATGTATTTGCCACTTTTATGAGTGGATCGACAGATATAAATGTATTTGTCACAGATTGTTCTCAACATTCCTCTGTGATCAGTACATTTATATCGGCCGATCGGTTCGTACAAGTTTACACTAGAGTATTAGCTAGTGCATTCACTTCCCACATCCCTCATCGGCCGATGTCATCAAATCGATACAAACATATTGATGAAGGCCGATGAGAATAGATCTGTATATTAATTTTATTTCATTATAACTTCAAGTAGGCCTATACAGCTCTGCCCTATCGGCTGGGCCCTCACGATGCGACATCAGCCTACTGGCCGATCGGCCATCGTTTGCTAAAATGGTTTACTTGTTTATTCTTGTTGATTGCAGATCAAACCAACTGGCACGCCCTACACACACCTAGGCAAGCCATTGAACCTGCACTGGAGTTAAGCAGATCTCCCAGGCCGCCGTGGTAACGCGAAACCCGCTTTGACACGAGGGTGGGTCGAAATTCTGCGCCAACACGCTTTTGGCACGCCTGGTGGGACAAAGAAGAACACAAGCTTCACACCGTCAACAAGTTCACTTCAAGATGTCCAAGCAGAGCGATATTTCAGGAGAAAATATTGTCTCGGTGACCGTTGATCAGCTGAACGAGGAGCAAAAGACTGAGATGGCAAAGTTGATTGAGCAGTTCCAGAACATGTACTTGCAGACATACTCCAAGACTCGGCAAGGCACCATCATTCAAAAATCCAAGGTGATAATGCCGAGCCCTGGGGACGGAGCTAGCACATCGGCGGCAGCCCAAGATCAAGCTGTCAAAACTGAAGACAATACTCGCTGCGCTGCGTCGACGCTACAGGACTGCATCGACTCCGCAGTTTACTCAGCACTAATGAACCAATCCGGAGTCCTGGTGAATGCATTGACCAATGCAGTTAAGTCGATACTAGATGGTTCCATTCACCAGCACAAGCCTCAAGGGCCGATCTTCCTGCCTGATAACAAATTACCTCCATATCGGACCTTGAGGACTGATTTGAGTATGGCTCCACAGCTGACAGCGCCGATCCCACCTCCATCGGCCCAGCCAGTGTCGACCATGCCGTTGGTCTTGACGAAACAGGTGGGAGGAAGACCCAGCACATCACGGAAGACCAATTGGCGTAGTGGACGAGGGGGAGACAAGCTCTAGCAGCCGATGGTTGAGCCGATACAACAAGCCTCTGCCAATCCAACATCGGCCGGGCAAGCCCAATTCCCCTTACCAAGCAATCCTCCACAGGTAGCTGCCTACAACGCGCCGCAAGGCTATCAGCAGTACTCCACGGGGCAGTATGATGCGCCAAATTTGAATCATCACTTTCAGCCATACTCCCCTAGGCAATATCGGCCGGAAGGTTTTCAACAGCTTTATCACCAAGAACTTCCGCACCAGCCCGCAGGAGTCACTCAAGGGCAGTGGAGCGATATGATAGCCGAAGTGATGCGTGATCAATTTGGTTTAAAGCCCAAGGAGAATGCAACAATGTGTCGACACCCATACCCAAAGGAGTTCGACAGAGTGCCGTTGCCAAGCCGATACAAGATTCCCGACTTCTCCAAATTTTCAGGGCAAGACAATGTCTCCACGTATGAGCATATCAGCTGATTTTTAGCTCAATGTGGTGAGGCATCGGCTGTGGAGGCGTTGAGGGTGAGATTTTTCCCCTTATCTTTGTCAGGGTCAGCATTCACTTGGTTTTCCTCTCTGCCCTGCAATTCTATCAGAGTATGGGTAGACCTGAAAAAACAGTTTCATTGATATTTCTTCAATGGTGTACAAGAAATGAAGCTATCTGATCTTACCGCCATCAGGTAGAGAGTTGACGAATCGGTCCCGGACTACATTCAACGATTCAGGGATGTTAGAAACAGGTGCTATAGCCTCAGCTTGACCGATTCCCAACTGGCCGATTTGGCATTCCAGAGGCTACTTGGGCCGATACGAGAAAGGTTCTCGTCGCAAGATTTTGAAAGTCTAGCTCAGCTAGCACAGAGAGTATCGGCCCACGAGCAAAGGTTCCAGGAGGCAAGAAAGTTCGCAAAGAAGGTCAACAGCGTTTATCAATACGCATCCGATGAAGGTGAAGATGTCGATGCTAAAGTTGATTTGGCCGAATGGGCCCGGATGAAGAAGCCAACGACATGTCAATGGATCAAGAAGGGCGATAAAGAAGAGAAATTCGACTTCGACATCAACAAAGCCGACAAGATATTTGACCTACTACTACAAGAGAAGCAGATACAGTTGTCAGTAGGGCATGTGTTGCCATCGGCTGAAGAGATAAAGAAAAGGAGATATTGCAAGTGGCACAACACATACTCTCACCATACAAACGAATGCAAAATCTTTCTATAATAGATACAGTCGGCCATTGAACCGGGCAGGATCAAGTTTGATGAAGCCAAAAGGCCGATGAAGATCGAAGGACACTCGTTCCCAGTTAACATGGTGCGGGCTGACAGGGCCGATAGCGATGCCTATCGGACCAAAAAGCAACCCCATCAAACTTCAGAAGGCCTCATCAAGAAATACCAGCGGAGGCGTGAAGAGCAAGCACAAGACTATTCTGACCGAGATAAATTCTATGATCCCCATTGGGAGTGCGTGTTCTTCTGATTTTGTTGGAACGAAGGGATGAGGTTGCTGACGATGCAAGAATGTCTTGCATGCAACGACATGGAGGAATCTTACCAGGGCAATTCAAGCAGACAGGCGCATCGACCGATCAAGCAGAAGAAACCCGTACACGAGAAGCTGGGGCCGATGCACCATGACCGTCGGACAGAAGATGATGAGCAAGTCCAAAACCCTCAGTGGTGTCCAGATGATTTATTTAGCAAAACCCAGAAGTGAAGGGTCTAGAGGTTAAGACAGAAGGAAAAGATCCAGGAGCAGCAGGCAGCGATCGCTCATTGGCCTACTAAAACTAGGAAAGAACAGAAGACAAAGTCTACAGTAGTAAAGGCCGATGAGGATCATACGAAGTCAACTCGAGCTCCTGCATCTACAAAAGGTAAAAGCAAAGCATCGGCTTCTGTTAACATGGTTTTTCTATTGCCAGCAAAGTATAGTATACAGATGGCCGATGAAGCAATAGCCGATGACGAGATGGAGCAATCTTCGGCTACGCTGCAGTTGTCACCAGAGCAGGCCGTGTTCGACAAGCCAGCCGACACCAGCTATAGGCACCTCCGGCCGTTGTACATCAAGGGATACGTCAATGGGCGGCTGATGACGAAGATGTTAGTCGATGGCGGCGCGGCAGTGAATTTGATACCGTATACAACTTTCAGGAAGCTTGGAAAAGTACCTGAGGATCTAATCAAGACAAACATGGTGTTAAAAGATTTTGGCGGCAACGCGTCCGAAGCAAAAGGGGTGTTGAATGTGGAGCTTACAGTTGGCAACAAGACAATCCCTACCACCTTCTTTGCCTTTGATGAAAAGGGTCCCTACAGCCTGTTGTTGGGGCGAGATTGGATCCACGCAAATTGTTGCATCCCTTCGACAATGCATCAATGCCTTATTCAGTGGCAAGGGTACCAGGTCGAGATCGTGCAGGCCGACAGATTAGTACATGTGGCCAGTGCCGATCTTGCAGTTTGGGAGATGGAGGGAATTGATTGCTTGTCTGGACGAATTTGGGAGGCCGATTTCCTGAAGGTAACTGACTGTGATATCGAGTCGATCGAAGATGGAGACAAGCAGTTACTTTGATGAAGGCATAACATCCACAAGCCAAGATGAACAAGTTAGTCCCTACACAAAAGATGCGGTGGATGAAATGGATGGGAAATTGGGACAGGGCTTCACGTAGGCCAATGAGCTTGAAGAAGTGGACATAGGGATAGGTGATAGGCCTAGGCCGACGTATGTAAGCGCCAACCTACCAAGGGAATATAAGAGTAAATTGGTACATCTTATGAAAGAATTCATGGATTGTTTTGCATGGGAATACCATGAGATGCCGGGATTAAGCTGATCGATTGTAGAACATCGGCTACCTATAAAACCAGGCTATCGGCCGTTTAAACAAGCTCCCAGAAGATTTAAGGCTGATATGCATGAAGCTATCAAGACAGAGATTACAAGGCTCTACGACGCCAATTTTATCAGACCCTGCCGATATGTGGAGTGGGTTTCCAATATAGTACCAGTGTTGAAGAAGAACGGCAAGCTCAGGGTGTGCATCAATTTCAGAGATTTAAACAAAGCAATGCCAAAAGATGAGTACCTTATGCCGATGGCGGATTTGCTAGTTGATGCTACATCTGGACACAAGATAATTAGTTTTATGGATGAAAATGCAGGCTATAACCAAATTTTCATGGCTGAGGAGGATATTCACAAGACAGCTTTCAGGTGTCCGGGGGCAATTGGCTTGTATGAGTGCATCATGACATTTGGTCTAAAGAATGTTGGAGCCACCTATCAGAGGGCAATGAATTATATTTTTTATGACCTTATCGGTTCCTTGATTGAGGTGTACATTGACGATGTGGTTGTGAAGTCAAAAGAGTACGATGATCATTTGGCCGATTTACGCAAGGTAATGGAAAGAGCAAGAAAATATGGTCTAAACACGAACCCTAACAAGTGTGCTTTTGGTGTATCGGCCGATCAGTTTTTGGGTTTCTTAGTCCACGAGAGAGGAATCGAGATTACACAGAAGAACATCGATGCCATAAAAAAGATTCAGCCTCCGGAGAACAAGACCAAGTTACAGTCTCTGATTGGGAAAATCAACTTCGTCCGACGTTTCATATCAAACCTGTCAGGCAGGATAGAGCCATTCACTCCATTATTGAAGATGAAGGATGATCAGGAATTTACATGGGGTGATAAGCAGCAAAAGACGTTGGACAATATCAAGGAATATCTGAGTTCCCCACCAGTTTTAATTCCTCCACAGAAAGGAGTTCCATTCAAATTGTACCTGTCGGCCGATGAGAGGTCTATGGACTCTGTTTTGGTTCAGGAAAACGATGGCAAAGAAAGAGCTATTTTCTATCTCAGCAGAAGATTGTTGGATGCTGAAACAAGGTACACGCCGGTGAAAAGGTTATGTTTATGCTTATATTTTTCATGTACTAAATTGAGGCATTATTTACTTTCCAATGAGTGCATTGTGGTAAGTAAGGCCGATGTGGTGAAATATATGCTATCGGCTCCTGTGTTGAAAGGGAGAATTGGGAAGTGGATTTTTGTCTTGTCAGAGTTTGACCTTAGGTATGAATCAGCAAAAGCGATCAAAGGACAAGCCCTGGCCGATTTCATTGTTCGACATCGAGATGATTCAATCACATATTCAGATATTGTGCCATGGACACTGTATTTTGATGGATCTGTTTGCAGACATGGATGCGATATCGGCCTAGTCATCGTATCCCCTCGGGGGGTAAGCTTCGAGTTTGCGTTTACTATCAAGCCCTATTATACTAACAACCAAGCAGAATACGAAGCTGTTCTCAAGGGTTTGCAGTTATTGCAAGAGGTCAAGTCCGATTCTGTAGAAATTATTGGTGATTCACGGTTGATGATTAATCAGCTTTCTGGGGAGTATGAGTGCCGGAATGATATTCTAAGGGTCTACAATGAAGAGTGCAAGGAATTGTTAAAAGCTTTCAAGATTGTGACGATGAGGCATATACCCCGGAAGCAAAATTTCGAAGCCAATGATTTAGCTCAGGGAGCATCAGGATACAAGCCGATGGTGAAAGATGTTGAGGTTAAAGTCACTACCGTGGACGCCGATGAATGGAGGTTCGCCATCATCGAGTATTTGAGAAATCCTTCTCAATCGGCGTCACGAAAGATGAAGTATAAAGTTCTACATTATGTCTTGCTCGATGACGATCTATACTATCGAACGATTGATGGTGTCTTGCTAAGATGTTTGAGTTTAGAAGAAGCCAAAGTTGTCATGAGCGAGGTTCACGAAGGAATTTGTGGAATACATCAATCGGTCCATAAAATGCGATGGCTTTTGAAGCGTGTTGGATATTTTTGGCCGACAATGCTAGACGATTGTTTCAGGTACTATAAGGGGTGTCAAGATTGTCAGAAGTTTGGAGCAATTCAGAAAGCACCGACGTCGACTATGCATCCAATCATAAAGCCGTGGCCATTTCGTGGATGGCGTATAGACATGATCGGACAGATTAATCCACCATCAATCAAAGGACACAAGTACATTTTAGCGGCTACAGATTACTTCACAAAGTGGGTTGAGGCCGTCCCTTTTAAAAAGGTTGACTCCAAGGATGCCATTCAGTTTGTTAAGGAGTATATTATATATCGATTTGGATTTCCACAGACGTTGACGACAGATCAGGGATCAATTTTCGTGTCCAATGAGTTTGTTGAGTTTGCTGACAGCATGGGCATCAAATTGTTGAGTTTGCTGACAGCATGGGCATCAAATTGTTGAGTTCTTCGCGCAAGCTAATGGGTAGGCAGAAGCTTCTAATGAGAGTTTAATCAAGTTGATCAAGAGGAAGATTGATGAACAGCCGAGACGGTGGCATACAACGCTGGCCGATTCTCTTTGGGCGTATCGAATGGCTTGTCATGGTGCAACTCAAGTACCGCCTAATCAGTTGGTTTATAGGCATGAAGCTATGCTGCCGTGAAAGACCAACATCGGCTCAAGAAGGATTGCATTGCAAGACGACTTGACAGCCGATGAGTACCACAATCTCATGGTTGATGAGTTGGATGATTTGGCACACGTACGATTGCGGGCTTTGGAAAAAATCAAGCGAGATAAAGATCGAGTTGCTCGTCATTGTAACAAAAAATTTGTAGCCAAATCATTTGAGGAAGGGGATCTTCTTTGGAAATTGATATTGCGATTGGTTCCAGAGACAACAGATTCGGCAAGTGGTCGCCTAATTGGGAAGGTCCTTTTCAGATTCATCGATGTGTTCCTCACAATGCATATTTATTAAAAGGGTTAGACGGAGAGGTTTTTGACAGAGCGCTTAATGGCACATATTTAAAGAAATATTACCCAAACATTTGGATCGACTCATGATCGGCTTGCTAGCCGATTAATGATAATAGCCAATGTGCGATACATCGCCTTTAGATGGCCGATATATACTGTCGCCCTTAGTTCAAATTTTACAACATGAGCCCTCATCTTCCAAAATTTGGGGGGCATATGTATACTCAGCAATTCTTCAAATGGATATCGAATGGATTACAAATTTGTGGACTTTAAAATTTTTTCGGATGGATTTTTCAGATGAACTTTCAGAAGGATTTTATCGCCAATATGCTTATCGTCCTTAGTAGATCCATCGGCTGATGCACTCCACTATTTATGATCTATCGGCCGATGTGTGTCATTGTTCATAATCAGTTGGTATTCTTGCGATTTTCGTGAGTAAGAAGAGGTAGTCGATCGTATTCGGCTGATTGGCCGATGAGATAAATATTAATCAAAGACGAAGTTAACTTTTTACAAGGAGAAAATAAAAGTATATTACATCAATTTATGAAGTTCTGGATAGCTTGAATGGCTTTGCGACGAATTTGATCAATATCATCTATTGTTTGAGCATCATCGGCCGATGACCCTGGAATTGGTTTCAACGTCCTACTCAGGGTTGCAAGATACTTGGCCGATGCTTTCAGCTTTGTCGTTTGGTCTTCTATCGCCTTTGGGGAGGCAAATATCTTGACTTCGACTTCTTTGATTTCTTCATGGGTTGCTTCTAGCTTCATTAACAAGTTTGCTTCAAAGCGACGGAGTTCTTCAGGCTTTTTATTCAAGGCAATCGGCTCAGCGACTAGCTCGTCCAGTTTAGTTTTGTCAGAATTTACTTGAGCTTTGCTGGCAGATACGGCCGATTCCAAGCCTTCACGCTCCCGCCTCTCTGCAATTCTTTCTTTGGCCTTGTGAAGTTTGAAGTGGTATTGCTCCAGGAATATGACTGGCGTTAATATTTTATCAGTTCTTCAGGCAATTGATCTTGGATTTCTTGTACTCTGCTCCTGATCGGATTGCAACTCTCCACCAGGGATTCTATAGATGCCTCCAGCCGATTGGTGATGTCAAACAGCTGGCCCTTTAGTTCTTCGAAAATTGACAGCTTGGCTGTGCTGGATGGCTCTTTGTCTTCATCGTTAAGAAATTGGCCGATGTCAAAAGCAAACATATCGGCTAAGGTCTGCAATCATCAAAATTAGACATGCTTAACTCAGTCAAAGTAAAATCGGCAAGAGATTCAAAGTGGTCTAGTTTACCTGTGATGAGACATCGGTTGTGGTTACATCGGCCTCTTTTTGTTGTTCTGAAGCGGCAGGCGAAGAGGTTGGTCGATGTGGTGCAGTCGATAGAGCTTGTGGCTAAAGAGAAAGACAAGAATGCAATGATCAGGTATACATTATTGGCAAGAAAGATGAGGCAAGTAGATCAGCGCTTACCGAGGCAACTGGAGAAGGTGGTGCAAAAGAAGATGGAGTTCTCAATCGGGCCTTGACTTGTCCGCGTTTCTTCAGAGTAGCTTTCTTTGTTCTTGGTGATGGGATCGATTGAGTTCTCTCCTTAATTAGGGATGACGCAACGATATGCAAAAATCAAGTTATAATAGACCAGTGAAATGGAATTGAAGAAATAGATGAGGAAGATTACACTAACCTTGCGGACTGTGTGTTTAGTTCTCGTGGGTTGGGCGGCGTCAGATTGATCATCGGCCGGTGGTTCTGCAGTGGTTGTGGCCGATGGATCCTCAGTCGGCTTATCGACCGATGGCTCTTCGGTTGGTTTGGCCGATGGCTCTTCAGTAGTGGTGGCCGATGGATTTTGATCTTCAGGCATGTCAGCAGCTGCTGTATCGACTTCCTCCTCCATCACTTGGTCATCTAGGAATTCTTCTACGGAGGGGTCCAGCTTGTTGAGATCGGCCGGATCGTCGGTCTTAGACTTTTTGCCGGGTTTTTGAGCTTTGTCCTTGGCCGGCGCCTTCCTCCTGGTGGTTTCTTTGATTATCGGCCCTTGGAGCAGTGATGACACTTTTGGAGCAATAAGACCGATAGTTGATTCCATGACAGCTTTTCCTGATGGAGCCAGGACTAGAGCATAAGTTATTCTTTGCCCGCTATTGCTGACATTTGGTGCTGGGGCGTCAGGGGCTTGAGGGCTGATATTATTGATAAGCTCTGTTAAGTAAAATCTGGCCGATTGATGGAAGATATGAGTGGCCCACTCATGCCACCACGTTTGGAAGCTGAAATGAATGAAGGCATTCAACCACAATCGGTCGCAGTCGCCCAAGGTTGGAATTTCGGTCTCCAGGACTTTGTTCATAATCAACGCCGATGAGACCATGCCCCTGCTTTCTAACAGCCGATGGAAGTGTAAACTGACAGGAAGCTGTCCAAGCCCACATTGTCTGGCAGCCACCATTGGATTATAGAATTCATATGATAAGCTGGTGCTTCTACCTTGGAATATGCCCACTGGGAGCAGGCATGGGGACACGTCGATCATGAAGACTTCCCTTGAGTTGATATCATCATTTAGCAGACCCAAGTTCAGATCAGAAGGGAGCTCGAAGTCGAAGTCTGTGGGGTAGACAAACATATCCATCTTGGCTGATGGTGGACCGGTGTAGAATCGGACAAACCATGCAAACATCTCTTCGGCCGATTGGTTAGTTCCAGGATAAACTGAGGCCGCTTCTCCAAAGGACATACACCTTCTAGATAAGGGATCTTCGTTGTCGCTGTAGTCCGATGGGAAGATTGAGTCCGATAGTGGAGGCCAATTGATCATGGTGTTGATGTAAATAGTTAACCACAGTTGAACAAACCACCATGGACCTCCATGAGCCACTGTCCGATTCAGCATCAAATCTTGGGTGGCAGAGTGATGTAGCCGATAGACAGCCCCAAGGAGGTATCGGCCAAGTGAAATTTTTTTCTTCTCAACCAGGGCCTGAGCTAGATGTTGGCAATTCAGAGTGGGGCCACAGGTTGATCCGCAGAAAACATATCTCTCTAGCCATAAGGTCAGAAAAGCTACATGTTCCCTATCTGAGACAGACCCTTGCTCCATATGTTCAGAAATATATCCAGACCAGCCCCCAATCTTTTTAGTCTTCAATTTGTGGCTGCTGTTGATAAGGAGGTTGAAGGGGTTGATTTCGGAGAGGATGTCCAGGTCTGTCAGAAACTTGATGTCTATCAATGTAAGGGTCATCGGACCTTGCCAGAATAGAAAAGCATTCAAGGTACTGGACCAGAAATAAGTGGTAGCCGACATAAGGGGTTCATTCTTTTTGGTATCGGCTAAGGACAGAGCAAGGCATTGGCCGATTCCAATCTCATCCCGGTGGGCTTGTTTGGCTGCGGCAATTCTTTTGTACTAGGTCCTGTATCCATTGAGCCTTGATGGCCAAGATCTGAAGGTGTATTTCCACGAGGGGAGGCTGGGTTTTGCTTGTTTAAAGGGGACTCTATTTGATTCTGCATTTATCAGCCAAGAGGGATCAAGGTTGCCCAGGGGACCCAGGAGAAATCGGTGTGACTTGTCGTTTGTGGGGATCAGAATTTGGTTCTTGAAGACCTACAGTATATGAAAAGTGATAGAAAAATGAGACACGGGGGGCAAGAGCAGAAACCCTAGTTTTGCGAAGTCTCGGCGGGAAAATGAAAATGCAAATTTGTGGAAGGATTGGTTTACCTCAGGGATCTCGGAGATGTAGAATGGTAAAGTCGCCATAGATGCTGTTGAGGAGGTCGCTGTTGAGGGAGTTGCCGTCGAGAAGACGCCGAGGAATCACCGGAGTTGAAAGGCGTAGACGACTGTGAGGAGCTGCGCGCGGAAATTGGTGGCGGAAAGCTGTGAATCTGGATCTGCGTGGATTTTGGGCAAACCCTAGCGATGAGATCGATGAGGTTCTTCGGAGCTAATTCCGCCACATTATATAATGAAGCAGAATTGGGGGGCATGTGTTAACACCAGATTTTTGCCATCTACTCAGAGAAGAAAGAGAAAACCGACGCAGAGAAGAAGGAGCAATTCGAGTCGGATCGGTTACGCTATCAAACCAAGCTGAGTATCGGACCAAGTTCTGTATCGGACTCAGCGGTGCATCGGACAAAGTGGAGCGCCAGCAGAGAGACTGTATCGGCCGGTGTGGGTTCAATGCAACCATCGGCTGATGGAAGCAGGAAGCCGATGGAGGCAGAGCGGGCTCGATTTGGGCCTGAGACAAGCTTCAAAGGAGATTGCCAAGTAGGGATAAGGCCCAATTTTAGACAATTGTATCTCTTAAATTAGGAATTTAAATTAGTTTCGATCTAATCTATGGCAAGAGTCCGCCATGAGGACTTGTTTGTTAGTTATAGATAAAATTGTGTCATATATAGGCAATGTTGTAAATCATGGGTATAAATATCCCGGTAGTTTGTACTTAGAAGCTATCAATCTGACAATCAAAAACACTACAGTTCAATCTACTTTCGGCACATCGCCACCCTCGCAAGAGGTTGATTTTCGGCAAGTTCTTGTTTCCCCAGGGCAGAAGTAAGAACTCGTACCCGACGATCTACGTCGTCGGGGCTAGCATGTCGTTCTAGACACGTTAAGCCCTAGTGACGTGATCGTCGTTTATCATGTCTTGGATGATCTTGACATGGCATCCCAATTCAATCTCGCCAGCGGTAAATTCGTTTTAGGGTTTGTTGCCGACGATGGTCGAATTAGTCTGCTTATCTAGATCTTCCAAAGCATCTACCATCCCCAAAAGCGATCGATAGTTTGATTGTCTTTGCGTTAATTCTCGATTCACACTTTGTGTTGCTATCAACCCTAGTCGTATTTTGAGATCTAACTCAAAGCCTGTTTTCGATCGTAATTAAGGATAGTGCCGGGGTTTCAGCCGGTCTTACCTAATACATGTGATTACTTTATGTTTTTGTATGTATTTGCCACTTGTATGAGTGGATCGACAGATACAAATGTATTTGTTACAGATTGTTCTCAAGATTTCTCTGTGATCAGTACATTTATATCGGCCGATCGGTTCGTACAAGTTTACACTAGAATATTAGCTAGTGCATTCACTTCCCACATCCCTCATCGGCCGATGTCATCAAATCGATACAAACATATTGATGAAGGCCGATGAGAATAGATCTGTATATTAATTTTATTTCATTATAACTTCAAGTAGGCCTATACAGCCCTGCCCTATCGGCTGGGCCCTCACGATGCAACATCGGCCTACTGGCTGATCGACCATCGTTTGCTAACATGGTTTACTTGTTTATTCTTGTTGATTGCAGATCAAATCAACTGGCATGCCCTACACACCTAGGCAAGCCATTGGACCTGCACTGAAGTTAAGCAGATCTCCCAGGCCGCCGTGGTAACGCGGAACCCGCTTTGACATGAGGGTGGGTCGAAATTCTGCGCCAACAAATGAGCAAGTAATAAGTTTAAAATTATAAGCATTTGCAAATGACACAATCTGCAATTTCTGGACAGCAAGCATATATATCTCAAATTGATCAACAACGTAAGCACAACAGGTACACTCAACAAGTCACATGGGTCATAGTTGCCCAATCATCCAACCCTCATATAGACAACATAATATCAATCACTGAACTAACTATAAAACCCAAATTTGATGCTAACATGAGTGAGAAACACATCAAGCATCATCCGTAACTATGGACATGGCTATTCGAATAGTTTTACTCTGATCAGAGGTGTACAACTTTACCCACACGAAATGAACAAAGATCAAATGCTTCACACGCACACAGATGTGACCTACAAGTGATTCAAGCTCATAACATGTCTCTTCCCAAGCTCAACCCTAACCACCTAAACCACGTCTAGGCCCTCGACAACTTAGCCACGTGCATGTGTGTGTGACTAAGGCAGGCTCACCATCGTGGGAGATACCCCCTACCAACCTAGGCATGCATGAGTACCTCCAAGGAAAACGCCCCACACGAATGACCAACGGGCGTAGATGGCCATAGCCTTACTTGGTACTAAGACAAGCCGGTCCCCAATAAGACATGAGAAAGTACGTATGGTGCTTGAATAGATGTCAACATGTTCGGTCCTTGGTGACCTAGACAGGGCTACTTGCATCAGGAAAAATCCACCATCCCACCATCACCCTATCACCCGTCCAAGTCATGCATATTCTCAGATTTAATCAAATGTCACATTCTCAAATTTTATGCCCATTAAAACGAGTAGGACTAAAATTCAACACATGGATCCATCCACCGGTTTTGATTTCTTTTTTTCTAGCTCTAAGCATGGCTAAGCATTCGATATAATACTAAAACCTTCCTAACCATTCCCATACAGAGGTAACCAGCATAAATTGTAACAATGTGGCAAGGAAGGATATGCAACAATTATGTTATAAACAACTCTAACCAATACCGATATTCTTGAGTAAATTGATGCATATATATATATATATATATATATATATATATATATATATATAGTGTTTTGCAATAAAACCATTTTAGCAAAAAACATGCTTTCAATATTCATAGTCGCTTGCCTTGTTGCTGTGGATAATCAAACTCAAGCTCAGATTCTTGCTCCACGTACTCCGGAATAACTGAATCTATCGATAAGAAGCAATTATGCAATAAGAATAAAATAAGAATGCAAACGCAAAGATGCTCTACAAAACATGTGATAATTACAGTGGATATGGCACATTTTTAACATGAACTTAAGTGAAAGAGTCACCCCATTTGCTGCAACGGTTTTGGAGATACAAAAGTGATAAGCATAAACACTGATAATGGTCTTATGCCGAATCTGAAAACGTACCATAGTTCATTTGGTGATCCTCACATATTCTAGCAAGTTTTCATGAGTGTAACATACTCCATACTAAAGAGTACAATTTATTGGTTATATGAAAAGTATTTGGATTGTTTAATTTGGAGTTTGAACAAGTTAGTAGGTATGTATGAAACTTAGGGAGTGAGAACAGGAAAACTGCTGCTTGCTGCCCTTGTGCAAAAATTTCATTCCAAAGCTTATACTCCGTAAATGTTCAGTGGTTGAGGAAACATGAGAAGGCACGATTTAGCTTAGCTATTGGTTTGTGAAGATAGTTTACTGAGGGCTTAAGTCGCAACATGAAGTTTTTAGCTGGCCTAAGAACTATGAAGCTCAAAGACAGCAGCTTGCTTTGCAATGGCAACTCATAAAGGTCCATTTTATGCTTTAGAATGATAGACACGACCACATAGATAACCAGCATATAGCGAGCTTGCAGTCCACAGATCAAAAACTCATCGGAGAAAGATATCGATGGAGACACTAGGCTCAAGTAGTAGAGGAAGAAGATGAAACCAAAACATGTGTGTGCTGGACAAAAATCTACATTAAGATCTTGATCCTAATGCTGAGAACACACTTTTAATATGAGGTGAAGAGGTGAGGCCTCACTGAAACAGGGGAATAGAGAGGATGTTGGGGCTGTTGTCACCGGGGGAGAAAATAACGTCTTGCAACCTGCTCCTAGACTTGAAATCTTGCACCGGTGATCTGTGGAAAAGGTTAGGGATGCTCACCACGTTGGGGAACCCAAGAGGAGAGCCATCGATGGGGAAAGAAAACTCACCAACACAGAGAAAACAAGGTCATCCAGCTGCTGCAACCTCACAGGCTGCAGCTTCCTTGTCGTTCCTCCTTCCCGATCTCTCTCAAATGGTCATGCATGTGCAAGATGTTTGGATGGATGGAAAGCCTAGAGTCTTTGGGACCCAAAGCTGTGACATGCAGGGCTTGGTTTTGGATGTTTGAAGGAGATTGTGGGGGAGAAAGTGGGCAGGAAGCTCATCCTAAGGAAGAACATGAAGTGGTTGGCAATGGAAATGGAGGAGGAGGAAGAAGAAGGGTTTTCTTGCTGTCTTATGCTCCTGAGGTGGGGTTGCACACCCAAGAGGTGGTCTGGGTGAGATGGAGTGAGCCCAAGTCAGTGACATGTGGGGCCAAGTCAAGCTGGGCCCACGGGACAGATAAAGGAAAGTTAGAAACATAGGTACACACTGAAATTAGTGAATTTTCAGGAATTTTCCCTCTCCTTCTTTAGAAAATTTAACTTGACCATGTTACAGAAGTGACATGAAAAGGTAAATTGTTTGTAGTTAGAACAGTGCGCCAGGATTCCATTTTACAAGATTGCACTTCAAAATTCAAATTATTTTGCTCCCAGAAATTTAAAGAAAAGAGCTCAGGCCGAAACATGATTGAATTTTTACAAGGTCGAAGCTAGTGATATAAATTCTAGAAAAATTATGTTAAATCATGATAAATAATCTAGTATTTGAATAAATTTTGAAACTTATACCCTTCTGTTCAACTTAATGCACAAATAGATGTTGCTTCAATTTGCTGAATAGGGTTTTATTTTGTTAAAAAAATTTATTTGACTGCAGAAACCAATGCAAAAATAATAAATATGCAACCTACAAACAAAGAAAAATAATCCTAAATATCTTTAACCAAAACTAGGGTTGTGACAGTGTGATTACCATGAGGAGGAAGAGGGTTACCACGGCGTAGCTCTCCTAGGCGATAACCGCCTCTCTAGTTGCGGTTACCACTGCCAACCGTGCGGTTTCCGCTCTCGCCGGCATGTATGCGGTGGATCTGGCGCCGCCTCCCCCCACAGGTGCCTCTGTCTCCCTCGCCACCCCTTCACCCTGTGCCGAGAGAGAGAGCGTGAGGAGCAGCCCCAGTTATCCAGGAGATATTTTCTCCACTAATGGGTCTTAATGGGCTAGATGAATAGTGCAATTCAAGGCCCAGTACATTATTTCTTTTTTCCATTTTCTAAAGCACTTTCGGTTTTGCCCTCAAATGTGATTTTATAGTACCCTTTTTTGACAAATTTATTTACCATCCGCCACTACAAATCAAGAACTACATCCATGATTTTTTTATTTTTTTTGAAATTTTGAATTTGGCCAAAATTCATCAAACCTGACCGCCGGTAACCATTACCGTATCCCCGCAATAAGCGTGGTTACCATAGTAACCACACAGTTACCAGCGGTAAGGGAAACCCTGCACACAAGAGAATACGGAGTAGCATGCAGCAGCTGCCAGCATTCTTTTTCTCTTTACTTCAGACGAGACGTAGGCAGCAAGCCAGAAAGTGGCAGCGGCCGGTGATGTGGACCTTCGCACAGTAGGAGGGAGGAGGACGGAGGGTGGTTTGGGGAACACTGCAAGCTCAGCCCCTGGATGTGAGTTTGACTCCCTGGTAACAACGGTGACGTGATAGATGAGCGGAGGCAGCGGTGCACAGATGAGCAGCTGCAGCCATGAAGTGGCGGAGCCACATTGGTCTAGCGTCGAAGAGAAGTGGCACACCGCCGTTGATAGTCTCAATGGCATCGCCAGCTCTACAAACTCGATTTGGACATCAAATGAACTGGAGGTGCGCCAGCTGCCGATTCTCGTCCTCTTTGTGTCTTCCTTGTGTTAAAATATCATGAATTGGCATATTTGATCTGAAGTTGCGTCTCTTCCTGAAGACAGATTGTACAACGCCTGTCTATCCTCTCGTCTTCGTGTTCTTTCCGCTAGATGAGCCGATGTCGCGCCGTTGTTACCTGAAGCATTGATGTTTCCCTGCTCTCATTTCTCTCTCTTCCACGTAAGTAAATTTGCTTAGGTGGCATCAGAGAGAGATGGCTAATAATGGCCTTTGTATACGTCCTAATAGAAAGAGATGTGCTTGATGGCAAATTTTAAGAAGTATAACCGCTTGCATATTTTCCTATGAAATTGACTATACGAATATAACCCTATGAAAACTTTCATATTCTTCTCCTACAAATAAAAGGGATTTATACATAAAAATCATAGAGGACCTGAATCCTCAAAAATCCTTGGACAATCCTCCAATTCAAAGTGGCCCTTATATCAGAATAATCATTTTTATGGTTCCATGTGGATATCTATCCTTATATGAGAATAATCATTTTTATGGTTTCATGTGCAGCAACCCGCGGGATTTCACCTAGTCTTTATTAATTATTCTGACCTTGCATGGGCTTTTTTCTTTTAATCATATTAATTAATTATAATTTGGTACATATGCATGGTGTGGATCGCTAGTATTTTTTCCCCCGAGAAACTTAGAACAGATAAAAATTGATACTTAACAGATATTATTAAAAAACAAAATCATGATCGTATTTGTAGCAGTAATATAGTTTTTATATCGAATCCAGATAGTTTCAAAAGTTTATCAAATTTTACAAAATTTTGACTACTTAGATTCCAAGACATCAAGTGAAAAGGATTAACGGAAATAATGTGTTATCTGGTTGTTTTTCATTAACTAAAGAAGCAGTAAATTTCTATCTCCAAAAAATAGAAGAGAAGGAAAAAAATGCAAGACAAGTACTACATATATAAATTATGGTGAATAGCCAATTTGGTCCTTTAACTTTTGCTCTAGGATCAAATTAGTTTTTGATGTTTTATATTGTTCAAATAAGTTCCTTAAGATTTTCTTGTGGCTTCATACTGTCCTTGGACCCACTTAAAACACCACGTGGACGTGCCAGATCATTAACGCATGCAAAGTCAACATTTTAATCTCCATTTTACCCTTACATTTTCTTTATAAAAAAGAAAGAAAAACAAAGGGAGAAAAGAATAAAGCAAACATAAATCGAAGGAAAATGTCGCATTCATTAATTACCAATACAATATTTGTTTTTGCCAATGACCAATTGCCGTCATTTTTTCTCTGTTGTTTTCCTTTATTTCTGATCCTACAGAAAATGTAAAGGTATAATGGTCATTTAAATGATGAATTTGCACGTGTGAATGATGCGGCATGTCATGTGGTGTTTTTAGAGGGCCAAGTACTGTATTAAGTTACATAATAAATTTTGGGGACTTATTTAGACAATATAAAATGTGAGGGACTAAATTGACTCTGAAGAGAAGAAAGTTCAAGGATCATATATACTGGTTGTTCACCCATTAAACTAATGGCCCCTAAGAGCAAGAGCAAGGCTAATAGCACGGCCACGCTAGCTTTAATTTTGTGCATGTCATATATAGATAGCTCACGAGATAGATTTTACAATAGATAGCCAGCTGAGTAGGATTATTGTACCAACTTTAAGCATATGATATTCATGGATTGATGTATAGACATGCTCATTAATTGGCATAAATGGATCAATTTTCAGGTACGGCCCAATTTTCAGGACAAACTTAATTGCTCAAGACCTGATCGTGTCCCTTGATCAGGAGTTGAACAACTCGGTGTTCCAACTTCCAACGAGAGGAGAGGCTCTTCCAGTGTTGGTACCCGGACTCATTCATGAGTCTTCGGTGCAGATAGTATCATCACGACGCTCGGGTCCTCGCATAGGTACGTCAGGAGCCCTGGTCCTCCAGCTCTTCAGGCCTGAAAATCTCAGGCGAGCAATGTGTCGAAACTTAGTTTCGACAATAAGAAATTAGGGGTAGAGAAATTAGGGGTAGCAGTCAAGCGTCAAATACGATGGGTTAGTGTGTAAAGAGATTTAGACAGGTTCAGGCCTTCTATAAAAAAGTAATGTCCTACTCCTGTTTCGAAGATTTGATCCGCCGAGTGATTTATTGATCTTGTGATCAGGTTGTGTATGAAGAAAGGCTTAGCTATTCGCTCTTGTCTCATGTCCCTTAAGGGACGTCCTACCCTTCTTATATAGGTTTAGAGGGTAGGCTCACAAGTCGGAGACCTAACTACAATCGGTATCGGACTTCATAATAATTCCGACTCAGGACTATAAGCCGTTCCTTATTACACAAGGTAACGTAATACTTAAGTCCTAAGCCTATTACATATTCATGAATCATAACCTATCTCCTATAGTCAGTCGCATAAGTCAATCATGAGGGTATCCGGTACCCATAATCTCCACAGTAGCCCCTGAGACCTTCACAGTCGACGAGATATTTTTGCCTCGAACCAGAATAACACATAGCAGAGTACCTCCTTAGCCGAATGCCTCTATCGCCGAATGCTTCCATCATCTCTGCCCAAGTCTCCCGAGTGCTTTATCATCCAATAAGAAGACTGTGAAGGGCTGAAAATATCTCAAAAATTACCAAGAATATATACTTAGGTGCATCGACTAGATGCACCTAATTAAGTGTAGCCCTCGACTATGTGTTTAATTAAACAAACTAAGCATATAGTCAAGAACTATAATAATCATACTCATCTGAGTGAAATAAATGCCTAGCCTAAGCCAAAAGCAATCATAAAAAATCATATAACACATATCCTTATAAACAAGGCATAGTTTTATAATAACCCTGAGTACTGGCAAGCTCATGTTATCCGAGTCGTTATGCTCGAGTCCTCTCAAAGCATACAACTCGTCCATCCTCAGGAATATGTTGTATAAACAACAAAAAATCTGAGTTAATAAACCTTAATAGATTTATCAACCATATGAAAAATATGACCAAAATATTAAATAGCCTAAGCCATAATATTGGTCTAAATCAAAAAAGCACACCAAGGTGACAAAATAGCATTGATATAATATAAAATCAATTGCTTTGTAAAAAACCAAATAGCTCCTGCAACCTATAGAAAAGTTATCAGGACAGTTATAAAAAACTTTGCTGTTTGTCACCTTCCAAGTTGTAACGTACCAACCCTCAAAAAGTTGTATAACTGCTGTATGAAAGGATTTTGAAGGCATCGGGCAATAGACCACGCGCATATTACCAGGGCAAATCTGCTTAAGTCCCTAGAGACATGTGTCAAGCCACACCTGAATTATGGGCCGTAAGCTTCTCATGGGTCTCAGCCCAAATTCGAGAAAGCCTACTGATACCCTAAAAATCACTGAAGCGCCGTCGTCTTCCCCGCCGCTTCATCTTCTGAAAATTTCCCCTTTCGCGCTCCTGTTCACAAGCTCTTCCGAAGAAACCTAGAACTCGAGCGCATCCAAATCTATCCATCCAGAAGCTCAAAGCTCCATCAAGATCCACCGCGCGCATCCAGCTCCCATCATCTCCTCCGAGAATCCTCGCTCCCAACACCAGATTCGTTTTCCCTCAAACCGCATCCATGGCAGAGGAGAGAGAAATCCCCTTCGACCAATGGGCAACGTCAGATGTGAAAGAATCAACCCTGCAGGAAATGGTGAAGGACGGAGTTCTTCCTGCGAAGGAGATCATCGGCTGGCGCCCGGCGTACGGGGAAGAGTTCCCAACTCCAAACACCGGTGAGATTGTAGTATTTATCCACTTCTTCTATTGCGGATTTGGTCTTCCCACTTCCGAATTCTGCCGTAGTATCCTCGATTACTACGGTATTCAAATTTATCATCTGAACCAAAACTCCATTCTGCACATTGCCAACTTCATCCATGTGTGCGAAGCCCTCTTGGGTATCTATCCTCACTTCAACCTCTTCCGCTGCATGTTCTCTCTTAGGGCACACCCAACCAAAGATAACCCTTGCGTTGTTGGTGGCGCCGGATTTCAACTCCGTGCTACTCTCCGCAAAGACTACTTTCCTCTGAAATCTTCTAACAAGGGCTGGCATGCGAACTGGTTCTACATCTCCAACCCAGCCCCCAGCTTGCCCAACTTCATTAGTCTCCCACCAATCCAACGAGTCAACTGGAATACTCTGCCAGAGGACCAAGATTGGATAGAAGCTAACAACCTCCTGGCTAAAATCCTTGAGATGAAGAATAAAGGCCTCCAAGGAGAACAGATCACCCGGCATTTCATCAAGTGCCAACTGGCTCCTATCAAAGAAAGGTCTAAGCCAGCATTTGAATATGAAGACCAAAGCGATCCCAATCGGGAAGACCGAGAATCCCTGAATTTTCAAGTCTTGTGCGGTCGAATGTACAAGATCTTCTCCTCCGGAATTGCAGTGGATTACAGCAATAAGCTGCCGGTTGTTCCATTCAATCTTCATGGACCACCTCCTCCGGTAAGTAGACTCTTCATCTTGAATCATTTTCCAATCTTTCAATGTATCTTAAGAATATTGCTTGCAGGCAAATGCTCTGATTATCTCTCGGCCATATAAGGTCTTCCATAAAGATATAACTGCCCAGCCGATTACCAAGAAGCCAACTGGCGGCCCAAAGATCAAACCTCAAGCCAAAGGCAAGAGAACTGCTGCTACCGTCGAAGAGACTAGCAAACGTGCTAGCAACTAGAGAAAATTGGTCGTAGATGACTCGGATGAAGAAGCTGAGAAAATCCAGACTCCAAAAGCCAACACAAGCTCTCCCAGGCCATCCACAAGATCTGTCCCAAAAATCAAAAAATCAAACAGATATCCCTCATACAATCGAATTCATCTTCTCGTTGAAAACCCACTTGATGCCATTTTAATCATCTTTTACGTTCTTCTGCAGAAAACCTCAGGACATAGATCCCACCGGGTAGACAAAAAAAATAAATCTATCCACAACGCCAGAAAAACCAAGGTCTGCAGAACAAGGGTCCCAGAACCCTCTCCCGAGTGAGGACATCCCCAAGCAGGAGCCCCCGACTACCAGTCAAGATACCCCGACTGGAAACCAGCCGGACAAGGAAAAACAAGGCTCATGCAGTCAAGAAACTCCGGTTGAAGATCCTACTCCAAGGACAGGTAACCCTCGATAGTCCCAAAACTTTTGTCTCGAACATATCTTCTGACTTCCATCTTCATTCATCATCCTTAGAGCAAACAACCGAAGAGGAGGAGATTACCCGACTGAAGTCCACAGATGACTCAGTACCTCCAATCAAAATCGAGTGGCGAGACGCTTAAGGCGAAAGACAAGGCATCATATTGAACAAGCAAAAAGAAGCTGAAGAACGCGATATGCTTGTCGGCAGCCTCAATGAAGCAACCCGACTGATGAATGTATGCACAAATTTCTCATATCTTAACCACATAGTCTTATTTAATCGACTGACTCAATCTCCAAAATGCAGAGAATACATCGTCGCTCAATGGCTAAGTCAGACACTCTAGAGAAGCTGGTACCTCATGTCAATTCTTTGGAAAACATCCAACAAGATCTCAAAGAAGCTAGAGAAGAGGCTGCAGCTACAGAGGTCGTCCTTAGGGAAGAAATCAATAAACTTCGAGATATGAACCTGGAACTTCGTGGTTCAATCGGATGTAATAAAAATCAACTCATCTTGTTCTTGTATAATCTGTTCGACTCTATTAACTCCAAATCTTTATGCTGTAGCCAATATATTTGAGATTGATTCCCTCAAGGCTCAATTAAAAAAAGCAGAGACTGATAACGCCAAGCTTGAATCTGACAAAAATAAAGCCTTAGAAGAAATTGAAGGTAATCCCTGAAACTCATACTCCTTGATCTATCTGACCTTGGTTATTTGTGAAATCTGAATCATATCAAACTTGTAGCTAATAAGATTAAATCTCATGCTCAATTTGAAGCCTTTGCTGAAAAAGTCTGGAGAGCCGAAAGAGTCCGGGATGATATCGCCAACGCTACTACGCCAATATTGTCGGCGCTTTATGAAAACGGCCTCGGGACAAGCACTATGATGTCGTTGAAATCTTTGATAGACTCAAGACGGCTTCAAAAAAGTACATAGAGAATATCACTGATGCTGTTGTCATGAGTGCGAGCCAAACTTTGGCGATGACGAAGTCGCTCTATCCCCGAGTGGACATAAACTCAATAGGAGATGGCTTCGCAGATGGCACTTCTGATGAACAAGCCTTGGAACTGATCAATGAAGCACAGGAGTCAGCGAAGAAAATTGCTTCTGATGTAGTTGAAAACTTACAGGGATAGCTTCTCTGATGTAAACCACTATTGTAACATAACTTGTATTGCTCAGTTTATTTATGTTTATGTGTTAACGACGGATTTTGGTAATCGACTTGGAAAGGAAAGAGGAAACCGGAGCAGAGAGGAAGGATTGAGTTGGAGTCGGACCAGGCTTCGTATCGGACCCGGTAACCGTATCGGACTGGGGAGGTGTTGCTATAAAGAGCGTATCGGCCGATACGGATTTGGTTTGGTTGTGGGCCGATGCGGGTTGTGAGTTGACAGTGTCAACGTGGGCTTGGTCTGGGCTCGAAGTAAGCTTCCAGGAAGTTGCCAAATAGAGATAAAGCTTGGTTTTAGGCAATTGTATCTTGTAAATTAAGTAGTGTAGATCTAATCTGTGGCTTAAGTCTGCCGCAAGGACTTGTTTGTTAGTTGTAGATAAGATCGTGCCCTACAAGGGTTCTGTTGTAACCTCGGGTATAAATATCCCGATAGTTTGTACATGTAAAAACTCTCAATCAATCACACAATCAAATCAATCTACTTCCGGCGCATCGCCAACCCTCGCAAGAGGTCTTCTTCGACGAGTTCTTGCTTCCTCGGAGCAGAGGTAAGAACTCGTCCCCGACGATCTGCATCGTCGGGGCTAACGTGTCGCTTTAGACACGTTAAGCCTCGATGATGTGATCGTCGATTATCACGTCTTGAATAGTTTTGACAGGTATCTTAATTAAGCCTTGCCAGCGGTTTACTCGCTTTAGGGTTTATTGCCGACGATGGTTTAATTCTTATGCTTGGCTAGATTGTTCAATGCAGCTGCCATCCCCAAAAGCAATCGACGACTTGATTTTCTTTGTGTTAAGTCTCAATTCATACTTCGAGTTGCCATCGACCTTAGTCCTGTTTTGAGATCTAACACAAAGCCTGTTTTCGGTTGTAATTAAGGATAGTACCGGGGTTTTAGCCGGTCTTATCTAACATATGTGATTGCTTTATGTTTCTTGCATATGTTTGCCACTTATATGTGCAGATCGATAAGTATAGATATGTCAATCATGAGGTAATCTCAAGATTTCTTTATGGTTGACGTGTTTATACTGGCCGATTGGCTCGTATAAGGTTGCACTAGAGTACTAGCTGGTGTAGTTACCTTTGTCATCCTTATCGGCCGGTATTATTAGTTGAGGTCTACATATCAATGAAGGCCGATAAGATTAGATTCATGTCTTACTTATTTTCTAAGTGAGCCGATATAGCTTTGCCCTATCGGCTGCGCTATGACAATGTGTCATCGGTCTGCTGACCGATCGGCCATTGTTCTCTGACTTGGTTCACTTGTTTCTTGTTGATTGCAGATCAAATCAACTGGCACGCTCTACTTACGACTAGGCAAGCCATTTGGACCTGCACTGGAGTTAAGCAGATCTCCCAGGCCGCCGTGGTAACGCGGAACCCGTTTGGTTGCTGGACGGGTCGAAATTCTGCGCCAACATTATGCCATAATTTGAGTCTTCGCATCTAATTTCTTAAAAATTTTCGTCCGACTGTCACCAAGCCTAGACTTGATTAAGCCATCAAAAAATTTTCAGTCCTTATTTGCTCAACTCAAACTAGAACATTAAATAATGATAAACCAAGTATGAACAAGTCATTATTGATAAAAAAACATCACACTTTATTGATATGTATAGCCCCCGACTGATAACTCAAGAAGGCAACTTACTTGAAGTCGGTAGTCGAGAAAAACATGATACAATAAGTCTAAGTATAATATCAATGAAGGTGCTCAATATTCCACGAATTCTCCACCATAGTCCCATCTTCACGCTTCAAACGATATGCTCCTGGCCGAGTGACCTCAGCAATTATATAAGGGCCTTCTCATAGTGGAGATAACTTATGTCTATCCTTTGTAGTATGAATCTTCCGTAAAACCATATCACCAACGATAAAAGCTCGCAACCGAACATTTCAATTATGGTAACGTCGAAGTCCTTGAAGATACCTTGCCAACTGAACCAATGCAGCCTCACGAGCCTCTTCAAGTTGGGTCAAGTCGTCAACTCTGTCTTGATCATAGCGTTCATCGTTGAAATTGTGAACTTGAAGAGATTCAAACTCCATCTCACTCGGCAACATTGCTTCAACCCCATAGACTAAAAAGAAAGGTGATTGGCCAGTAGCCCGACTGAGTGTAGTCCGTAACGACCATAATACTGAAGGCAACTCTTGAACCCATCTTCCAGCGTAAGGACGTAGCCTATCAAACACTCGGGCCTTAATACCTTGAAGAACCATACCATTGGCACGTTCAACCTGTCCATTGCTTCTGGGGTGTGCCACCGACACGTAGCAAATCTTGATTCCAAAATCTTCACAGAATTCTTTGAAGACTCCTCCAGTGAACTGAGTCCCATTATCGGTTATAATCCTGTTCGGAACACCAAACCGGTGCACAATGTTTAAAATAAAATCTCGCGTCTTATCCGCGGTTATTGTAGCAACCGGCCTGGCCTCAATCCACTTGGAAAACTTTTCAATTGCGATGAATATATGTGTAAATCCTCATGGAGCCTTTTTAAAAGGACCAACCATATCCAAGCCCCATACCGCAAAAGGCCATGACAATGTGATTGTTTGTAACTCTTGGGTTGGAACATGGCTTTGCCTAGAGAAAAACTAACAACCTTCACACGTGCGGACCACCTTGTCGGCGTCGGAGACCGCCGTGAGCCAGAAAAAACCTTACCTGTATGCCTTGCCCACCAAAGTATGTGCCGCAGCGTGACTGCCGCAAATTTCCGAGTGAATATCTTGCAACAATTGTCATCCCTCCTCAGGCGTGACGCATCTCAACAAAACTCCAGACGAGCTTCTTCTGTACAACTCCGAATCAACCATGACATAGCTCTGACTGCGACGTCGGACTCGCTCTACATCATCTCGATCTTCCGGTAAGTCCTGCTGAGTCAAAAACTTGATAAACGGTGTTCTCCAGTCGGCGTCGAGCATGGCGACCTGGTCTATAACTCCTTCATCGATAACTAATTTTTTAGCAACAGTTGGTTCGTAGAGGTGTTCCACAAAAACGTCAGTCGGGGCCACTTCTTGCTTGGACCCAAACTGTGCCAACTCATCTGCCGCCTCATTTTTGTGCCTCAAAACATGAGATAACTCTAGCCCATCAAACTTGTCCTCCAGCTTGCGAACTTTTTGTCGATAGGCTACCATATTATCGTCTAAACAAGACCAATCCTTCATTACCTGATTTACCACCAACTGGGAATCTTCTCGTACAACCATCCGTCGTATGCCGAGTGACACAGCAAGTCATAGGCCATGAAGTAAAGCTTCGTACTCGGCGACATTGTGTGAGGCAGGAAAATGTATATGAAGAACATACCGTAGCCTCTCCCCAGTCGGGGAAATCAAGACAACTCCCGCTCCCAAGCCGGTGACTTGTTTAGACCCGTCAAAATGCATGGTCCAAAATTGTAGCTCCTCCCTAGGCACATCTTCTTGACGCTCGGTCCACTTGGCCACAAAGTCAGCCAAGATTTGAGATTTTATAGACGTTTTGGCTTTGAAGGAGATATCCAATGGCATCAATTCCAAGACCCACTTCGCGATGCGCCCAGTAACCTCCCGGTTATGGATGACATAGTCAAGTGGAAAAGACGTGACGACAGTAACCGAGTGACTCTGAAAATAATGGGCCAACTTCCTGACGGTAATTAAGACTCCATATAACAATTTTTGTACCTGGGGGTAACGTGTTTTGGATCCGGCCAACACCTCGCTGACGAAGTAAATCGACCTTTGAACTTTTTGAGCTCGTCCTTCCTCCTCTCGTTCGATGACCAAGACCGTGCTGACCACCTGGTAAGTTGCGAAAACGTAGAGCAGCAAGGGTTCTTGAGGGTAAGGCGATGCCAACACGAGTGGCGTTGTGAGTAAGTCCTTGAAGTCTTCAAAAGCTTTCTGGGCCTCCGAGATCCATTAAAATTCGTCCGTCTTCTTGAGCAACTTGAAAAAGGGCATGCCTCATTCACCAAGTCTAGAAACAAAACGGCTCAGCGCCACCATGCAACCAGTAAGCTTCTGGACATCCTTCTGGGTACTCGGGGGCTTCATATTCCAGATAGCGTTGATCTTCTCTGGATTGGCTTCAATACCGCGGTGAGACATCATAAAGCCGAGTAACTTGCCTGATGGCACGCCAAAAGTGCACTTCTCCGGATTCAACTTCATTCTGAAGGCCCGAATATTTGCGAAAGTTTCTTCTAAATCAGCGATCAGATCCTGTTTTTGCTTGGTCTTGATAACAACATCGTCAACGTAAGCTTCCACGTTCCTCCCGAGTTGATTCTGAAGACATCTCTGGATCATACGCTGATAAGTAGCTCCAGTGTTCTTGAGGCCAAAAGGCATCATGATGTAACAATAAGCTCCAAACGGGGTAATGAATGATGTCTTCCGGCAGTCGGACTCCTTCAAGCTGATCTGATGATATCTCGAGTAACAATCCAAGAAGCTCAGAAGCTCGCAGCCGGCTGCTGAATCGACAACTTGATCAATACGGGGCAATCCAAAGGGATCCTTGGGACAAGACTTGTTGAGGTCGGTGTAGTCTACGCACATGCGCCATTGTCCTGTCTTCTTCCGAACCAGAACCGGATTGGCCAGCCAGTCGGGGTGGTAAACTTCTTTGATGAATCCAGCCGCCAAGAGCTTGGTGAGTTTTTCCTTGATAGCATCCCTACGATCTTGGGCAAAACGGCGGAGTCGTTGCTTTATAGGTTTCGCGTCCTCTTTAACATTTAATGAAGGTTGTACAGCGTTGATTTCTCTGTCGGTCAGCTTCTGCTTCCTCTTTGACTCATACGCTAGCGGTCCTCCAAAAATGTGGTTTAACTCGGTCCTGTAATCTTGAAAAGGCTCTGAGCCACCAGCTAGGTCATCCCTCTTGGTTCCTGAAGTGTTGACTGACATTTTCTAGTGTAATTGACTCGCATATTGCTCGGCGAACTGTTTATAGATGAAACAATCTTTGGCCGCGTGCTTGTGATTGGGATGATGAGTGCATTGGGTGTTCATGATCGTGTCGTAGGCGGCGACTCGGGGACGTTGTTATTGGTAATTAGACGTCGTGACGACCAGATCCTCGGGCTTACGCTTGCGATCTTTTTGGCCATTAATGTTGTTGCCATTGCCGTTGTCCTTCTTGGGGCGCCAGTTACTCCCGGATTGCTTGTCGTGCTTGTCTTGCCGTGAGGCTTTGATTGCGTCGTCCGATTTGGTGTAGGAGTTGGCTGTCTCGAACATCTTGTTGACCGTCCTCGGAGGCTTACGCCCGAATTTGCCGATCAGCAACTCGTCGGGGACGCCTTTCTAGAATGCGGCTATGATGACATCGTCGGTGATGTTGGGGATCTTGTTTCGCTTCTCCGAAAAACGTCGAATGTAGTCTTTCAATGACTTGTCGGGCTTCTGAATCACATTGTAGAGATCAAAGTGGGTCTCGAGCCTTTCGAAAGTGCCCTAGAAATTGGCGATGAAGTGGTCCCGAAGCTCGCTCCATGAATCAATCGAACCTCTTGGTAAGCTTGTGAGCCAGTTCCTGGCCGTGTCGGCGAGAGCAACGGGCAAGTAGTTTGCCATAGCCTTGCTGTCTACTCCTGCTGCGCGGATGGCGAGGGTGTAAATGGTTAACCATGACTCGGGATCGGTTTTGCCGTCATACTTGTCAATCCCAGTGGGCTTGAATCCACTCGGCCAATCCACTCGAGTGAACGCGGGTACTCCATCGTCATAGTTGTCGGTGATCTCCTTCAGTCTTCATAATAAGGTCTGTTGCGCTCACGATGGCGCCGGTCAAGTACCTCCCTCAAGTCACTCGGCGGGGGCCTTTGAGAGCTGCTCTGGTAGTTGGAGTTATGACGAACCCGATCGTGGACGGGTGGCCGGCGGTGACCTCTCTCATGAGAGTCAGCCGATTGTTCTTGATGCTTCCACGCTGCGTAATGACTAGGGTCTTTGGACTTGGCGGGTGTCTTGCTGAGCTCGGGTCTCCGGTAATCTTTAGATCGCATCGGTGCTAGGCGGCTGCCCTCGGGTGTCTCGGTGATGGACTCGGTAGATCTCCGCGCGGATCCTGTGGGAGCGCCGGCGGCCGTGACCGCGACGATAGTCTTGACTTTGTCTAGAATCGGTGTTACCGAAGGGGGTGCCACTTCAATGACAGTGTCGATGAGGGTGAGAGCAGCGACCGTATTCTGTTCAGGCATGAGAAAGATGTTGGAGTTGTCGACTCGGGTCTAGAGTATGGCCTCGCGAGCAGAGCATCCGACCGCCCTCAGATCTCGTTTTCGCTTGTCGGCTTCTTCTTTCCACTTGAGCTCCTTCTCCTTACGCTTGTTTTCCTCCTCCATACGCTTGCGCTCCTGTTCGAACTTGGCTCGTTCCTCTTCTGCAACCCTACGGGCCATGGCTGAGTCGGTCTCGGCTACTTCGGCCATGAGGACGTTGAAGAACATCGAATCGTAGTCCTTGTCGAAGTCGGCGTCGTTGGATTCGTCCGTGGAGATGTCGTAGAGGTCGTCAAAGTCGGAAGAGCTGAGGTAATCAGCTATCTCGGTAGATGAGCACAACCCGAGTGGTTGAATCATGACGGCAATTTCCCTAGAGCTCGGACCGCAACATGACGATGAAGAAGATTCTCCCAAGTGAATAGATTCCAGCTCGGAAGATTGAAGATTGTGGTAGGTCTCGGCGTCATTTGGTAACCCGAACGGCGCCGAGTGGTTTCCCCCTCCCGACTGGTCCGAATCCAAGTCAAGGAGAGAGATCTTGCCGAATTTGTCAGTGATGAAGTCGAGGCTGCCGAAGCGGAACGCCTGCCCAGGGGCGAAGGCGAAGTCGTCGATGCCTGATGAAGATCCCATCGCGCTAGTCAGCGAGATGAAGAAGAAAACTTGACGCAGGCCCCTACCTAGCGCGCCAACTGTCAAAGCTTGGTTTCGGCAATAAGAAATTGGGGGTAGCAGTCAAGCGCCAAACACGATGGGTTAGTGTGCAAAGGGATTTAGACAGGTTCAGACCTTCTATAAAGAAGTAATACGCTACTTCTGTTTCGGGGATTTGATCCGCCGAATGATTTATTGATCTCGTGATCAGGTTGTGTATGAAGAAAGGCTTAGCTATTCGCTCTTATCTCCTGTCCCTCAAGGGACGTCCTACCCTCCTTATATAGGTTTAGAGGGTAGGATCACAAGTCGGAGACCTAACTACAATCGGTATCGGACTTCATAATACTTTCGACTCAGGACTATAAGTCATTCCTTATTACACAAGGTAACGTAATACTTAAGTCCTAAGCCTATTACATATTCATGAATCATAACCTATCCTCTATAGTCAGTCAGATAAATCAGCCATGAGGGTATCTGATACCCATAATGTCCACACGATGCTCTAGGAGATGCAGAAAACGGCTCAGGCCAGCCTGCTCTCTGGCTTGATCGTCCGAGCATCGAACTGCAGGAAGAAGTCTCAAGTGTACGCATGCACATGCATCACCTCAATTATGATATATAGTATACGGCACGGCTTGTTAGTTTTATAAAAATATGTACATGATACATCATGGGATCTGATTGCTTGTTTAGCACATTAGTTAAAGTATATGTACATTTTTGAATATTTATAATTCTGGCAGATGATATTCAGTGTAACAGCGAGGAAGTTAATAAGCTACGACTCTTCAGCATCAAACGGGGAAATTGTGGAAACAGTTCGATGCATTCCTTCGAGGATTACTAGCATTTCCACTTTACCTACCTGGTACTGCATTATATAAATGTATGCAGGTAACTAAACATATAATATATAGAGTGGCTTTACCTTTCTAATAATGTTTAGCTAGAATATCTATATACACGATCGATTATGACAATCAATTTGATCACTTTATATGCAGGGACAAAAGAATGGTATGAAGATGTTGAAAGAATTGCTTGACGAGAGGAAGAAGGCAGCACAACCACTGGAAAGCATCGACTTCTTCGATGCCCTGATTGACGAGCTGAAGCAGGTCCTGCAGTGAGTGAGATCGTCGCGTTGGATTTGCTCTTCTTGCTGTTGTTCGCTAGCTTCGAGACCACCTCATCCGGGATCACCGCGATACTCAGGTTTCTAACGGACAATCCAATGGTTTTGGAAGAACTAACAGTAAGTGCAAGGAAATTAACTACTACTCCTCTGATACTACGTACTAGCTAGTAGAACTACTGATGCTTTCCTTCTGTACATGCTTTTCTCTTCTGATGATTTTCTTCTGATACAGAGCATGTACAGAAGCAGTTTGGTGCTGACGTGACAGATTGATCGTTGTTGTTTGGAAAGCAGTTTGTGCTGACGAGACAGGTTGACTACGTTGACTCGACGAGTTAATGATGATCAACCTGTCACGTCAGCAAAAACTGTTTTCCAAACCATCAGAGAAATCGATTTGTATTGATTTTTAAGATAGGAAAGACGTTATATTTAGTTTTGTGGTTGAGAGGGGCTATTTAATAAGGAGCAAAAGATAAAGGAGATAAAATAGACTTATTCCCTTTTTCATTGACTCGTCTCTAGGCCGCACTTTTCTGAGGGCTTTCAGCCTTTCATGCTTCAGCTTTTGCTTCTCACCGAACTTAATGTTTGTGCAGGTATATGTGTTTGCTAATAGAAGTGATGATCAAATTAAGGTTATTATATACTCTCTCCATCCCAAAATGGGTTCGGATCCTCTAGACTTGACATCAACTCTACTCATGGATTTCGGCTAATCTCAGCCATCGTTTTATTTCTACGGTTGAGATTCTAATTGACTCCCTTAATTGATGAAGGTTTGAATCTTTCTTTTCAACTGTTCTATTTCCAACATATTCAAGGAAATAAAATAAATGCACTCTTCTTTCCCAATTAATTGACCAACATGGAAGATTTTTTTAGTGTTGAGAAGTGTGATATTGTAGTCTTGTAGATGGTGAACATGGGCAGGCCCTTACGCTGGTGCAGAAACTTGGCCAGATTACTACTAGCAAAGTCATGTTCATATATCGCGTAATTAATCATGTGTTAATGAGTCGCTTTATTTTGCGTGTTATTAGAAAAAGTTTCCAACCTCATTTAACGAACACTGCTTTATATGCCATCGAAAAGTTGCTCTTCCTTTATATGTCATTACTTGAACTTCTTCTTCCCCCATATGCCATTCACGTCATTATCTTGTGGAATATAAAAGTATAAAACTACCCTTTTAATTTCTCGGGATGTCCTCTCATTATTTTTCATGTCATTCGAATAATTATAATTTTTTAAAAAAATAGTATAGAATAATATGTGATATATCACTTCACAAATATGCAAGTATAAATTTCACTTCTATATTTTTTAAGAAAACAAATTTGACCGTAAACACATGTATACTAGTTTCAATTAAATTTGTTATCTTTTATTACAACTTGTGAAGATCAAATTTGAATTTGAATTTTTGTGGACTGATATATCAAATATTAATCAATCTTGTCAATTTATTTTTAAAAAATTCATAACTATTTGAATGACTATAGAAACGAGGGGACATCCACTGGATGAATTAGATAAAATAATACATCAGCTATAAGGTGAAACCATCATGCTCAAGTATGTATGTTGATGATGGTTTAACAGAAGCAATGGGAAAAACACACGAGGGTAATTTTGTTATTTTGTTGAAAAAGTAACAAGGTCAAAGCAGTTTGACCTCGATAGTGACATATAAAGGATAAACATTTTCGTTGGATGGCATATAAGAAAATAGTAACTTTTCAGTGGCATATAAGGAAACTCATAAAGTTTGAGTGGCATATAAAGAATTTTCTCTAAAATATAAGAAAAATACAAAAATAAATGTTTGGATAGATCAAGGGAAAAAAGGATAAATTAAATGAGCGAGATAAACACAACGGAAAAATTCCAAGAGATTATATCTCATGCTAACTTTTATCTAAAATCTCCATTCATTGAGCTAAGGAATTTTGTTTTATTCGAATTCAATGGTGTCCAATACTTTATTTCAAATGGTTATTTCAAATGGCCATTCAAGAAAATAAATCATACAAGATTCAAATTCTACAAAAATCTTCCATTTACCCTTTGCTCCAAAAGGGGTCTTAGGGTGGAGGGGTTGGTTGGGGTTTTACCGCCACCCCCACACACGGCTCCCGTGAAAACCACATAAAATTTATCTTTAAATTATTTAACTCAAAATTCTCAAACTCCCTCCCTTGATCGGTCATGGTCACCAAGTGTTTTTTGGAAAAAGAGAAAAATGCAAAATAAAAAAAGGAAAACACATAGGAAAATTGTAAAACAATTTTTAAAAATATTTTGCAGAGTGAGGGAGAAGATATTTTTCTCTCTGTTTGGTCTAAATTGGCTTCATGAATAACTCTGTTGGGCCTATTTTGAATTTTCTTGGCCTATTTATTGGAATTGTGTCGATTTTTTCATTTTTTTTTTAAATTTAAATTCAAACAAATTTTGTCAAACCATACCGACAGTTTACCCTACCAGACCCCATGGTAACAGCTGTTACCGTGCAATAACTGTTGATATTGTCAATCCGGACGAACAATTTTTGAGAAAACTGGAGCCCTAGAGGCTGAGAAGAGTGGAGCTTAAGGGTGAGTTCTTCCTCCTCCTTTTCCAACTCACATCACTTTTTTTTCGCGCGTATATTTTTTAAACTACTAAACGGTGTGTTTTTTTACAAAAAGTTTCTATATAAAAGTTGCTTAAAAAATCAAATTAATCCATTTTGAAAAAAAATTAGCTAATACTTAATTAATCACGCGCTAATGGACTGTTCCGTTTTTCGTGTGCACTGTACGTGCGTGTTGGGAAAGCAGGGAAACGAACAAAGCCGAATCCTTAAACTTCAGCTATCTTTTAGTCTTTCATATGAAAACTTTTTAATAATGTTAAATTTTTGTATCATTTGATAAACACAGCCAACAAGTAATTAGCTTAGACGTAAGCTGACATATATGTTGAACAATCTTCTCTTAGGTTGAGCGATGAAACAATTCCATCGTTGAAAGAATATTAAAACATGGGATAAGTTAACTTTACACCCTTCAACTTCACAAAGATCCCGTCCAAAATCCAAACGAAATACCATGTTCCTATTAATAGTAAATAAGCATGATTTTGAATATAGGCGATGTCTCGATCAAATCAAATATGCAGCCCTGACGCACTATTCTACTGTGATCAGAGAATACTCTCCCTTCGATGCCCGAGCCAGAGGTGAAAAATCGAACGCTTCTATCAACCGTCACTGATACTAGGAAAAAGCCAAGGAAGCAACTTACAATGCATTACTTGGGTCAATGAGGGATCAGCCAACATGCATCCCTCTCTTTTTAAGATTTAAAGGTCATAGCCATAAGTTTTAGCATTCAAATGATTTTTTCTTTCCAAATATTTATTTGATCTACAAACTAATTATATCATCGGATTCATCATAATTAAATTTTTATAACAAGATCTCACTTGATCATATTTTGCTGGTTTTTATTTTTTCTCGTTGCAATGAATATTTTATGAGTATTACATATGGTGTTATTTGACAGTCTCAACACATATTTTCTCTTGTTTCACTAGGTTGTTTGTCAATTTTATGTGAAATATTCTTTTTAGATGTTTTTAGCAGGTTTATATTTCAACAATTACAACTTGATGTTCAAGCATATATTATAAAAATATTACAACAAATAAATATTTATAACTATATTATTTTGTAATATGTTTCATATGAAAATTTTAACGTTTCACCTGTTGGGACTTAATGTTTTGCGTAGTAGTTGTTATTGTTGCAGTATTTTTCAAATGTTGCATATCTCTTAAATATTTTATAAAATAAGTTGAAACATTTGACCAAATGATGACATAATTTTCTATAAATGATGAAACAACACTTGAGTTTTTTGAACATATATTTTTTTTGTTAGTAAATATAATCGTGTGAGATCTTGTGATTAAATTACAACGATGAAACTGGATTATAAATTGAACATATATTTTAAGAGAAATATTTGTTTAAAATAAAAAAATGAATATGCAAGTACTACAAAAGAGAAGAGAGAAAATAGATTGAGACAACACTCTAATTAATAGATGATAACTGCAATATAATCGTGTGGTGCTTTTGCATGCAGTGCACAGCTGATGAGTTTGGACGCTTGATATTTGATAAAAAGATCGGACGTCCGACGCGTAGTTTCATCCGATTCTATCATCAAACATTGTCCTGTTTGCCTGCTGCCGTTTACCGTAGCCGTCACGTGGTCTTCTTCAGGAATCACGAAAATTTGGCCATATTTTAGCGTTTACACCTACTCCTACCTAGCACTAGCAGGTCGTGGGATGCAAGCACACTTGAACGTGTCGTCAGGACAATGACGCAAGGCGACTGGCGTCTGGCGCGACCGACCCACGGTCGACAATTCCGCCATCTCCTCTTGTACCGATCCAAGCATATGGACGAGAGCACACAGACAGAAGAAGCACGCAGGAATGCGCCGATGCAGAGGAATTTTGTGAATGCGCCGCCGATGCAGAGGAGGAAATTTCCATCGCCTTCTTGCCGCTCCTGCCCCGGCACAGGCGTCGCATCGCGTCCCGCATCTGGGAGCAGAAACCGATTTGCTCCGCTCTGCTCTGCTTGACTCCGAGAAGACTCGCCAAACGCGGAGAGGCATCAACCTCCGCTTGATTCTTGGCGATTTCTCCGTCCGTCCGCTGCAACCACGAGGAAGCCAGCAGAAGCAGCCCAAGCTGGCCGCCTTTTTCTGGCAAGGTACTATGCAGCAGCAGCACACAACCGAGTACATTCGTACAACAACTGACATGGGTGCCGGGGTTCTTGTTCCCTCTCTTGTGTTCTGATCCAACAGAAAGCGACATTTTGATCGTGAATTTATCACGTGACAACGAGACAGCTTGTGTCCGTTGACAGTCAACGGCTCAGCCAGATACAGACGATGAGAGTAGTACGCACCGCTCGATGTAGAGTTGATCATTCTTTGTCGACAGGAGGAAATGTGTGGTAATTAACGATATGGTCGAATGGGAACGGTAATACTATTCCTAGTGCTTCTGTCGGCTCCATTCTTACCATTTTCCTGGAGACAAATTTAAAAACGACAATACAGATGTCGGCAACCATAATGATTTTAAGTTCTTTTCTTTTTTCGATTACAAGAATGAAGTAATATACACAGCCGGACATTTATGCGTCTCCTTAACATACACCTGTCATTCAAAACTAGGACCAAATTCGTAAAGGCACCATTCGTAAACCATATAAAATTCATACTAAATTATCAGGATTGCTATTTGACGTACATATGTTTCTAACGTACACCTTTCCATATGAAAAGGTTTCATATAAAACTTATGAATTTTTTAGTAAAAAATTTAAGATAAAAGCTTTCGAGATGAAAGTTTTAAGAAGTGTGCACTAGATCGCATGTGCGCCAAATAACAGCCCTGCTAAAGCGCACTCAAGTTTGTTTTAGTGTGGATAATGTGAGCTTATATTGCAAAAGAAAAATCAAACTAATAAAAAACATTAGTTTTGAAAATTAATTGCCCGATGTCCTAAATATCTATCTATTTATAATATTAAATACTAAGAGAAGTCAAAAATGAAAAAGATCTTGACCTTTAAATTATGGTGAGTTGAGATTATAACTATATAGATTGATTGATATAATTATTAATATACAAAGAAACAGAAGCTAAGAATTATATATGTATAATTTAATCCTAATATTAAAATATTTTGTATATAATTACAATTATATCCATGAAACAAAAACTAATTAATAAATATATACCAAATTTAGTTTTACTTTTATCTAGCTATGCTCAAAATTACGATGGGAAATTATCTAGTTTTCCTTAGAGTATTCTCAATGTATTTTGCCAAACTCAGTATTAGTGTGGGCCCAAGTAGTAATGAGTAATAGTTATTTACTGCATCCACAATGCTTTTGTGCGGGGGTGAGAAATAAGGTGGGGGCCACATGAGAAAAATATCATCTATTTTTAGTAGCAAAGTGACCCGGTGTGTCAGAAATATTATAAAAAAAGATTTTTTATTTCCTTCCAACCGGTAATAAAATAGGGAATAAAATAGTTCTTCTAGCTAGTAAAATAGGGAATAAAAGAGTATTACCTGGTAGTTGTTCTTTACCACCTTCACAATGTTTGCTACCAGATAATAAGGTGCTATGCAATGTTTACTACCTAGTTTCTACTCACATTGTGTGGATGCCCTATAGACCATATTTGAATAGTTCATGGTAAGAAGCATGTCATATATCTCCAAATATAGTAGAATAAGTTTTGTTTATTTTGGCACCTAAAAATGCAAAAAATCAATTTTTGAATTTGTTTTTGTAAGAATTTATTTCTAGTAAGCACTCTTATCACTAATCTATACTATTAATATGATGTCTACTAACTTCTAAAACTCAACATGCAAGTGTGTCACATCACCTTATCCACTAGCAATTATTATCTAGAGTATTTTAAATATCATGTAAACATGACATAACATTTTTACAATTTTGTTGTATTTTTAGAACTCAATATGTAAACAATGTCCAATCATTATCTCCACATCATTTTCACATTATTTAAACATATACATTTATCATTTCTATAATATTATCCATTTTTAGTAGCAATGTGACCCGGTGTGTCAGAAATATTATACACAAAAAGGTTTTTTTATTTCCTTCCATCCAGTAGTAAAATAGGGAATAAAATAGTTTTTTTAGCTAGTAAAATAGGGAATAAAAGAGTATTACCTGGTAGTTGTTCTTTACCACCTTCACAATGTTTGCTACCAGATAATAAGGTGCTATGCAATGCTTATTACCTAGTTTCTACTCACATTATGGATGTCCTATAGACCATATTTGAATAGTTCATGGTAAGAAGCATGTCATATATCTCCAAATCTAGTAGAACAGGTTTTGCTTATTTTGGCACCTAAAAATGCAAAAAATCAATTTTTGAATTTGTTTTTGTAAGAATTGATTTCTAGTAAGCACTCTTATCACTAATCTATACTATCAATATGATATTCACTAACTCCTAAAACTCAACATGCAAGTGTGTCATATCATCTTATCCACTAGCAATTATTATCTGGAGTATTTTAAATCACATGCAAGTATATTACATCATCACCCACTAGCAATTATTAACTAAAGTATTTTAAATATTATGTAAACATGACATATCATTTTTATAATTTTGCTGTATTTTTAAAACTCAATATGCAAGCAATATCAAATCATCACTATCTCCACATCTTTTTCACATTATTTAAACATATATATTTATCATTTCTATAATGTATAACATGCATTCATCCACATATTCTGCAGCAAAGCATGGGATATCAACTAGTTTAGGTATTGTGTGGTTACCTAAAGGTACCTGCTCAACCTAGATGCAAAAGATGATCCAAAATTATGGCTACAGGTATATATTTAGTGTAGAAGAATTTGGATTTTAAAATCAAAGGTTCATTATATAAGGCTTATTTGCTCTTATCGCTAGTGCAGATCCCCTCATCTGTGACGGGCTGTAACATAACTGGATTTTGCGGGCCGTCACAAAGAATACATCTCAAACGGGCCTAAAATGAGACCGATTGAGATATGGTCGGAGAGACATGTTAAATGTGCATAGAACTGAAGCCCGTCACGGATGACACATATCTGTGACGGGCCTAAACTAGGGCCCGATTGAGATAACCTTAAATATCTCAATCAGGCCGTAGTTGGAGCCGTCACAGATGACAATCATCTATGACGGGCCCCAACTTAAGGCCCGATTGAGATAACCTTAAATATCTCATCGGGCTGTAATTGCAGCCCGTCACAGATGATAATCATCTGTGATGGACCCCATCTTGATGCCCGTTTGAGATATCTACAAAGCCCGTCACAGATGACACTCCTCTGTGACGGGCTTTTTTTAGGCCCGATAAAGATACCTTATATGTCCGATAGTTAGTGCACACTATAAATAGCCGCAACCGCCAGAGTATCTGTATCCCACTGTTCACAAATCTGGTGGGAGGTTGGAGGGGGCGAAATTTTATTTTTTTTCCCAAAGAAAACAGTAAATTCATAAAGGTAAGTGACAAATAATAATCATTAATTTAGAAAATTCATCAATTCTCATGAATTTAGCGGTATTTATCTTATAAGATGTTTCTCTGATTCTTTTTTCATTTCTGTAGCGATGGATCGAAGTTGGATGTATGCGAAATCTGTGAAACGTCATAGTCAAGAGTATAGAAATGGGGTATTAAATTTTATAAACGCCGCGGAGGAGGATAGGAAAAGAAGAAACAGCGATTACATGTGTTGTCCATGTGCAGATTGCAAGAATGAGAATATGTTTGATAGCCGAATGGACGTACACGCTCATCTGATACAACGAGGATTCATGGAGTGCTACACATGTTGGGTTAAGCATGGAGAGCAGGAATCAGGAAGTGGTGCAGCTGCAGACAGTACTGGTGCGCAAAATCAGGAAGATGAAGATGAGCATGACATGTTTGTACCTTCTCCACTAGGCGGTGAAATGGTTGATGTTGCTCATGATCTGCCGCAAGACATGTTACGTGACGTTGAGGATCCAGCTTACAACGAGAGAGATTCCGTAAAGTTCAGCAGGTTGGTCAGTGACTCGCAGACGCCTCTGTACGCCGGATGCAAAGCAAAGCACACCAAATTATCAGTTACCTTGGACCTAATGAAGCTGAAGGTAAGTAGTGGATGGATAGACAAGAGTTTCACAGAGCTTTTGGGAATTTTGAAGGCCATGCTGCCTGATGGGAACACATTGCCCGAGACGACATATGAAGCAAAGCAGGTTGTGTCCCCTGGGGTTAGAGGTCCGTAGAATTCACGTTTGTCCAAACGACTGCATATTGTACCACAAGCAATATGCGGAGTTAGATGCTTGTCCTGTATGCAAGGCCTCTCGATACAAGCGTAAGAAAAGTCCTAACGAAGGAAAAAAATCAAAGCGGGGTGGTCCCGCGAAGGTTGTGTGGTATCTACCTATCATTGATCGTTTCAAAAGTGCAAACCCCAAGGAGGCAAATTTAGTACGTTGGCATGCCACGGAGAGAAGGAACGACGGTATGCTAAGACACCCAGCGGATTCGATTCAATGGAAGAATATCGATCGAAAACACAAAGACTTTGCTGTCGACCCCAGAAACATGAGGCTATGTCTGTGTACAGATGGCATGAATCCTTTTGGAGACATGAGTAGTACTCACAGCACCTGGCCAGTTTTTATTTCAAACTTTAACCTATCGCCATGGTCGTGCTTGAAAAGAAAATATATTATGTTGTGCTTGCTAATCTAAGGACCGAAACAACCGGACAATGATATCGATGTGTTCTTGGAGCTTGTTATGGACGATCTTGAGATGCTCTGGAAAGAAGGTGTGGAAACTTGGGATGCGTATGGTCAGGAGAATTTCAAGCTACGAGTTCTACTGTTCTGCACCATTAATGACTATCCCGCCCTCAGTAATCTTTTTGGCCAAACCGTGAAAGGAAAGAAGGCATGCTCCGACTGCATGGAACATACACGCAGCCGTTGGTTGAAGAAATCACGAAAGATGGTTTATATGGGTCATAGGAGGTGGCTCCCGCTACGTCACGCATTTCGAAGAAAGAAGAATATTTTTAACGGTAAGAGAGAACTTCAGCCTGCTCCCAAGGATTTGTCCGGAGATGAAGTCCACAACTTGGTCAAGGACATAACCAACGAGTTTGGGAAGAAAAGAAAACGTAGTCAGGCAAAGGACAAGGGTATGTGAAAGAAAAAGTCCATATTTTGGCGATTACCTTACTAGAAAGATCTTGAGGTCCGTCATTGCATTGATCTCATGCATGTAGAAAAGAATGTGTGTGAGAGTTTGGTTGGCCTGCTGCTGAATATTCCCGGCAAAACAAAGCACGGGTTGAACGCGCGCCTTGATTTCAGTGAAATGAACATTCGTAGTGAACTCCAGCCCGTAACAGATGCAGAGACAGGTAGAGTGTACCTTCCTCCAGCTTGCCACACACTGTCGAAGGATGAGAAGATCGCAATGTTATCATGCCTGAAAGATATTAAAGTTCCATCGGGCTATTCAGCGAGGATTAGTAAGTACGTCAAATCGGAAGACCTAAAACTGGTTGGAATGAAGTCACACGATTGCCACGTGCTAATCACACAAATCTTGCCAGTTGCTATCAGAGTCATTCTTCCACCCAAAGTCCGTCATACGATCCAACGTCTGTGCGCCTTTTTCAATGCCATTGGACAGAAAGTTATAGATCCCGAAGATCTAGACGGGTTGCAGACCGATATTGTCAATACCCTCTGCCACATGGAGATGTTTTTTCCACTGTCTTTCTTTGATATCATGGTTCATCTCCCTGTTCATCTTGTGAAGCAAACAAAACTATGTGGCCCGGCTTTTCTAAGAGAAATGTACTCATTCGAGAGGTACATGGGAGTTCTAAAGACATACGTTCGAAACAGAGCAAAACCGGAGGGGAGCATCATTGAAGGCTACACGACCGAGGAGGTCATTGAGTTCTGCGTGCATTACATGTCCGAAGCCGAGCCTATCGGAGTTCCAGCGTCTCGTCACGAAGGAAGGTTGTCAGGTGCTGGCACAATCGAGAGGAAAAGAATTAGGCCCGATCAAGCTTCCTACGGACAGGCTCATTTTGCTGTGCTCCAACATATGGCTGAAGTTAGCCCATACTTTGAGGAGCACTTAGCCAAAATCCGGCAGGAGAACACGGGTCGATCTGAGACGTGGATTAACAGAGAACATAACTCTCGGTTCAATGCATGGTTCAAGAATCGTGTCACTATGTCAACGGATATCCCAAATGAGACTGTACACTTGTTGGGAATGGGACCGTGTTGGGCCATAGACACATGGCAAGGATACGATATTAATGGATACACATTTTACACCGTCCAGCAAGATGACAAAAGCACAGTGCAAAACAGCGGAGTCCGTATAGATGCCTTCCAGGATCAAGTTGGGTCGAACACATACTACGGCCACATTGAGCAGATCTGGAAGCTGAACTACGTGAAGTTCAAGGTTCCTTTGTTTCGATGCCGTTGGGTCAATATACGCACCGGTGTTAAAGTCGACAAGGAAGGCTTCACTTTAGTAGATCTATTCAAGGTTGGATACGCCGACGAACCATTCATACTTGCGAAACAAGTCGTGCAGATTTTCTACATAAAGGACCTCGCGAACAAGAAGATGCACATCGTGAGGGATGGCAAGCGCCGAATTGTTGGTGTTGACAATGTCGTCGACGAAGAAGAGTACAACCAGAATCTTCACGTACGACCTCAAATCGACCTTGACGATGATCCACAAGAGCCTATGGCATATACTCGATTAGATCATATGAAAGGCATAACCTTGTGACCCATCCAGTTGTACACATGAAGTATTTTGTATTAGTAATAAAACTTAGGTAAATTGATGGAACTTGTAATAACTTTTATTGCGAATTTAGTAAATTTAGTGAATTATTGTACTTCACTTAATTATTTGGGATAATAAGTTAATTATTGTGAGTTTAGAAAAATTAGTGAATTTTCATTGTGAAGTACTTTATTGCAGTTATTTATTTTCAGTTCAGGTCAATGATGAACAGGAGTCAAATGTCATCTGTGACGGGCTCTAGTGTAGGCCCGATATAGATGACTCAATCTCTATCGATTATTAAAATATGGCCCGTCACGGATGCTTTCATCTGTGACGGGCCCTAGTGTAGGCCCGATAGAGATTGAGTCATCTATATCGGGCCTACACTAGAGCCCGTCATAGATGACTCATCCATGACGGGCTTTTGTTTACGCCCGATTGAGATGTTCACTCACTGCTCGTACTAAGATATCCACGCTGGATCTAGATCTGATCGAAAATTTTTCTAAGTCACATAACCCTAGCACCGAGAGCACTGAGAGCGCGAAAATTTTTCTAAGTCACAGAACAGCCACCGCCGCCGCTGGCTTCCTCGTCCGCCACCGCCGCCGGCCTCCTCGTCCGCAAGCGCCGCCGGCGGCCTCCTCGTCCGCAAGTGCCGAAGCCGGCCTCCTCGTCCGCCACCGCCGCCGCCGGCCTCCTCGTCCGCCAGTTATTGCAACTTAGGTGATTTTTAGTGATTTTATTGATTTTAGGGATTTTAGGGTTTTAGTGATTTTAGGGTTTTTAGTGTTTTTAGTGATTTTTCTGATTTTAGGGTTTTAGTGATTTTAGGGTTTTTAGTGATTTTACTGATTTTAGTGAGTTTAGTGAAACTTAGGTGATTTTAGTGATTTTAGGGTTTTTAGGGTGATTTAGGTTATTTTAGTGATTTTAGGGTAAGTTAGGTTATTTTAGTGAACTTTAGTGATTTTAGTTCACTTTACTGATTTCAGTGAAATGTAGGTTATGTTATGCATATTTTAGGCTCTATTTTTTATGCATGTTCGTAATCTGTCATTCTTTGATAATTAAGAAACGTGTAAAAAAACGATGTATAATACCATAGTTAGTACGTACAAACAAATTTGTTTACAAAATTAATTAACTTTGTTATTTTCTAAGTTATTTGGACGATGTCTCAGCAAGGTGAACCAATGTCGACGACAACTAGTGGGTCCTCAAGGGCACGGAGTCGTAGGACAGGGAACAGAATCCCTAAGGAACGGTACACCATAGCAGAGGTGAACCAGGTTGGACTGCCGACGCGTCCTCGGAATGTCCTGGCCAAGTTTAGGTCGACGTGCGGGGTCGTAGCGAGGGAAAACTTCACAATCCTTGTTGATGACATCAAGCATGTGCTCGAAGTGGAGAAGAACGCAGCTTGGCTCAAATTCAAGGAGAGCTTCGAGTATCCTGCAGCCGATGAGGACAGGCTCAAGCGGGCTGCTTTCAAAATTATGGGCAATGCTTGGAAGAACTTCAAGAGCAGGCTGGTCACGGAGTTTGTCTTAAATCCGATGACCCCTGATCCAATAGAGCAATGGCCTTTCATCACGGCTGAAGCTTGGGAGCAATTCTACGAGAAGAAGTCGACCCCAGAATCCCGGGCCAGAAGCGAAGCTTTTCGAGCACTGCAGGCCAGGAACGTGCACCCGCATCGGCTAAGCACCGCAAGATATGTCGGGAAGCTAGAGGAATGGCAGGAGGAGGATGAAGCGGCAGCAGCAGCAAACACACCGCTGGTGTTTGCCGATATCCCACACCCACGTGCAAGGAATTGGGCCTGGGCGAGGTACCAGAAGAATGAAGATGGGACAGTTTCGCTTCCAAATCCCCAAGATCAAAAAGTGTACGATAATATAGTAAGTGCCTAATCTCAATATCTGTTCGCACTGTTTCACCCTGAACTTTTCATTGAATCCGAACTCAATTGAACTGCAGAAGGAGTTGGTTGCCTCCCAAGAAGCCTCGCAAGAGGTCTGTTCTCAAAGACGCGAGGACGACATCCTCCGTAAAACGTTGGGCAACAAGGAACACCGTGGACGGACAAGGGGACTTGGCGCAAACGTACTATGGAAAGTTGGATTTCCGGACTACGCGTGGCAGTACAAGAAGCGGACAGTCACGAAGGCGCAGAAAGATGCCCGCCTTGCCACCCAGATCTGGGAGCAGGTCAGAGCCGAATTGAGCTCTGAATTCGACGAAAAGCTTGAATCGATGAGGGCCCGTATCAGGCAAGAGATTCGAGAAGAGCAACATCTCCCAGTGGCTGCCACTACTGCTACGCAACAAGATTTAGCTAGTCCCACGCAGAGGCGCAGCAGTTGTGCATCAACTGAGGCGGGGGAAGATCCGCCATCGGTCCCCGCCGTCGTCGACCAAATAACGATACGATAATATAGTACGCATAGAGTTCTTAACGAAACCATATAGTAAGTACTATTCTAACAATATTTATGAATCTATCGCAGGAACCAACTAGCTGCACCCTGACAGTAAGGGTGGTGCCGACCTTCTCGGTTCCTGCAGCTGAGGGTCTTGCTTTCAAGCCGACCCCGGAGACAAGAGTGCATGGGGCGCAACTTAGGGCTGATATGCGAAAGTGCAAGTTGACTCGGTGAAACCCGAATTCGATCATTTCCCCATCTCTCTGGCACCGAACGACGAGGTCCTAACCCTTGGAAATGCACGTGGAACCTTCATCCAATGGCCCAAGGACCTCATTGAGATAAGGGTGATCCCGAGGCCAAGCACTGCACCAAGCGGTCGTCTGATAGTACAAACTACCCCTGCTCCTTCAGCTCCTCCAGCTCCCAGTCGTCATGAAATTGACGATGTCCAGTTACAGTACGACATGGACTTTGGGGGCAAGCCTATGGAGGTCGACAGCATGGCGATCACTAAACCTCCACCCATGAAGAAGAGCAGGAAGGCGCATTCTTCCCCCCAGAGAAGAGTTATCGAAAAACCTGCTGCAGGGGTGCGAGGAAAAGGAAAGCTGCACCTCTCACGTCTTGCTCCAACAAAGTTAGATCTGAGCAAAGGGCCCGTCATACATAGGAAGCCCGTACCTCCATCGTCCTACCAACTAGGCATGCCATTGGTTGGAGACGACGTGCTAGCAACAATGGGCACCGCTTGCAAGGAGCTACACATGTACTACATGGAGAAATCTAACGTGAGGAGAAAGAATAGAGAAAATGATATAATAGGCGAACACGCCAGAGCGTCATTCCTTGGGCCATCAAATTTTATCGTGATAGACTTCAAGGATCTGTTCGACCTCTACAGGCTCCGCTCGGTGGACACAACCCTCCTCAAGTGCTACTCCTTGTAAGTACTCTTGCTCACGAAAATTATTCATCTCAATCCGTGTAACATGTTTATAAGAGTGTTTGGCTTGCGTGTAGGTATAGTTGGAAGTGGTGTCTCAAGAATGCACCGGAAGTTGCCTTCCTTGATCCTCAGGTAGTCAATGTAACAAATCTTCAAGGGGACCGTAGTGGAATGGTAAACTACTTGTTTGACACCTTCTGGACCCGACAAGACAAGGAGTACATCATGTGCGCCTACAATCAATAGTAAGTGTGTTCCCTAAATACATTGTATTACACGTCTAGCTTTAGTATTAACTTTAACTAATTTAATGTCGCAGTGGACATTGGATCCTACTGGTAATAACGCCTAAGTGGAGTACATGCCACTACTTAAACTCCAAAATTGACAAGCAACTGTATGATTGGACCCTGATTCAACTCGCAATAGATGAAGCGTGGGGCCAATATGTGTAAAAAGGAGGCCTTCGAAAGACAGGGCAGGACACTCTTATCCACAAGAAGGACTTTCCAGTCAAACAACAAATAGGCGACCAGTGCGGATTCCATGTCTGCCACAACATGCGCCTTCTGTGCAAAGAAAAGGTGAAGACTTTGGCTGAATTGGAAGTTTGTGGTCTCATTCCTGACATGTTGTAACTAAATTGAAGTATATATATGTATATGTATATGTATGTAAAGATCGTTCGACTAATTTCGAATTATGTACATGTAGGATAAATTTTCAAAGGATCCGGGTAACAGCTTTGAGGATATTCGTGAGGAGATTGCCGACTTCGTCCTCCGCGAAATTATTCACCCTAAAGGAATGTTTAGGGTTCAGGTATAAGTGATGAACATTTTTTAACGTCCTGTTTGAATTGTCAAACACATGTTGTTATTATGTAATATTGATGTTTATTATATTTGTTATCTCTATGCATGTGACCAGTATGCATGTGTGAATATGGATGTTATTTCTGTAAAATATATGTGAATGGCATATGTGAATGGGGATGCTCGGATGTGTGAATATATGTGAATATATGTGAATGCTGGGATGGGGATGCTGGGATGTATTTCTGTTATTTTGTAGCGGGCATGGCTAGCACAGGCCTGAGGCTAGCCAAAAAAACAATATTTATTTTTTTTGTGGTCATACTCATCGGTGACAGCCTATAAGTTAAAGCCTGATTGATTTATAGTCAACCGTGACGGGCTGTAACTTAAGGCCCGATTGAGAATACAGTAATCTCTGACGGGCTATAGTTGGGGCCCGATTGAGAACAATAGTCATCTGTGACGAGCTTCTGTTTAGGCTCGTTCGAGAGAGACAGTCATCCGTGACGGGCGCTAGTTGTAACCCGATTGAGATAGTCATCTGTGACGGGCTATAGTTTGACTGGTCGTCTCGGTCAAAGCTATCGGTGACGGGCATTAGTTGAGGCCCGATTGAGATAGCTTCATCCGTGACGGACTTATGCCCGTTTGAGATGATTTCTCACATCACTGACCTTTGCGCTGTGTCAGACGTCATACCCGACACAGATGTGGGTTGCAGCCCGACACAGATGAGGGATACCGTTGTAGTGTATCCGATTTTCTAATTGGTCATATACAATAACCAAACGTTAGAATTTGAACCTGATCCTAAATTCTCTGTACCGTGTTTGGATGTTGGAAAAAAGTCATGAATTAGAAAGTGGAATATTGGGTATTGTCAATATATGTTCTTGTCAACATGAGTTGAGGAATAAAACTTATCTCCACTGGCGCAGAATTTGGATTAACTAAATCCCCTACCTTTTAATCTCCACTTTGGACAAAGCATTGAACTGATCGAATTTATTCACTTTCGTCCCCATCCCTTTTCTCGCATCTGTTTTTTTTTCCGCCAGCCTCGCTCCTTTCACATTCTATCTTCATTTAGTTGATTTTTACTGTTTTTATTTTCACTACAAATGATTTTTAAATTACATTTAACGATTATATGTTTAGGATGCAACAATCTTTTTTAAGTGCTTATAGAAGTTACGTACAAAAGACGGTCCAAAATAACAAATAAATAGTATCCAACGATAAGTATTTGTAAGTGGAGGTAGTACTACTTCTTCAGGTAAAATATATACGGTGGTTTCTTAAATTCTTTTTTTAAAAAAGTCTATATCTTGCTTTCCGGTGCATTGTGTGCTTTCGGCCGCCCCAACTCTAGTCAAGTCTTCAACGTACATTCGTGGTGTGTCACAATAACCAGGCAACCTAGGCGTTTTCGATCTCTGGCGGTGCCGGAATTGATAGCCACGCAGCAGCAGCGAAACAGGAGCGAAGCCGGCGCGATCCAGCGAAGAAATCACCGGAGGATCAACCGGAGATCAGCCGAGAGCTGCGACGACGACGCGAGGGGGGGGAGGCATGGTTTGGCAGGCAGGCAGGCAGGCAGCTTCTCAGAAGGAAAAACGGCGAGCCCAAGTGACGTACCGCGAGGCCCCGTCCCTCACGCGTCAGCGCGGCTGCTGGATTGTGCATGGATCGATCGATCAACCACGTGGGCGCGCGCGGCTATATCAATCGGTTCGACGGCATCCACCCGGTGAAGTTGCGAGTCATCCACCCGGTGAAGTTTGCGAGTCATCCACGAGTCGTTTCTCCCGCGTGTGGACGCCTGGATTTGTCGTGGTGGACGTGGTGGCTAGCTCACGTTTCATCCAATATAAAAACAAATAAATTAAGATATTTTCTTTAGAAAAAAAATTGTCTACGCATGTGTATATAGTCTGACTAGTCTAGGCGGAGTCTCTACACATCCACAATTTAATTTACTACCACACCAAAAGTGATATGTACTACTCCATCTCATAAGCAAATTAAGAAAATGCTCACAAAATATCATGCACACATGAACCTCCGTTAACTACGATATTCTTTTGAGTCTTAACACAATCCCAACTAATGAGACACGTAGAGGGAACACAAAAAATATCAACACGTGCGTTGTCACACTTGACTCTATATTTAAAATTAATTTTGTATGTGGCTGGTAACCTGATTATATAGGGGTTTAATTAGCCGTATATAATTTAGCGCATGTAGACCCAGCTTCTGGCGATTCGTAACTCATAAATGTGTTCTTTTTACGTTTCACTGGAGTTACTACCAAAAGGTTGTGAGAGGCCTCTACCCTACCGATCGTTATCATCGATTGGCCTTTCTGAATGGTGCGACAAGGTATGGTGCTACTGGCGCGTGCACCTCATCTCTCTTTCTATTGCTAGCTCACCTCCATCATTTTTGTTGCTACCACTTAACGCCGAAGAGAAGGTCGAGCTTAGATCATCATATATAGATTTGGGGGCAGAGAGCATCGACATTAGTAACACTTATGGGCATCAGACATCTTCGTGAAGGCGATGTCGCCTTTCCTCATCTTTGTGTCTCGGGTGGACTCTCTCGGTAAAAACCTAGTTCTAGAAGGCTGTAATAGCGATAACGATACTCCAGACGTTGTGACCTTCTTAAAGATGTTGCATTGAAGGTTTTATGTTGATACAACATCATTGGTGAATGCATTTCTGTCGGATCAGCTTCGATGGTAATATGGTGGTGCCAAGATCTAGGCAAATAACCATTTACATACTACGTTATCTTTCGTCTTGGTTCCACGTCAATTATTGATAGTCATGTGTATGCAATTTAATGGACGCTGATTTCATAGATTTTATTTTCGGCTTGAAAAAGATAATAACTACATATTTGATGAGACCTCTGACGTGGTTGAAACCTCAATTTATCCTCTTTTTTTTCCTCATTATCTATTTATTTTTCCTTCTCTTCTTCCTTCCATCGACGTTAAGGACGTAGAGGACGTGCTCGCTAGCGTCGGCAGCCGAGGCCTTGGCGGCACGGTGCGGATGATGGTGGGCTAGAATGGCACACTTGAACGAGGTTTGGGACCTTAATCTGCATTTTTAGAGTTTAGATTATACATATGAACAAGTTCTGAAAAACCGGCCCCGTACTTTAATTTACTCTTTTGGATATCTGATCGCTACAAACACTTCTCGGTACTTTAGGAATAGCTGTATTTTAGGATAAAACTTGATGAGAAAATAACTATACTTGAAAACAGTAAGAATAACAATTACTTTTGGGTACTCTAATGTTGGGTAGGCAAGAGTACCCGAACGGAAAGAGTTTGCTCCTTTCGTCTTCACGACGTTAACGTTGCATCTAAGAAGCTTCGAGTTGACCAAACCAAAACATTACTAAATATATCAGACCCAGAGAGCCTCCATGCATCTCTCTCCCATCGGTCACATGCATACAACTATACAAGATCTTCTGCAAGCTCCCTCCGTTTAGGTTGCAACTGACATGCAACTACCGGCGGAGTTCTACGTACGGTGACCACCTTCTCCCATGGCATCAAATTCACAGCCTACCACAACGTATGTCCTCTCTCTCGACCTCTGTTTATCTCCCCCGTGCAAGCAGCAGCATGCTGTAGCTTGTGTGTGCTAACCCCAGGAATTTATCTGTAATAACCATTACAAAAAGGATGAGATTCCACAGTTTTTGCTTTTCCAAATCCAAAAAATAACTTCGGTCTATCGTTTTGCATGTTTGTCTTATATACACATGCACATGATTTCGTTTTTTAGCTATCTTAATTACCATGGGTCATCATAATTTATCAATTCTCATCTATGCATGGTGGCCGGCCTAGCTAGTAATACAAAGCATATATCCCTTTCATATTGTAGAATTAACTCTTGGATCGATCGGTCTGAATATATAACTTGTTAGTGAGGAAGCACTTCGTAGAAGATCGAGCTCACAAAAGTCGTACGTTCTTGTGTCGATCGACTTATATCATGATCCATGAATAATAGAGGGGCCGGACGAGGGAGAGGCCAAGGCGACGACGAGGAGCAGACGCCGCCGCCTGCGCCGCCGCCGGATACAGCATCCGCGGTCGGCGGCGGCGACGGCGTTCAGCTAGTGATGCCCGAAGACGGGTATGAGTGGAAGAAGTACGGGCAGAAGTTCATCAAAAACATCCAGAAAAACAGGTACACTACCCTCGCGAAGGACCTGTTCATCTATCGGCTACATGGGTGACACTGACAGGTGGGCCCTCGTGCGTGCAGGAGCTACTTCCGGTGCCGGGACCAGCGGTGCGGCGCGAAGAAGAAGGTGGAGTGGCACCCGCACGACCCCACCCTCAACCTCCGCGTCGTCTACGACGGCGCCCACCACCACGGCTCCCCGTCGTCGGCCGCCGGCGAAGAAGCCGCCGGCGCTGCCAACCAGTACGACCTCAGCACGCAGTACTTCGGCGGCGCCGGGCCCCGCTCGCAGTGAGCAGTGGCTGTGGCCAGGGCCGGCTTCTTCTTCTTCTTCCATGTCGTGTAACTCTCTCCCACTCTCGATCTCTCAGCCGCCTGTGCGTACGGCTTGACGTCTCTCTCGCCAGAGTAACTAGCGGCGCGCGAGCGGGGGGCCCACGGCGGCGACAGGCTGGATGATGCCGGCCGGCCGCCATTGATCAGATGCCTACGTGCTTCGCAAGTGGCGGTGCCGGTTGAAGTCTTGCGCCGGTAGTTGTGTGCAACGTGACGTTGACCGGCAATTATGAATAGTCAACGCTGTTGGACGCCAGCCGTGCGTGTATGACGATTAGTGGAATTAATTAATTAAGCACCTGACGCTGGCAGCTAGCTGTAACGTACTCGTACTGGTAGATTAGATAGACTGAATATTAGTAGTAATTAGTGCTACTGTTTTCTTTAGATAATGGATTAATTAATTAGTGATTAATGAGTACTACTACTACACATTCCAACATATATGTACTAGGGCTGTGTTCTCTTGTTACTCTTCCAAACTACCTCTCTCGTTTTTCGCACGTACGCTTTTCAAACTGCTAAACGATGAGTATTTTGCAAAAAGATTCTATACGAAAGTTGCTTAAAAAAATCAAATTAATCTATTTTTCAAAAAAAAAAACTAATACTTAATTAATCATGTGCTAATAAGTCGTTCTGTTTTACGTGCAACAGAGATTAGTTTCAAAACTCAACCATAAGAACTCAGCCTAATACTAGTAGTTATTACTATATACCATTGGTAGCTTTCTTAATTCTTTTTCTCTGCCTTGTAACGCATGGCGCGCGTCTCCTCCATGTGGTCAGCTGGTCAACTTGATCTCGAGCTGTCAATTACCAGGAGGGAGCTATCCAACCATAATTTCTAGCCTCTCAAGTGTGACATGAACTGCGACGATGTAATGTGATCAGACGATCGATGTGGACATGTGAGTTGTGACTGACACTAGCCACGGAGATGAAATTTAATGTGTATTCAGATTCGTAATTAGGATTGGGTTTTTTTTAAAAGATAAGAGCAGTAGCCCTGAAATAGTTGTGCAGGGAACAAGCTAGCACGAAGCCCCACTCCTCCAGAATTTGTACATCCGTCGCGCACGGCGCGCACACGCGCTGCTGCTGCTGCCAGCGGGTTCGGCCCATCATTCAGCTGCAATGCGGCCTGCTAAAAGGGGCCTGCTCGTGTAACCCATGTGGCCATGTCGTAGCTTAAATGAGCGGCTTTTCCAAACTAAGCAGATCAGTCAGTTCAAATTATCAACCAAATTAGACCATACATGAAAGTAGTAGTAGTAATATTAGCATATGCTATTCCTCAAAGCATATTATCGTTGCAACCATTTTCACCAAATCTACTGATCTCAAGCCGGCAGGTTTGCCCACTGTTGATTGATCCACGTGAAGCTATCAAATTGTGAGATAAATCTTGGAATTTTAGATGGTAAAGAAAAAACAGTAATTTTCTTGCGACGTGGGGGAAACGTAGGTGCTCTTACCGTCTCGCGAATTCTGGATAAATCCGTACGCCACGCCGCTGAAAAAAAAGGTAAAAGGTAGAAGTGCACGGGTGCACGCACGGGCTGGCATCTAGCTGGGCCTTAGAGCCCAACATTGCACTCACGCATACTTGGGCTTTGCCGGCTGCTAATCACAGTATCACGCGCAGGAGCAGACATACGAAGAAGAAAAGAGAAGTAGAAAAAATAAAATAAAGAAGCACAAATAGTTTTGTAAAATTATTAAAGGTATGATATCACGTATATATTGAAGCTGTAAATTATAAATTGAAGCAAGTACACTACATCGATATCACACGTGTCTATAAAATACTCCTAAAAATAGAAATTGGAAAAAATTAAATGACAGACATAACATAAATGATTCGATCAAACATTGTAAGCCTCCGAATTATATTTAAAATTCATTTTACATTAATACTATAAATTCTAAGGATTTATTTGCAAAACTTTCAGGTTTTATGAATTCGTTGCAATTTTATGAAAAAGTTATAGGAATATTTTTTCTCATCTGTCAAAGTTAAACAACACATCCACCACCCAACAAAATTATTCACAAATATAAATTACTATGCTACTTTGATCCATCTCATCAGTTTTAAAGGAAATACTAAAATCCATTAAAAGAACATTTTGCAAAATAAATTTTTATGAAAATTAAACTAACTCATGTAAAATTATACAGTTTTTCTACTACATTATGTACGGGCTATAAAACAACCGTGCACCAAAAGGCGCGCTGATTTTCTAGTACTTCATAAGGTTTGAGTACCAATACCATACTGGGAAGCTGTTAAAATAACCAACCCACTCGTAATTTATAAAGCTGTCAATTATCATGTAGTTGCCTCAATTATCATGTAGTTGCAAGGCAACCCAGCAATGCAGCCTTCAGAAACAAGCCGCAGATTGCTTGTGCGGCCGATGCATCCTACCGTGTTAGCGCGCGGGCTGGCCATGCGCAGGTGGTAATAGGCCGGTTCGGCTTGGCCTAGCTTGCTGCGGACACGACAGCACGCCTGCTGCTCGGCCACAGCCCACATGGCAACCTTATGGAGCCCACTATGCATCGGGCACCGATAAAAACACTAAAAATCGGGCACTCGTCCGTCTCCTCCCCACAACTTGTTGTGCATGCATTTGCTGCTATACCATATGACTGTATACCTGAGAGCACATTCTGCATGCATGGTGCTGCATGTGGTTGAGTGATAGACAAATGGTCTCCTCCTTCCCTCTTTTATAGACTTATTTTTCAAAAGTTTTAAGTTATTTTTTCTTCTAAAATACTTATCTGATATGTTGCACCGTTATATTCGTTGCAATTAAATCTTTATAATAAGACCTCCCATGAATATATTTTCCAATAAAAAATATAAATCTAATTGAAACATTTTTATATTACACATGGAACATAGAATTGTAACTATTGAAACATCCCAAATTCATGCTGAAACATCTAAAAACCATACATGCAACATTTGCAAATGAGTTAGTGAAACACTATAAAGCACTTATTGAAACATCCAAATTCTACCATGTGCAACATTTAAAAAAATATCAAGCGCAACATAAAAACTTAAAATGTGCGACAAAGTCGACTATGAGTTGAAACATTTTTGCTGTAGCACATGAAACATTAAATTTTAACTGTTGAAACATATATCTTTTTTAATTAGAATATAATCATATGAGATGTTGTAAAGATTTAATTGTTGTGAATACAACCGTGTAATTGAATCGCAAATCGGGTGAATAGTTTAGGAGAAAATTTGTTTTAAAGCTTGCTAAGAACTTACACGTATACCTAAAAAATACATGAAATCAATAGTAAGCACAAAGTATGTGGGAGTTGTGTGTGCAAGGGGCATGTAAACTGTAGAGTTGTAGCATGCAGAGTTGTAATTTGGGACCAGCAGATACCAGAGGGTGCCCCAATATTTTCATGGCGCATCGGGCACTCAAATCGTAGCGTTTTATTCATATCATTTCTTCTGGGCTCCGTGACTTCTTCTGAATTCCTACAAATAGGCAACTGGTATATTCATTTTATCAAGGTACTAGCAAAATACCCATATTTGCTATGGGTAAGAGAAAATATATTATAATATATCAAAGATAAAATATATTTTTAATCAAATATGTTAGTATCACTTGTTTGCTTATTGAAATATATGTTACTTTCTCCGTCCCAAATTATAGGACATTCTCTTTTTAAGAAAAATCAAACTCGATAACTTTTGACTAATAATCATACTAATCATATTTATGCTAAGTTTATGCATGTTATATTAGTACAGTCTAAAGTTCCCACCATTATTCTTTATAACCATTCCTACCCTCCTAATTCTACTCCCGTGTCCCCTCTAATTCATGCTATCCGCCGACGATCTGTCGCATCTAACATGTTCTTCCCCACCATCGACAAGTATGTCCTCATCGCCGCCAATTATTGCCTATCCCACCACCCTGTATGTCCTCACTTGAGGGATGAAAACAGTCGAAAATGATCGAAAACGATATCATTTTTTTATTTTTATGGAAACGGTCGGAAAATTTCTATATGTACGAATTTAACTAAATAACTTAAATGCGACGCTGACAGAAATTAAAATTTTAAAAAAGCAACAATTGATAAACATATTATTATTATTATTATTATTATTAGTAGTAGTAGTTTTGCGAAAACTCGGTACTGTCGGAAAATTTTCGTACTGTTTTCATCCGGTCAACTCCACCGTCAGCTATTCCTCACCATCAAACTTGTCTTCATCAACGTCGAGCTATTCCTTGCCACGCCAAACTCGTACCTGCCACAACCCTCATCCTTGTTGCCTCAAGCCGTAGGTCACATTCGCCTGCGGCCACTTTTACAACACAATTCGGCTCCCTATGGGCCAGCACCTTTCCGTTGTCCGGGTACTCTCCTCGGCAACGGCAATGGCAAGATTCGGCAGGTAGCAACTCCCTAGTCATGTTCCTCCACACATTGAGCTTCCCCCGATCTCATCTTAGGCGACGACGGCTTGATCTCCACATCGCCTCGAGTTTGAGAGCATCCTCCTCGTGATATCCCATCAGCACAGGGCCCGATGTTCTTTCAGAGAAAAAATTGAAAATATACTGTTTAATTTTTCATTTCTCAGAAATACACGAAATGTAAAAGTTTTTACAAGAATAGACAGCCGTCGCGGGGGAGTAAAGCAACGACAGGAACGTCAAAATCGCGTGGCGAGGCTGCGAAGTGGCGATGACATCGCTCCCCCATAATGCGAAGTGGTTGTTTGCGGAGGTTGGCCCGGTGACATCGTCACTTCGTGCTTTCAATCCGTGAGGCGCCACTTCGTACTTTCAAGCCACGAGAGCGCGAGCCCCGTTGGTGCCAGCAATCCCACTCAGCAGGAATGCGAGAACGGCCTCCCACATGGATGGATGGTTAGCGATCTGGTCACTACTGCTGAATTAATTGTTCAATTAAAGGTTAATCAATTGCTAATATATTTATACCTATACTAATTGGGCCACGTTAAAGCCCATCTAATGAGCAAGCAAGGAATTTTATTCTATCTCCAATACTTATCTCTAGCACCTAACGATAGAGAGAAACAAATAGACTTATCTCCTACAGCAACGGCAGCAATGACGAACAACACAAGATGGTCGATCTGGACTCCAACTGGAGGCATCAGCGCAAGCAAAATTCATTAAAGTTTCAAACCCATAAAAAAACTCTAGGGCACACAAGAGATGACCTCCAGATCTCTCCCAAGTATTGTTTTTCCTCAATCCAGATTGGTTTCTCATCCCAAACAATATCAATCCTTTTGGGCTGAGATTTGCCATCGTCTGAACCTATAAATTTGTTAGGTCATAAATCAAGATGCTGGTCGTCAAATAAAAAAGATCGTTTGCACGTCTGTTGCTGTGCCTGCAATCCTCTGTCGTTACAGTCCTCCACCGTCGCATCTGCAATCTACCGAAGACGCAGGTACCCATCAATTTTGCATGAACCGATCAATCCTGCATGTCATGTGTCACCTATTTTCCCTACCCTACTGAATTGAATTGACGCATCTAAAGAAATGGGAGACCACCAACTTTATCTGCTAAACGAGACATTGATTAGGGATCGAACTTGGCAAAGCAATGAGATTTGCCCTTCATCCCGATCAGTGCCTGAATTATTCTTTGAGTGCAGAGGATAAAAGTTTTATCCTCAGTCAGACATGATTCTCACGGCATCATCTAATGGTTGCATGCATACAGGCTAAGGCAAAGAGATGTGTATGCAGTGACGACTAATGCGCAATCATTAATCGATTGGGCACATAAAAGACTAGCTTTCTTTCCGATCAAGTTGCTATAGGCTGATACAGTAATATCGCCTTTATTTTAATACTCCCTCTATTTTTTCCTTGGTTGCCGGGGGCATTATGTGAAAAAGATATTAACTACTCCCTCCATTTTTAATAGTTGACGTCACTAACTTTTGACAGGTCATTTGATTATTTTTTTTCTATATAATATATATATATATATATCGTTTAAAATTATATAATGTCATTTATTTTGTTGACACATGTTTTATTATTAAATAAACTTTAAATATGACTTACACTACAGCATATTTACACTATTTTTTTAATAAAACGAGTAGTCAAATGTTATTTCAAAAAGTTAATAGTGTCATCTATTAAAAACATACCACTGATATTGATGTCCGACAGTTGAGTCCGATGCACAGAAAGGGATTCATCTGTGGTTGATCACCTCATGTGTAATCCACACAGGTACCGCTGAATTTGCATCTTCTATTCAACACATTCTCAGATGTATTATGCCAAACATGCATGTTCTATGTGCCTAATTCAAGATATCCATGAATTTGTTTTATTTTGATTGCAATAATAAATTATACTGCTAATCTTATACCTATTGAATATCTGTGTTATCATAACTCATAAGTGCATTGTCAAAGCAATCAGGTAGATTAACAGCTTAAATCTCATCGTCACTATAAAATTTGGGTTATTTCATCTTAATCTTGAAAAAAGAATATATATTGATCTATATTTTTCGGAATAAAAACTAACAACTAATAACTAATTTCCAGATGTGCTGTCCATATTATCCATATACGTACTGTATACAGTCCGCGGCATATTGTTGATATTCATGTCATTGGATATTTATAAGTATTATTGTGACGGTATATTATATTGAGAATTCGTGTTAGACTGAACATGGCATAGGTGATACCAAGGACTATTCTGGATTTGTTGGTTTTTCTAAAACTAAGAATCAATAAATATAGAGTTGTATCTATTTGGACTTTATCAAATTAATTTTGAAATTCCAAACTAATAATTGCAAATTATAACTGACATTTTCATCCTCAACCCTATAATTTGTAAATGATTTTGAATTCATAAATATGGAGTACCAATCTTGGATTCTCAATTTAGCTCTCTATATTAATTTAATTCTAAAATTAATAATACGAAAGTTGTAAATGACATGAAATCTTTTTTTATTCTAAGCCGCTATAAGTATTCAACATATTTAACATAAAAACTTTTTATATGTAATAATAACAGTAATAATAATAATAACCCGTGCAACGCACAGGTTGGCGACTAGTAACAATAATTAGAAAAATAATGGCTAATGAATTAATTAATTGATAATTTTTATTAGGGGCCGCGTTGTTGACAGCCACGTCACACTGCCGGCGTGCGAGACCGCTTCCCCTCGCGCACTTGTCTAGCGAAAACGTCGTTGCTGTCACGCTGTCGTCACTATCGTGCTTTTGTCATGTGATTTCGTCGCGCGTTCACACTGCCCAACAGTGATATCGTGCCTACTTCGCATCCCCCTCATGCGAACTCGTCACTTCGCTTTACTCCCCTGCGATATCGTCCAAATCGCTTCTGGCCACGGCGACATCGTTAAACAAGTTCGCTCACCTCCTGCGTGACGACGGTTTATTCATGTAAAGAAGTTTACATCTCGTATATTTCTAAGAAGAAATTGAGCAGTATGTTTTCAAAAAAAAATCTTGTTCTTCCATATGGCCTTCTCTATCGAAAGGCAAAATTTACTATATGACATCAAAAAAATGTGTAATTAGCTAGAAGACACCACAAGAACATATTTGTTGTGCAAAATCACAAAAAGTTAGTAATTAACTGTTAGACACCAGCGACATTTTATTATATTTAAAACAAATAGAGAGAGAAATAGTCGTGAAAGTACAATTTTGCCCCTGCCTGCCATGTGCGGCTCGCATAAAGCTCCGATGCTGCGGTGGCCAAGACATGTCCGGTGCCGGTGCGGCCCTCATGCTACAGCAACGACAAGTGCGGGAACGACACAAAGCCACAGGCACAGGCACGCGGGCCCCCTCGAACCCCCTAGAGAGCCTCGTCGGCGACGGCGGCATGGCATGGCACCGCGACGAGACCGTCTGTGCTCCACGACACCCTACTCGACATGAACCAAGAGGTGGTCCATGTTATGCTCGCCTACAAGCGTGTTGTGTGGCAGAGCACCGACGCCGACGTGGCCCTTGCGCTTTAGCAGCGACGAGTACGGGAACAACACGGAACCATGGGCCCAGGCATGCAGGGCCCCCTTGAACCTCCCTCCTCCCCCAGAGAGCATTGAAAGAATAAATGCTCTCTAGTTTCTCTTTGCCCTGTTGAACAGAGTACACAATTCAAAGGAAAATGAGGTGTCCGGCAATGCTTCCTCTCTAGAAGGTCTCTGGTATTGGTTCTGTACATGAAAAGAAGCCAAGTAAATATTTTGATCTTCATATAGGCTTTGCACTTTCAAATCCAGGGCAAAGTTACTGGGGGCTGCAAGCACCAGAAGGATAGCTTGTAGAATTTTTGTAAAGAATATCTATCATTGCCCTCAAATATATGTCCGTACATCCGTTTGTGCATTGAGAGAGATTTGTGTAATATCCTGTAAATAAACCATGTACTCATCATAAGCTTGAACTATAAGGGGAAGAAAAAATTGATCATCAACCCTTCTTGACAAATGCTTTGCAACACTATCTTCCTTGTGTTTAACAAAAGAGAAAAGTATTGGATAGGCTTGTGACATTATCTTCCCATTACACAAATCTTCCCAGAAGCTAACAGACGATCCATTGTGGGTGATTGGTTTAGCAAAACCCCTGTACAGAACCTCATACTGAACAATATTAAGTCTTTTTTTTGTTTTGTTTATCTTGTAATTTCTCAGTTACAAGACTTACAATCCAAATATTCCTTTAACATTTAGATGTGTGAATACAGAGACCAAATTTCTATCCGTTACTAAAACAAAAAAGTCCGAAATACCCCCTGAATTCTTTAGGTAGTTTGATTTACCCCCTAAATTTTAATACCAAACATCCTATGCCCCCGAATTCTCTAAATCGGACGAGTTACCCCTAACCGATTTTAAGGTGGTATTAGTCTTACGTGACGAACACGTGACATCGGTTTAGCTACGTGACAATCCAGTCATCAAAATGAGAAAATAATATTTTAGAAAATATGGTGGACCCCACGTGTCATCCTCTACTCACCTTCTTCCTCGTTCCCTCTCTGTCTCTCTCCCGACTGAAGACAGAGGCAAGTAGGCAACGATGGCGTGGCCAAAAAAATAACGACCACAACGGCACTCGCCAATGAGGCCGAGACCAGGGAGCCATGGCCGCCACTGCAAAGCTCTCGCGCCTCACTACCTCATGGAGGATGCCGCAAGCTGCTTGTGGACGTTGTTGCCACTTCCTCCTTGCTCCCGCTGGTAGAGAGAGGGAGAGGGAGAGGAGAGGGAAGGAGGAAGAAGGAGGAAGGCCATGACAATGACAGGTGGGACCACTCATTTTAGGAACATTTATTTTGTTAAACATTGTTGACTGGATTGCCATGTGGCTAAACCGTTGCCACACGTTCGTCACGTAGGATCAATACCACCTTAAAATCTGTTAGGGGTAATTTATTCGGTTTGAAGAGTTCGGGATGTAGAATGTCTGGTATTAGAGTTTAGGGGGTAATTCGAACTACATCAAAAGTTCGGGCTGGTAATTCAAACTTTTTTTCTTACTAAAAATTATGAAAAAAAATATCTAATCGAACCAATCTTTTGTTTCGATCATTTTCCGTTGTTTGATTCTCTCTAATACTGCAACTGGATGCGTAAGATAGTATGTTCTTTGGCCAGGAATCTCCTTTTCAACTTGGGGCATAGTAGAAGTGATAATGAAACTAATTGTTCACTTTTTCGTTCGTACAAATATGAATGCAATACCTCACATTTTGGTGTAGCTGACCTTGACCTTTCTAAACTCACGCGGTCACACTTACTGTGAACTCGGTTTCTCATAGCAGCTCAACGGATGCTTCTGTGATTTTGTTTGACGGTGGCTATGGTTGTTCCGTTGAACCGTACGTGATCAAACAGTGCGCGTGTGGTGCACTAATATGAGTTTGTTTTTTGAACTAACCACTTCATTAAAATAAAGGAAGCGCGCGAAAAGAAAGAATCAGCCCTCCACGCTACCACATCGGCTGCAAGGGTTCCGAACGCGTACAGTGCCGTACAGTGTTTTTCTTTCCGCGCACGCTTTTCAAACTACTACACGGTGAACTTTTTTGCAAAAAGTTTCTATACAAAAGTTGCTTAAAAAAATCAAATTAATCCTGCCGCACAGTGTTTTTCCTCCCGCGCACGCTTTTCAAACTACTACACGGTGAACTTTTTTGCAAAAAGTTTCTATACAAAAGTTGCTTAAAAAAATCAAATTAATCCATTTTAAAAAAAAATTTAGCTAATACTTAATTAATCACGCGCTAATGACCGCTCCGTTTTCCGTGTTTACTGTGCGCGTTTTGAACCTTCAGTGCCGAACAGACCCTTAGTTGAGTTTCTTAATGGATAGGAAAGATTCAAGTGGCTGTAGCCCTTAAATCAACGAAAGAGGATTGATCTTTATCTTGCGACCAGAGTAATTATCTTGCTTCGGTTGGACAGGTGGATCATTAATACAGATTGATGCATCCGCAGAAAGAATAAAAACAATATACTTTGGTGATGAATGGGCACTTGAGTAGAAAAAACACTAAGCAATTGACAGCAATGCTTAGATTAGTTGCATGGTCCCATCGCATCAAGTCGCAAGTAGCAAGCTGAGTACCAACGGTACAGAGACAAGTTGCATTTTAACAAGAGCATTGGTCCTAATAGTGTCTGGATGGTGGTTAGTGGCCTCCTTTGTAAACGCAACATTTTATTTTCGATTCTCAAGCGAGGAGCAGATGTTGTGTGGAATTTTCCATGTTCCAAATAAGGCCTGGCAGCATTTCATAACCCTAACTTAAATTATGATACCGGTTCGACTTCATTCGTCAACCATGCCCGCAAAATTTCGATGGTATTAATGTGATTGAATATATAGTTTTGGGTGGTTAACCTTAGAAAATGAACAATTGTAATAGTTCTGTTTGGAATCCAGAATTATTTTCTACTTCTCCAAAAGTTAAGTGCTCTTTCGAATATTGAAATGGTAAAACACAGCAATGAAAAATTACCTCTGTCAAAAAATATATGGGTCTAGGGTTTTGGCTATACATTTGTATAGTAAAATTAAAATATAAGGGATTTTGGCTATACATATATTTTGAGGACAGAGGTAATAGCATTGTAATATGAATATATGTATAAAATAGATGGTAGTATATGAAAAAAAATACGTATAAGGTTGTTTGAATAGATGTACAAAAGTCATAGAATATGATATTTAACTCAAAAAGGAAATTTTCGTGATGTTGGATATCATGTTAAATTTCTTATAAAATTCTCGTGGATTGAGGCATTCCGTATAAATTTTATAGGATTTAGAAATACCCAATACATTGTCCCAAAGGACCATTAAGCAAAGTGTTTGAAGTACTCAAATCCTCCAAATTCCTCAGCAAATCTTTCTGTCAAAAGAAATATTGTAGGTCATAAAATAGACTTTTCACGTCATTTCAAACCGAGAAGTTATGCTCATTTTATGGCGAACTACAAAAACCAACAATGTTTAGCATGGTGAATTTGTGGTTCATGCTGCATCAAACCTCCACCCTCGCCCTCCATTACCAGTACTCCAGTAGTATCAAGTACCAACCACTAAAGCACCCAGGAATTGTGTGTTGGATACAAGTATGACATACACAAGTAACATTAACCGCTCAACCACAACATATACATACATACATACATACATATATATATATATATATATATATATATATATATATATATATATATATATATATATATATGTATATATATATATATATATAGGCGCTTCCCGCCTACACCATGGCGGGAAAGAAGGAATGAAAGAACTCCCTGGTTGACGCGGGTGAGGCCTCGACTGATTAAAAAGGAGACAGAATCCTCCCTGGGTTTGTTTTGGCTTGCACACAGCTCAGCAGCTAAACTAGTCCAGTCGTCCATGGAGCAGCTAGCAGGTGAGAAACATAAAGGCCAGAACAAGTCGACGTGGCCGTGGCGGGCGTTCGCTCGTTGCCCCACCAACCCACCCTTGCCATCCTCCACCTCGTTCTACGCTACGCCACGACTCCCGAGCTCGGTCCTCCGCCGCCGCCGCCGCCGCCACCTCCTCGCCGCCGCCGCCGTAGGATCACGCTATTCTTTGACGGGTTCTTGGTGATCAGCAAGGGGAGAGAGAGAGAGAGAGAGAGAGAGAGAGAGAGAGAGAGGAGAGGAATCATGGCGGGCGACGGCGTGGAGATGTCGGAGGAGGAAGGCGCGTTCGAGGCGTTCGTATGTCCGCTGACGAAGCAGGTGATGCGCGACCCGGTGACGATCGAGACCGGGCAGACGTTCGAGCGGGAGGCGATCCTCAAGTGGTTCCGGGAGTGCCGGGACAACGGCCGCCGCCCGACGTGCCCGCTCACGCAGCGTGAGCTCCGCGACACGGAGGTGGCGCCCAGCGTGGCGCTCCGCAGCGTCATCCACGAGTGGCGGGCGCGGAACGAGGAGAAGGAGCTCGACCGCGCCTGCGCCTCCCTCGTCGGCGGCCTCCCCCTCCACGCCGGCGACGAGGAGGAGCAGGAGGAGGAGGAGTCCGCGCTCCGCGCCCTGGTGTACATCTCCCAGATATGCCAGAGGAGCGCCGCCAGCAAGGACCTCGTCCGCCGCCGCGGCGTCCTCCGCGCCGTCGCCGAGATGCTCAAGAGCGGCAGCCGGCGCCTCCGCCTCAAGTCCCTCCAGGTCCTCCGCGTCCTCGTCGAGGACAACGACGACAACAAGGTCGCAAATCCCATCCCCAAATTTCACCCCTCCAAAGCAGATAAATTCTGCAAGAAACCAAGCGAAAATTGATCGGTTTTGTTCTGATTTTGCAGGAGGAGTTGGGGAAGGGCGACACGATACGCACCATCATCAAGTTCTTGTCGAACGAGCATGTCCAGGAGCGGGAGCTGGCGGTGTCGCTGCTGCACGAGCTGTCGGGGCACGAGCCGACGTGCGAGCGGATCGGCGCGGTGTACGGCGCCATCCTGCTGCTGGTCGGGATGGGGAGCAGCAAGTCGGAGAGCGCCGTCGCCGTCGACAAGGCCGAGAGCACGCTCCGCAACCTTGACCGCTTCGACGCCAACGTCAAGCAGATGGCCGACAACGGTAGGCTGCAGCCGCTCCTCACCAGGCTGCTCCACGGCGAGCCAGACACGCAGGTCGCCATGGCCGACTACCTCGGCGAGCTCGCGCTGGCGAACGACGACAAGGCCACGGTGGCCGAGCAGGCCGGCCCGCTGCTGGTGGGGATGCTCAGGACCGGCGCCACGCCGGCAAAGGAGGCCACGCTCAAGGCGCTCAGGGAGATCTCCTCCAGCGAGGCGAGCGCCAAGCTGCTGCTGCAGCGCGCCGGCGTCCTGCCCCCGCTCGTCAACGATGTCCTCTTCTCCACGGGACACCTACCGATGAAGCTCAAGGAGCTCGCCGCCACCATCCTCGCCAACCTCGTCGCCTCAGGCGCCGATTTCCGTTCCATCCCGCTCGACGGCGACGACGACGACGACAGCCGTGGGCGCCGCAGGACGCTCCTGTCGGAGGACGTCGTGCATAGCCTGCTCCATCTCATCAGCAACACCGGCCCCGGCATCGGGTGCAGGCTTCTCAGCGTCCTCGCCGGGCTGACCAGCTCCCGTGCGACTGTCGCCGACGTCGTCGCGGCGGTCAAGAGCTCCGGCGCCACAATCAGCCTCATCCAGTTCATCGAGGCGGCGCACCGGGACATCCGCGTCGAGTCCCTCAAGCTCCTGCGCAACCTCGCCCCCTACATGGGCGCCGAGCTCGCCGACGCCCTGGGCGGAAGCCTGAGCAGCCTACTCCGGGCCATCTCCTCCGACGGCGGTGGCGTCACGGAGGAGCAGGCGGCCGCGGTGGGGCTGCTCGGCGACCTCCCGGAGGGGGACTCCAGCCTGACCCGGCAGCTGTTCGACCTGGGCGCGTTCAGGGCGCTGGCCCCCAAGCTGGCGGAGCTCCGACGGGGCACCATCCGCGGCGGGAACCGGTACGTGACGCCGCTGACGGAGGGAGCGGTGAAGGTGATGTACCGGGTGACGTGCGCGCTGGAGGACGCCGCCGAGTACGTCGAGTTCGCGCGGGAGGCCAGCCTGGCGCCGCTGTTCGTCGAGCTGCTCCACACCAACGGCATGGACACGGTGCAGCTCTACTCAGCAATGGCGCTGGAGAAGATGTCCCTGCAGTCGAGCCACCTGACGGCCATCCCCCCGCCGCCGTCGCCACCGACAGGGTTCGCGTGCGCGTGCTTGGGGAGGAGACCTGCGGCGGCGGCGGTGCCCGCGGGGGTGTGCCGCGTGCACGGCGGATTCTGCTCGCTGCGGGAGACGTTCTGCCTGGCGCAGGTGGACGGCGGGAAGGCGGTGGAGCGGCTGGTGGCGTGCCTGGACCACCTGGACGGGCGGGTGGTGGAGGCGGCGCTGGCGGCGCTGTCGACGCTGGTGTGCGACGGCGTGGATGCGAGGGAAGGGGTGGTGGTGCTGGGGGAAGCCGACGGGCTGCGGCCGGTGGTGGACATCCTGGTGGAGAGCCGCACGGAGGCACTGCAGCGGCGGGCGGTGTGGGCGGTGGAGCGGATCCTGCGGGTGGAGGAGATCGCCGGGGAAGTGGCGGCCGACCAGACGGTGGCGTCGGCGCTCGTCGAGGCGTACCGCAACGGCGACCCGCGCACGCGGCAGACGGCGGAGCGCGCGCTCCGCCACCTCGACAGGATCCCCAACTTCTCCGCCGCCTTCCAATCCAAACGCTCATAGCCTCTCCACGGATCTGCCATTGCCAATGTGCAACTGCAAGGCTCTCCCTCTCACGGATTATCCCATTCCCCCCTTTTCATTTCCCTTGCTCTTTTGCTGGATTGGATTGGTGATTTCGTTTTTTTGGTTTGTTTACACTTTACAGCAGCCGAGCAGCGGCATGATTGTATAGCATAATCGTCTTAATTCTTTTAAAGCAAAATGGATGAAACAAAATTGCTTGCACCTCCACAGCGTTTTTCTGTGAGAATTAATCATAGTATTTGTTTCCGAGAGCAATCACAACAATCTCAGGCAAAGAGCTCCACCATCCAAACAGTCCATGACATTCTACTGTAAACGCAACGCATCCACGGTACATGTTTTCTGTTAAAAGTTAGCCGCCCACTTCTGTAAAATGTTTCGCTACAGGTCTATTTGTGAAGGGAAAAAAATCAGCACGGGCTAAAGTACGATAACTCCACGTCTCCACCCCATTCGACTGAACTCCATACTCAGTCTCTCGGTCACCCAAGCTACAAGCCTACTACAACAAGTCTACAACACTCGTGCATCGAGGGGCTCACATAAATTACAAGATGCTATACGCTCCTCCAGACCATATGTACAGTTAAGATTAGCAGTCACTAGGCAGCAAAATCTCAAGGAAGCTTGTACTTGTGTACTCCATAAGTTTTCTGCAAATTGGAAGGAGCAAGAACCCATCAGTATATCACACGGTATTGATTCATGGCATCTAAAACAAGTATCCGCATCCTATCTAAGATCAAGGTAGTGGTAAATTAAAATCTTTCTTGAGATGAATTGTGCCTTCAGTTTCTGCTAAACCATCTGGATTCTAATTGGAAAGTTTAGATTCATTAGGTGCTTACACTACAAAGGATATTTTACAATATACAACCACAGACCAGTAACAATATTAAAAGATGCAACATATTGCAATTTAGTATATGCTCATGGTCCACTCACATATAATATAACAGAAGACAGATAAGTTGCAATTATCCACTTTATCATTCCTACTTCATGTATTGTTCCGATATTTGTACCGCACACTGCATACTTAAACAACAAAATAAAGACATACCATTGCTGGACTTTTCTGAACTCCGTTAGCACAGGGTATATGTTCTCAAAGGCAGTATACGTCTCATCCCTCACCTATAAAGACAGTATATTCAGACATACAAAAAGGAATAGGCAATCAAGGGTATACAAAAGGAAAGACTGCTAACCTTTGCTCCGGTCAAAACAATCTTGCCTGAAACAAAAATCAGAAGAACAATCTTTGGTTGCTTCATCCGATATATCAGACCAGGAAAGAGTTCTGGCTCATACTGTAACACAAAAGGCAAAGGACATGAGAACAACATAGCAAATGTGAAAGGCATCCTAAAAGGGCATGCAAGAATTCAACTTACACTTGAGAAAGCACCATGAGAATAAGCAAGTCCCTCCAGCCTGATTGGAAATTTAACATCACAAGAGCCAACAATGTTCTGAATCTTGAAATCCTGGTATAGTGCAATGAGTTAAACAGTTAGGTACAATTACAGAATGAAAATGGTAGGCACATGCACAGATGAAAATCAAGCAAGCCTGAAATAATTACCTTGAATTTAGCAGGAAAGCCAAGCTTCTGGATAATACGAGCATACTGGTGATAAGAACTAGTGTTAGACTTCAGAGAGAGCAAAATAAAATAAAAACTACTGCCCATACCTTTCTTGCTGCAAGCTTGGATTGTTGTTCACTCTTTGCCCCAGTACAGACCTGGTATAGGACACAAAAAGATTTATAAACAGACTTCTAATTCAACCATAGATGCCGGAGGTCACGGTGAACACGGAGAGATTTTGGTTAACAGCCAAATTTGATTTTTATTAAGGAAAAAAAGAAGCAAAGATGCAACAAATTGGTGCATCAAACCCGTGGCAACCCCTTCTTAAGTCCACTGCCTAACAGCCAGGCCCCATAAGACATACTAGTAAGCCTAAGGCTTCAAGTAAAAGGTTATTTGGTTGAAGATATTGAACCAAAAGAAAATTCAAGTGAATTTTCAAGAAAAATTAAGATATTGACCAGACAAGAAGTCCATGTGATGTGTCATTGCTGATTATCCTTCAACAAATAAATATGATGGGTTCAATTTATTGTGAATAAACAATTCCAGTTATGCTTTAAAGCCATAAAAAAGTTAACAGGGACAAACTATACGTTCACAGAAAGAACAAATGCTCATCCAGTTATTATATGACACAGCAATGCAACAGCAAACATTTCAGAAACTCAGAGCAAAATTAAATTTACAGATTCAACATTGAACTACAGGCTGCAGGGATCAGGTATGGATGTGATAGCTATTGACACACCAATGCAACAGCAAACATGTCACAAAAATCAGAGCAAAAGTAAATTCACAGATTAAACATTGGAATACAGGCTGCAATGCTGCATGGATAAAGGTATGGATGTGATAGCTGTTAACAAGTAAAGAAAAACTAAAAAGATAGTAGGCTAATAGCAAAAGCAGTACACAGGAGAAAAAACAGTTCATGAATCAATATGCATTAGATCAACAGCTGGCTATTAGACAGGTAACAAAACAATTCACGAGTCAATAAGCAGATGAACAAAACAGAACATTTGCAGTCTTTAACGGTACAAGAAGTTGAACCATACCATTTTACCCGATGCAAATATCAGAGCTGTAGTTTTTGGTTCTCTTATTCTCATGATAACCGCAGCAAAACGCTGTTTATGAAAGGAGTTAGCAAACTAAAACATAAATTACAGCAAATGAGTATGAAATTATAAAGCGCGCCACTGGCATAGTGTAAATCAATCCAAGATACTAGATAGAGATGTTTATAACCTCAGTGTGCGCTATGTCTGTTTCTTCCAAAATGTGTGCATTATTAGAGCAAACATAATACACTAGATTTAGCTTACGATATTACATATAGTTACAAAATCTCCCAATACCTCATGCTGCATCTGGTACATGCAGCACAGATAAAAAGCCCAAAGCACTAAAAAGAGTAATTTTATAATCTTATTTGTAAAGCAATTTGTTTATCTGTGGGACAAGCTGGGCATGGCGAATGTCTTCACTATCTTAACTGAGACTTGCTTTGCAAAACTGGACTGTCAACAATGGGTTTATCCATACTGACATCTAAAATTGCACTCACACTTGTGTTATACACAAAGGAAGTATCATCCTAGGAACAGACCATAGGAATGTATGGACTTTGTCTACATATTACATTCAGTAAAAACAACATTGGTATCATTTTTACATGCAATGAAGATATCATTTTGAGCCAAAACAGAGACACTAGAACACCACCAAGACCATCATAATACCTTCGGATTATATTCTGCATTGCGTGCTTGCAAAGCTATAGCTTTGAGGTCTAATTTGCAATCCAAATTGACCGTCGATACGATGTTTCTGCCATCAAAATAAAAGAGAACGCATAATAAGGACATTAATTTCATTGCTGAGAGTTGTCAAAGGAATCATCATAAGCGAAAACAGAGTGGGACACATGCAGTCTAGCAGCTATGATCCCAACACTGCAACATAAACAAACCCAGCAAGGCAGCAAAACAGGCATGCGCACTTCTGAGAATGCATGGCAACAAGCATACTATGACAGGCAGCAACATAGGCATGCCCAACTTTTTTGCAACGCACACCAGCATGCAAATGTACATGCTTGGTAGCAATGTAGGCAAGCCACACGTTTCAATGCACACCAGCAAGTACATCATGCTAACAAACGGCCGTGTTTGCCCATATTGTCCAGCACAAGTATAAAACCTTAGTATGTTATACATGGATCAAAGCCTAAATGCGTTGTTCAGAACTTCAGGCTGTCTAAAAAGTAAAAACAGTGACTCATGTGAACTGTATGCCATAAGCACCATAAATTATCCACATATTATAATCCCTCTAATGCTGAAATCCGTGAGGGGAAAGCATTGAATCCTAAAGTCAGATGCATGATTGATTATATATCTGGTTTTCAAAAAAAAAAAAAGCTGGCCACCTCCAACCGTGCATCATGGTAATAATCTACGGTGGCTAAACGAGTTTTTTATGAAAACTGGACAATGGATCTGTCACAGCACAGCACTGCATCCGTCTTCTCCACCCAGATTCGCAGATCTCAGATCGCCCCTTTTGAAGCAAGCAAACGCTATTAAAACCCCCAAAAAATCCAACCCAAGGCTACCACATTTCCCACGATTTGCAACAGCCCCGAAAAAATCAAAACCAATATCTCGCCACGAATTGACCATTCCATTCCACCGCAACACCCCCAACCAGCCCAAAGGACCCAAATCCCCCGGACCGAATCTCTCTCCCCACCCACACGAATCCCGCAGATCCGCGCAGATCCGGGACTTACTGGAGCGTGGGGATGATGCCGGAGGGGTGCTTGGCCAGGTCCACGGGCTCGCTCCCCTCCATCGCCGCCGCCGCCTCCGCCGCCATGATCCGACGGCTCCTCACCAGGCGAATCCCACCCAAAAAAAAGGGCGCGACGAGCGTGGGGAGGTGGCGCGCGCGCGGGGCGGAGGAATTCGAAATCCGAGGTCTTTTATAGAGATCGGGAGAAGGAGGAGAGGAAGGGGGAGGCTAGGGTTATCTATGCGCTCTCGCGAGAGAGGAGGCGTGTCTGCGGGGAAGGGGGGAGGGTCAGTGGGTGTAGAGGTGGTGGTGGTGGTGGACGGGGAGTTGCCGGTCGGCGGGATATTTATATAGGGGCGGGGTGACCTGCTGCAACCGGTCGCGCGGTGGGATCACCGGAGGGCCTGTCTTATTGTATAAGTCATTTGTTTAATAATAAAAATCATTTCGATCAAATTATCACGAAACTATATATTTAAGCTAATATATCATAAAATTATAAATTTAATAATAAATTTATCATAAAACTATAAATTTAAGACTAAGTATTGTATGACTACATATTCAATAATAAAATTATCACAAAACTAGAGATTTTGGTGTTTAAATCCTTAGCATTAATGTTATTTTTAGATATAAAGGTTAAAGTTTTGTGATTAAATTGACGTAAAACCTATAGTTTTGTTATTAGATTTATAGTTTACGATACTTTACCTTAAATTTATAGTTTTGTGATAAATTTGGTGTTAAATCTGTAATTTTACGAGACTTCATTTTAAATCTGTAGTTTTGTGATAGTTTGATTAATATATTTGTAGTTATGTAAAATTTACTCAATCAAAATAATAATTCTAAAAGTGGTCCCGGTTTAAGGAAGGAATTAAAGTTTGGTTCAATTCATTTTGGAGGTTTATTAAGTTACGCTGAAATTGAATTGCAGCCCTATTTCTATGCAATCAGGTCAAGGTAAAGATAACAGGGAAATCCTGGCTGTTGCTTCGGCTTGATCCTGTGGTTCAAATCTATAGTTTGATTCTTATCCTTGGATCAATACTAAACAGCTAATTTGGACATTATGTAACCACTGCCTCATATTCTTAGAACATGTTTAAAGATAGAGTTTGATATGAGCGAGTCAATACGCATCATGTAGAGACCATTCTCTTATAGAGTTTGAAACAAGTGCTTTAAATGCACCAAAACAATTATTTTACTTTCCTTATTTCCTTTTTCCTATCCTTCTTTAATAAATGCTAACAGTCAATGAGTCTTTGTTAAGATGATGTTAAGCTTATTAACACAATATTTATCTCTCCTATCATCTCTTTTTATATGTCAACAAATTTGTCTAGTTAGCAACTCTAAGGACAAGTGTAACTGGGGAAATCAACTTACTATTAGCTGTTGACACAGGTTTTTTGCACGGTTAGAAGAGAGATTATAAGTAGAGAGAAGCCAACAACTAATTAGTCGATTGCTTGCACGGACGCCTAGACACGGCTTCCTACAATAGCCCGCGTGATTGGTGAACAGATGGAGAGAGAATAAAAGCTAGGTCCACGTGGAAAGATAATTAATAACCCGATACAACTATTTTTTTATAATATACGCGTACGGTATAATAGTTGAATGTTTAATTACTCTGTTATTAAACATGCCTAAGAGCATGTTCAATGAGACGAGTATCATCTCTTAGACAATACAAAATTATTTAGAAACCGGTCTTTACAATAGTTGAGACGATAAAGGCTCTAACCATTAACTCAAAAAATATTTTTTATATTGTTGTTCTTTCTATTTTTTTTACCCTCATACAACCATGTTTTCATATTATAGAGGCTAAGAGTCGTTATTAAGCCGTTGTTACCTATAGTAACGATGTTTTGTCTCTCCTCTTTCTCTTTCTTCCATGTCATCAAGTATTCCTAATTAACATCGCTAAGATACCACTATTAATGACCATTGTACATGCCCTAAAGGCATAGAGTTATTAGAATTCTAACTAGTAATCAATGCTTTCAATCAGCCTTTGTACTCCCCTCTAATCCAGTGAACACCATAATTCAATTAAGAGAAAATTCTTTGTGCATCCCTAAGAGTTTGCCTAATCCCTTCTACGTTCCTAAGTTTTGCTCATTCCCTTACATACTATTACACTTGAATTTTAGTTTGGATATCTTCCATGCTCTTTCCGCTAGTTGACCATTAAATGCTTATGAAAAAATCCATTTTGTCCTTTGCTACGAAGAAACGTATAAATTACTAAAGTATATTGTTGGAGTATAGAAATTTATTAGATTGGACTATTATATTTATGAGTGTATTTGCACCATATTATTTGTGAGCAATTTACTTTTAGATATGACATAAAAATAATACTTATTTACCATATTTGTTTTGAGAGTAATACAACAGATTGTATGCTACATGAACAACTTTTAATAACTAATAAATAAGTATATTTTTTATGTCATATTGTTGTCGCAAATAATATATGCATAACAAACTCATAAATATAATAGTCTCATCCAACAAATTTCTACACTCCAACAATGTACTCTATTATTTTATATGATTCTTCGTAGCAAAGGCAAAATAGACTTTTTCATAAGAATTTAACGATCAACTAGCGAAAAAGACATGAAAAGGATCTAAACTAAAATTCAAGAGTACGTAAGGAAATGAGCAAAAGTAAGGGGGGATAGAAAGGATTAGGTGAACTTTCAGTGATACATAGGGAATTTTCTTGTTGAATTATGTGGTGTTTATCTATCCAATGTTCTTTTTTTTTCAATAGACAAGCTTTAGTTTTTTTTATGGAAGTGGAAATGAATATTGGCTAGTTTTCAAATTCCTGTCTTGAAATAGAAAAGGAAACAATATACGCTATTTTTCAATGCCATTTTTACTGGAAATAAACCGATATAGCATTTGTCTCGTGGTTCTCAAGACTTATTTCGACACAACCATCGATTATATTTGAAAGAGATGTGCAACACATGTGCCCGGTTACTAGTCGATTGAAATGAGGAACATTATCTTCCAACCATCGATTATATTTGGAATTGATTTTGATTTGTTTTCGTCCTTTCTTCCTATATATATAGTTAGTACCCACTGCAAGCAATAACTCCTATAAAGCAGCCTCCACGTTAAGCCACGTCATTAGCATATTACAGCCGTTAGATAAAGTGGTAAAGTGGTAGACATGCATTCGTTTGTTGTATCAGTCGTTAGATTGATCGTCCGTATCAAGTGTTTATACAAATCAAGCCCACATTAATTCGTGGCCCAAGCGCCCAGCCCATCCTAGCCCAGCCGCTGCTATGAAGTCCCCACGCACGTTGGTTGCCAACACACGGCATTTACGCGTAGCTTGATCTGACGAGACGACGCCCTTTGGAGTCCCGAGCAAGACGGCCAAGACTTTGAGACGGCTATTTGGCTGCCAGTGCCACTACAAGTGCAATTAGAGGGTACTTAATTTCGTTTATTTATTCTCCGGGGTGTGGTTTACCACTACTACGGGTCTCCTGCACCCATTCCTATCCTCTTCTTCCTCCTACATAATGCTTCCCCTGCATCATGGGCTGCAGATCAACAATTTTACCAACACGAACCATTCCAGTGCTCATTACCTCCGGTCAATGCCACCAGGCATCTCCCAGTACGTACCCATCTAAACTGATTTAGGTTCAGATTTGCCCGTTGTATTCTCTTTACTTGACATCATCTATTTCTATCAACGAAGAATACAGTTGTTTCCTTCTCGATCCGGCGACACATTTTCTAATTTCTTTTCCTTGATTGGACTCATCAACAATTTCTATGAAGACAAGATTTATATAGTTTAGAATCATGTGCCTGAAAAATTATCGATTATGCAGATAGAGGTATGCGTAATGACTTCAGGATTTTTACTGCAAGTTTTCAAACACTATTTGGTTGCAAAATCTGTACTTTCCCCATCGTTAAAGATATTTTTGATATACCTCCTGATTATTGATCGGATCTTTTTGCTGCATGATTATGAATTATTCATTTGCTATAACATCAGTTCCTCGAAGTTTAAGTTCATCTGTATTTCGTATGATTAGTTTCCTTAAAGCCAACCATGACCGAGTCTATGCTTCTTGCAGTCTTTGCTTATTGGGCTTAACCAATTTTTTTTTGATCAAGAAGGGCAAAGCCCTTCCCATTTCTATATATCAGAAATGAAGCTTAAAGAAAGGTAGGGTTCATCAAATTAAGGGCGTGATTGCTTGGTACAGATTCTATTCATTGTTATACTCATCGTATAATTTTTATTGATTTTTCTCTGCCTTCAATATTCTAATGGACATAGATCTAATAACATTATCTTGCTTTATGATTTTCTTGCATGTTTGCATGAACTTATTGAGCGATCTTTGCTTTCCTATTTTTTCATGCAGATTGTGCTGTTTTTTTAGTTTTGTTTGCATGTCAAGATTATTCTGCGTCAAGTCAATTGGAAGGACTTCACCTAATTTTTTTTCCTGTGATGATTTATCCAACAACCAAATTCTCCTCAGTTCTTTTAATCAGTTATGTTTTCTGTAGTTTTTACTCATATCCTAGCCTGCACCATAAAATTATCAATGTTTGGTTGAGCTATACACTAATATATCAAGTGCTAAATTGTCTTCAAATGAGATCAATCAAGTGACAAATGTAGTCTGCAATTAATTATATACACATGGAGATGGATCAGGAGGTGTTTTACTTTCCCAAATGGATGACGACAGTATCCCTGTTCTATATATGCCCCTTATTTTGTTCTTTGGCTGACAGGAGTTCTTTTTCGAAACGCACTAGCTTCCCGTATCAGTTTGTGTTTAGAATTACTTCAACATAATTTGTACACTCAAATTAAATACATGGTACCCTAAACTTTTATCTTTTATGAAAACATGTCATAACGGACAATTCCAGTAAAAACGAAGAAGTGCTACAATTCTTGCTTACTATTTTTCAAGTAGTATTCGATATTCCGTTCCAATCATATACTTTTATCCCACAACAACGCGCGGGGTTTAAATCCACAAACCAACCAAAAACAAGCGTTGAATTGGAGCTCCATATCTCATCCCCACTTGGATTTGAATTGTAAACTCAATTAAATACGTTTAGGGTTTGTTTGGCAAATGGGTTTGAAAAAAGATATCCCAACCATCAAAGAGTACAATTTAATCCTAGCTATTCATTCCTTTCACCTTATTTGATCGAAACTATCCACTCATTTCTATTTCTAAATCCCATCCCGACAACCTCTTTATCAAACAAGGCCTTAGTGCAATCCTAACATTAAAATAATTTGGGAAGGATTGTATTTTTATGGATTTGTTTTCCCTGTGGAGCTGTTCGGAGCTCAAGCAATGGCGGATCTGTAGGTGGTCCGGGTGGTCCCGGACCACCAAAAAAATCGCTACCAACCCCTGAATTTCAAAAAAAAGAAAAAAAAGAATCGAAGCGACGCGCCGGCGTTATAGGGTTAGGGAGTCACGGCTGTGCGGCATCACGCGCCCGCGCGATTGAAGCGACGCGCGTTGGACTTGGTTGGACACCTCGTCTTCGGTCTTCCGCCACCCTGCGCCCTTGCCCGCAACTGTGATTCCGCAACGCACAGACGTAGGCGCAGCCGCGCAGAAAGCCAGGCACGCCGTTCGCAGACGCAGGCAACACCGTGGCAGGCAACCTGGCACGTTGCACGCCGCATGCAGCGACGCCCGGATGCCGACGCAGGAGCGTCTCCGCGAGGGGCAGGCGAGAGAGGAAGGGCAAGATTTGCCTAGAGTATTGCGGGATCTGTCCGTGGATGAGGTGAAGATGGAGCTCTCGCGGTTTAAAGGGATCGGGCCAAAGACTGTGAGTTCCATCTCTTTCCTGTTTCTTTAGCGAAATTGATTTTCATCCTGTTGGATTTCATCGTAAGGTAGAGAATGCTATTGATTTTGCTGTGAAGGATGAGGAATTGATAAAAAGTTACTAGTGAAAAGTGCTTGTAGTTTACATGTTGGTAGTTAGCTCATGGAGTCACGAGATAATGATCAAAAGCAAAGCAAGTTGCTTTTTGTGGTTGCTATGTAAGTTAACACAGCTTGAACTCAAGTTTCCACCGAAGCCTATACAAAGTCGGACCATCCATACCCTAAATTCTAGATACGCCACTGAGCTCAAAGCCTGTTTTCCTGCTTCTAAATCTGAAGCTAAAACAGTTTAGTTGAACTCTAGCTCCATGACACTAGAGCAGGAGCCCTGTCAAACATGCCGAATTGTAAGTTGTCAAACTTGGCGCAGCTCAGTTCAAATGCAACAGTGCTTCGATCAAAAGAAAATTGGAACTTCTGCAGTAAAATATATCCATAAAAAAGAAAATTATCCTGCAAAACACTCATATTAATTAACGCAGCAATCATTGGATCGTTTCACTTACAAAGAATTTCGTAGGAAGTTTGCAGCCAATACAATACAAATACTATTAGAGATGTACTAAATTTGTATTTGAACAGAACTCGAGTGCAGGTAGAATTACACAATATATCATATCCAAATCTTGGAGAAAATGCATCTTCCATGGTATCAGCTGCAAACTCCCAACTTACTCAGCAGCTCAAGCACGTTATTGTGAAATTCAGAGATGCAACCCTTACCTTACAACCTACATTTACACTATGATACAGGTTCTCTTATCCCATTAAACACAGGAATCAGCATGGGCAAAAGCTGTTAGAAGCAGTGTCATTTAGTTCTTCCAGAAGAGTGCATCATCAGATATGGCTCAACATATCTAGTCTAATCACCTGCTAAATATTGAAGATACTTCTAGTTCTCCACAAGTCCAGCATGTTTGCCTCCTTTCAAGTCCCCCAATCAATCTTAAAACAACCAAAGGTGATCGGACAAAGTTAGCAAGATTTTCTCCATGCTTCTATTTTTCGATCGTAGTTGAAACGATTCATATTTGCAAAAACTTCATGCTTTTGATTCAGCTGGAGCTGGCTGACTGGTGTCGATGTTCATGTGATCCTTCACAAATGTCCGAAGGCATCCATTGATTACCCGAGGAGCACCTCCATCACAGAACCGTTTTGCCAAATCCACAGCCTAACGTCAATGGACATAACAAGATGGATATTTTACATGTTTCTTTTGTCAAACTTAAAATATGGAGGAGATTGTGATAAAATAGTAACCTCGTTAATGACAATTTTGTGAGGTGTTCCTTTTGATGTCATCTCTGCCATGGCAATATGGAGAATACAAAGTTCAAGGATCCTTGCAACAGGTTCATCCTGCCCACAGAATTTTGGCGAGTCAGCAAAAAACTAAATAGAAGCAAAATATGATCATTTAAATCAGCAATTAAGCATGTGATTGGGTAACCTATTGTCTTTCATATTCTTAAAATTTTTGTTTAGAAAAAACTGGGCTCTTTGGGTAGAATCAACTAATATTGATGGAAAATTTCAGATATTTCAAGAAGGTAGCTGATGTATTGAATAACTAGCACCTCTATGCAACACCTATGCCCGTAGGAAATCAAGCCCCATTGAAAGGGAAATGAACCAGGTGAGCAAGGTAAAGATAACGGAGAAATCCTGGCCTTTGCATTGAGGGATGCATACAGTCATAGCAAAAGGTGGTGAACAAGCACCTAACAGGGTTCAAATGCGGCTTGCTCAAGATGCACGCGCAACAAAAAATTAGAGGCCTCAATTTCTATTTAGCTTTTAATTACTATTAATGAACCCTTTGTACCCTTTTTTCTAGTATAAACTTAATTATCATATCCTCTTTTCCCACCTCTCTAAGCCCTCTCTATTAATGATTCATTTACAGCCTGCCTGCTACTCTGCTACACAACAACTACCCTAATACAGTAATAAACTTACCATTACCTGAACATTAATCATTAGATGCTACCAATCAATACAATCAACTCTCATTTACTGTGACTGTGAGTTTCATTGTGAGCTCAATCACACCATTTACTTTCAGTTTTGATCCCCGTACATCAAAGTTGTGGGGCTCTGGTGCTATACCTTTTGGTCATTATAGTAGGCCAACTGTGCACTCCCTTTGGGGCTTGGGAACATCCCAATCCATCACATTGACAGCTGTTTAAAGTGAAAGCTATACATACTAGTCTGAAATTTCATGGGTTGACTTCTATTTTTAGTGGGATGTAAGTTAAGGGTTGAAAAATGTATTAAAAATATTAAATGACAAATGGTTTTATTTGGCAAATAACCTACTCCTAAGGTGCAGGTTTTACTTGAGAAATTGACCATAGGAGTGTTCAAATGGTAGGTATAACCCTGTTCCTAAATGTTCATAGCGATAATTTAGCATGGTGAGGCAATAGCAGCTCCAACTAGATTGTTGCACAATATAGTACCAAGATGCATTTATAATTGGGTAAACTACTAGTTATTAGTGAGGGATTATGTTCTCTAATAATATGTAGTGCCTTGCAATTCAATCAACAAGCATATCTGCATATGCACGATTTGGCAAGCATGTACAAAGATTTGATGGATCGACATACAATACTGGGAAAAAAGTATCCAACCTTCCAATTCTGGGGAGTTATTTTGTTGATGATATCAACATGCTTGTTCCATCCACTGGCAACAGCCACTAAAATTTCCCGAGCCAATCTGTTCAGAAAGCATGTAATTAGAAAAATAGCTACAAGGACTCCACACCTAAAAACACGTATACCAAAACAACAGTGTCCATTATGGGATTATACCAACCAAAATGGGGAGAGAAGAAAAAAAATACCGTAACACAAAGTTGTTGTACACCAGCTTTGGAGGAGCTGAAAGAACTTCTGCTTCTGAATTATAAGACAACAAACCTTGTGTCAAATTGCATAATTCATCAAGAATAGACTACAGAGACATGTTGTAAACATATTATCTAAAAATACTCAAAAATTTCAAAAAAAAGAAGATACATTATTTCCTGAATAAATATACTGCAAAAGAGTACAATCTATATTCAAAATGTTTATAAAAGGCAAGCATAATATCATTGTCATAAAACCAATAGCATTGCAATTGTAACATTAACTTCGTATCAAGGACAGGATTAGGGTAATCTACGGAACTTTTCCTCTTGCAAATTGTTAAGTGATTGAACTTGCAATTTTATCTTTTGAAGTTCAAACTCTTCCCTTATATGAGCTACATTCCACTATGTAGTCATTGCAATTAACCGATTAGTTAAATAGCTCTTAAAGAAATAATTAAGCTAGATCATGTGCCAGTACTATATCCCCAATTTTCATCCAGCAAGATGCAGAACTAGTTTCAATGAGAATAACATTTTAAAAAAAAAAGTTGCATGATCAAAGTTGTTACCATTTGCTGAATCCTTCTCGTTCTGACTCATGAACTTCTCAGCCTCCTCCTCTGTCCCAACCTCCAGAGGTCCCCCACCGAAGCTCATATGGTTGTAACTCAGCACGCACGCCTTATCGAAAACATAGCCAGGTTCTGCAAAATCGTATAAAACAATACCAAAATGAGGCGGGGAGAAACCAAATTCATGTCCAATGAAGGCCAGATAATTGAAGCCATTGTGCAGCACAGCGTTGTTGCAAGTGGATCACAAGGATAGTGAAAAGAAGCTAAGAGGCGTCAGGAGGAGGCTCACCTCTTCTCGCGCTGATTCTGCGGTCGAAGAGCCGCACCACGTCGGCGCCCTCAAGGCAAGCCGCGTAGGAAATCATCCTGCAAGCACGGTGGCAGCCAGCCATTAGCGACAATTACGAACCGAATCGGACAGCCAAAGTTCTCGGGCTCGAGGACGACTCACAGCGCGAGCTCGCGGGCGGCGCGCGGGCTACAGAACCGCCCGGACCGGTCGACCTTGGAGTGCGCGACCGCAGCAGGAGCGGGTGTCGGCGGCGGCGGCGGCGGCGGCGGGTTCGAGACGAGGACCGTCGCGCGGGAGGAGGCGACGGCCCGCGGTGGCAGCGTCCGTGCGCCGCGCCACGCGGCGTGGCTCGCCAGGAGACGGACGGGTCTAGGCGCCGCGGGACTCGACGAGGACGCGGTGGAGAAGGCGGATACCGCGGCGCCCGTTGCTTCCATGTTGCTCTGCGCGGCGCGGCGGCGAGGCTGCCGTAGAGAGGCGGAGGAGGAAGGAGGAGACGGTGGTGGCGTCGCCGGTCGAGGTGGGAGAAATGGAGGTGGTGGGAGGGGATAGCGAGGGGATAAGGTGGTCGCTTCCTCCGAAGCTACGCGGGCTGTAACATACATAAACCGGGCCATATCCATAGATGGGCCGTAATTTGTTTCCAACTTACGGCCCATCTACTTGATGGGCCGAAATTTCAGCAACCCAGTAGATATCGAAACGACCAAACGACCGTGTGTATCGATCAATCGCTGTATAGGCAACACGAAAGTACTATCTACAAAATCAAGCAGAAACCTCTACAAATGTAACTATGTCCTCACGCCAATCGGGGCGCCGCGACCATGGCGGCGAGAACCGAGACCAGCACGGCCGTCGCCACCGTCACGGCCACCGCCGGCCGCCCAGCGGCCGCCGACGGCTCGATCTGTATGGTGAAGTTGCAGGCGTTCGTGGACGGGTCCTGCTGCGTCTGCACGGCGAGGCCCTGGAAGCCGCACGACTCCTCCACCTGGTTCTGCACCTGGAAGTAGGCGTTGAACGCGTAGGAGGCGTTGCCGGCGGCGTCCATGCCGTTGCACGTCGAGCCGTAACCCAGCGAGGTGCAGTCGGCGTACGTGCAGGCGTAGTTGACGTTGTCGCCGATCCTGCTCATGGCGTCCGGCGTGGCGCTCGGGTTGAGCACGCACCACGCGCGCGGGAGGTAGACGACGCCGCGCGCCGCCACGAGCGCCGTGTTCCGGCCCTGCCCGGTGAGGTCCATGGCGTACTTGGGCTGGCCGTCGTACCGGAGGATGCCCCAGTGGCGCTCGAAGTTGCCAGGCGCCACGCTCTTGATGTCCTCGTCGACGAGGCTGAACAGGTACACCTCCACGTACTGGTTCGGCCGGAGCGGCGTCCCGGCGTTGGACGCCAGCTTCCGGAGCAGCCCGGCGTAAAACCGCTGCGCGAGGTCCGCCCTGGCGTGCTTGTCGCCGTCGGTCGGCCACCCGACCTCGCCGACGACGACCGGCAGCCCCCCGACGCCCGCGGCGACCAGCGCCGACACGAGCGTGTCGAAGTTGGCGTCGAACACGTTGGTGTACTGGATGCCGTTGGTGTCCACGACGGGGCTGGTCGTGCCGTCGAAGAAGGCGTAGTCTAGCGGAAAGTTGTCGTTGCCGTACAGGCTCAGGAACGGGTAGATGTTGACGGTGAAGGGCGCGCCGCTCTGGTTCAGGAACTGCACGATCTCCGTCATCAGGTCGGCGATGTCCGGCCGGAACCGCCCCGCCGACGGCACCTGCATGTTCTCCGGCGAGTTGTACACGTCGGCGTTCAGCGGCACGGTGGCCTTGATGGTGTCGCCGTGGCCGGCGTCGTAGAGCGCGCGCTGGATGTTCTGCAGAGCAGGGAAGGTCACGTTCAGGAACGTGCCATTCAAAGACGATAGGAATGGCTCGTTCCCGACGGCAACATATCTGTAAGGAAAATTACATCAAGAAGTCGAATTACCAACTAAGAAATCTCAGCATAGTTTTCCAAATTTTGCACAGTTAGTGAGACATATAATGTGATTAAAAGATACAAACATAGATTCAGCACCGCAGAAATTGTTTATCTGAAAATCTTTATGCAAACGATGACCTTTCTGAATTAAAAAACAGTTCTTTCTTCTACACTTTTTCGTTAAGAACAGTTCCATGTCATAAAGACACTAGTCGTCTAGTGCATGCCTACAAAGATGCCGATGGCCACTAAAATTAGATCAAGTGCCCTACTTCAAGATAGCTTTTTTTAGACATGAATTCTGAGGTATGATCCTTGTAGGATCACTAGTACTGATGACACATCATATTCAGATTTTTGTCAATACCTAAACACCTAGCGGATAATGCCGAGGGGTAGATTCTTCAGACATAATTTGCACGGAACAAATGCAACGCATATGCATAACTTTATCTTGCAACTTGTTGATGTTAAGGTTGCTACTTTACTGATCAAAAAGCTTCTCTGAATCAGCCAGCAGAATATCCACGTCACCCCATACTAATCAATCACTTCAAAAACTACTCCAGAGTATTAATCAAAATCAGCTTGGAATGCATAATAGAATCAGAATTCAGAACCATGAGCAATTATGCACAAGGCAAAGATAATTAATAGGCAAAGTATATGTCATAATCAGAAGAAAAACTTAATAACTATCGAAAAAAAGGAACACATCAATCCAAATCAAATGGAATTTTGACAACTAATTAATATGGCACCTGAAGAAGCATCAATTGAATTGGAAGAAAGAAAACGAAAAACAAACTGCACCATGCACATGCAGAGCATCTGAATATCTGAACCATGGAGGAGATGATCATGGCATCATGCAGCTCGCTGTCGACTCACTTGATATTGACGCCGCCGTCGAAGCTGTACCGGCTGACGTTCTCGTGCACCCAGTCCCTGGCGGCGTCGTAGTCCGTCAGCAAGTCGAGCAGGTTGTTTGGTATCGCCACCATCACCTCGACGCCGCTGCCGGCGAGCGCCTCCATCGTCCCGGCGTCGGCGTCGAACAGCTTCACCTTGTTGATCCCATTGTCCTGCAGCATCCGCACCACCGACCTCGGTGGCAGCGGGTGCGACGCCATCGTGCCCCAGTTCACCCCGAGCCCCTCCGCCGCCGACAGCAACACAGCAGCCGCCGCGAACGCAACCACGGCCAACCTCCAATCAGCAGAGTCCGCCATGATCGACGTCGAGCTAGCTAGCCCAAGAAACCACCTTTTTCCGGTGGCGCGAAGAAGAGAAAGCTAGAGCTAGAGCTAATGGCCGCGGCGCGAATCGAGTGATGGGGAGAGGGTGCGAATGGGGGGATCGATTATTCTAGTGGACTGCTTTTGTGGAGGGGGGGACAAGGACAGGGGATTTTGGATAGAACTGAACGTGTGATGACGAAGAACCACATAGGAGAAAAAAAGCAGCGGCGGGTAAAAGCTTTTCAAACTTTTCCATTCAAGAACGACTGTTACATGAGCTTTCGTGTGTATCACAATTCACGGTGACTGGAAATGGTAGTTTGAAGAAAGACTTAAGAGAGGATTGGGAGATTGGGGGATGGGTTAGAGATGGCAAGAATAGATGGACAACAACTTACAGTCTGGGGAGAAAGAACAGGGAAGCAATATATGCAAGGTGAAAGATGAGCGAACTAAAGCTAAGTCAAAATTAGCTTAAGCATCTAGCTGGAAATGCTTGATTTAGACTTTTTGGGGGTAGAGATGGAGGAGAGAGGTGAATGATGAATTAGAAAATCTACCTTTTTTAGATTGAAGCCATGTTAAACTGTGGGTCTAAACTAGAGATGAAGCTGATCCTTTTCATTCATACAAGCAACACAGATTATTCTTTTCTGAAACCAGCTTTTCGAAATTTTGTCAAAAGGAATCCCAAGACCAGCTGAGGTACGCTTCGCAGCTCGTCATCTTATAAGCCGTGGCCAAATTTAAATTTTGAAAGTTAATTTTACTGTTTAAACTGCTAAGAGTAGAAATATAAGAGTCATGTCCTAAAATTTGTTTTTCTAGAGCAGTTTACTATACTCATAGTCGTGTTCGGCAGGCATGTCGCTAACATGGAAAACGTTAAGGTCGCATCAAGCATGTTTAGATGCATCATGCATGAGGAACACACAAAAATGGGTTCACATCCTCTGCTTATGCTTAAGCGAAGAAGAGACAGAGAAAGAATGCTGATGCACAGTGCTAAAGCCCCGTTTAGATGGGACTGAAAAGTTTTAGTCCCTGTCACATCAAACACTAATTAGAAATATTAAACGTAGACTAAAAATAAAACCCATTTTATAATCCTGGACTAATTTGCGAGACGAATCTATTGAGTCTAATTAATCTATGATTAGCCTATGTGATGCTACAGTAAACATGTGCTAATTATGGATTAATTAGACTTAAAAAATTTGCCTCGCGAATTAGCACTCATTTATGCAATTAGTTTTATTATTGGTCTATGTTTAATACTCTTAATTAGCACTCAAACATCCGATGTGACATGGACTAGAATTTAAGTCCCTAATCCAAACACCCCTAACACAAAGCTAGAACAACGATAGCGTACTGCAGCAACAGTTGAAATCGCCAGCCATGTACTGTGGCACCAGTTTTTCCGACAAGCCCAAGAACGTAGCTATAGACCTGAAACGTTTTCCTGCCTTTCCCTTCAAACAAATAAATAAATAAATAAAAAGAAGAAGATCTGAATGTTTGTTTTTTCATCCAACGGTTGATTTTAGCTCAAAGGCACAAGCGCTTACCTCTCTGCCTTTGCTAATTAATCAAGCCAGATCTCTCAAAAAAATTAATCAAGCCAGATGAACAGCGTGTGTGTCGACCTTGCGTGACACTAACTACTCATGGATAAGTTTTTATCAGCGTGACATCAAGACCATGAAAATTAGTGCTGTTATTCCATTACAGCTCATGGTACAAAGCACTGAAAAATTGACCAAACGGACAGCTTCTTTTCGTCTCCCTTCTTTTGAAAAAGATAAAACAGTAAGGTAGGATTAGCTGCTACCGTCATGCCATGCCATGTGTAAACAAACAAATACAGTAGTAACCTTCATTATGCTTGTCCCTGTATCGTCAAAAAGTATAGAATAAAGTTTTTATCCGAACAAGATGGTTGATCGATGCGAATAAAAAAGAAAGAGATCAGAGCCCCACTGGAATCAAACGAAAATTATCTCTGCACGTACCATCTGTTTAATTTCTTCGTTTCCAAGACAAAGGATGAATCCAATCAACTTTTGCTTCCGTCCATTTCATGTAACCATTGTTCATTCACACCGGTGAGTTGCTTTAGCTAATACTGTATATCTCACCTGATCTCGTGGCTGTTTGCAATTTGATTCTGCCCAGCCGGCCGGGGAGTAGGTCACCGGGGGCGTCGCTGTCTACGGAAACTTTTTGAGCTCTGGAAGATTATAACGTTTCTGTTCTTTTGCCAGGATGAAAAATGAACGGCTTTTTTGTAGCCAAGTGCAACAGGTTTCTTATGCTTTCTTTCGTCGTTGTTGCCTCTGTGGTGAGAAGGGGGTGCAGGTGCAGCTGTGCTGCGCACTCGGCACTGGCTGGCAGCGTAATCTTGCAGTTTGTTTTCAGCTTGAGACAGCGAAAGGAAAGGGAAGATTAAGCTGAGACGGCCTAGTACAAATGACAGGAAGGTTTGCGGGGCGCGGGCCGTGGCCTAACGACAGTCAAGGTAGAGCTCGACCCAGATAGTGGGCTTGTCCGGAGGTATATATATGGGCCTCGGCTTATCCTATCTTACTATAAAATTACAACACATTAAATTTTAAAAATCAACATATAAAAAATATCACATTATCATTCACTAATAATTATTATATTTAAACATCAGATAAACATATTATATTATTTATATTTTATAATTTATTAAATTTTAAAATACAAGTATGTTAAATCATCATCCTACATAATTCACATAATATTTTAATATATCTCTTCATTATTTTTCATTATTTTTTATAGTATCCTATATACCTATATAGTTCATCCTCACTTAGTTAATATTACTTCTCTCTTATCTCATTAAGCTATATCACATTAATTTTTTTAGTCCTTAGATGATTAATCTATGGTTCAAATTATCTCCCTCATTTTTTTCTCTCATTAAGCCATATCACCTTAATTGTTTTTAGCTCTTAGATAATTAACCTAAGCTCCAAATTATCTCCTTTCTTTTCTTCTCTTATAAAGCCACATCACCTTACTTTTACATTTGAATCATCATGCTATATACTATTTAAATTTAAATGATCATAAATCACATCAACTTACGTAATCTTATGTTGTCTAGCTATCTTACACATTATTTTTACTTATTGTTATCATACTAAACTCTTGCAGCAACGTGCAAGGTTTCACCTAGTTTAATTAAGTAATAAGTCCACTTGTCGTCCCTCATATTTTGTCGAGTTTAATCGGCATCCCTAAACCGCAATACCATAAATCTTAAACCCCAACTTACTAAACCAGATTAAATTAGATCCTCTAGCAGTATAGATGATTGGTTTCGCTGACGTGACAAATTGACCAGGTCTACTTGTGTTGACCAACCGTCTACATGCCAAAAACAAAAAAAGGCCCTATATATCATCCTCACTCTCCTCTCCTCCCCCTCCCTCTCCCCCTTATCCATCTCTCCCCTTCCCCTCTTTCTTGGAGCTCGATGCATTGAGCACGTCGGCATGGAGCGGTAACCGGGGAGGCAGGGGCTGGCTAGGAGCGGTGACGAGGAAGCAGCTTAGGAAGAGGAGGTTTGATGCAGCGGTAGGCTTACCATGGCGATGGTGGTGGACGAACCAGAGGAGGGGCAGCTGAATCAGAGGAGTCGTGGCTGTCATCCAGGCTAGGCCCTCGTCTCTCACCTTCTCCTGCGTTTAGCGCGAGTGTCTTAGTGGAAGACAGCGAGCCTTCTCCTCATCTATAGCCACAGACAGCCACGTGTGGCCCCATCCTCTCTAGCTGCCCACTGCCACTGTCGCCTTCCCACGGATGGCTGGCGAGCTTGAGCTCACCGATTACATCTCTTTCCTCTTCTTCTCCTCCACCGCCACAGACCATTGGAGCCCTCTCGTCGTTGACTTCCCACCGCACTGCCACTTCCTGCGAATGGGCTCGCTAACCACCGTCCCTCTCCCCGTCGACAAGCTCCTAGGGAAGAGAGGAGAGATGGGGAAGAGATGGGAGAGGTGAAAGTCCACTTACATGTTGGCACTATATCTATACTCCTTATAAAAGGGAGTAGTGGTGGTGATCGTTCTACCACCACCTCCCAACTTTTTTAAGATAAAAAAGATAGAACCACACATGTCAGCTACTTCCAACAACTCTCTATTTTTTATGAGAATGAAAAAAAGACAACATGAGACCAAAGAGTCCATATGTCAATAAAAAATATGTACAACAATTAAGAGATGATAATAATTTGTTGATGTTCTTTAATTAAAATCTCGTTGTAACGCACCGATAATATACTAGTGTTTTTTTATTTTTTTTACTAGAATGTCACATCAGTCAAAATAACTATCCATATTATAATGGGATCTGACTTAGACGATTTTATCAAGATAAGGATAAAGATTTTTGGTATTATAGTTTAGAGATATCACTTAAACTCCAAAGAAAAAAGGATGATAAGTAGACCTACTCTTTTAATTAACCGTTATGAGTTTAACGGGTCTCAACACGATAATCATGTGAGCCTCATCACTGATGATAGGATGGAAAGCCCAATTGCCCAAACTACGAACAACGGAGCACAGTCACGTTTTCAGTTACTGGAACGTGACACTACTGTTGTACCATTGAGAACATTACTCCAGTCTAATGATATTATTCTCCATGTCACGAATAGCGTACGGACACACGTGTATACTCCCTCTCTATCTCAGAATATAGAAAAGTGTTTGATTATCGATCACACTTTATCATAATTTGTTATATTTATTTGGTCACCTTGACAGCTGTTTCCTAGTCATTGTTATGTTAAGATTCTCTTTAATAGACTGGATCCTCCACCTGTAATGACTCAAGAGAGTATGCAAGATTTATTTAAGCTTGCTAAGATATGATCAAAAATTTAATCGTTTTAACTTAAATAAAAGAATTTAATCGTCTTAACTTAAACAAATGTAACGATATTTATTAGCAAATGATGATAAAATATAGCTAAAAACCAAACACATTCATAACAATTTAAAGCCGTATTGAACATATCATATGATAAATCTAGACAGAAGGTTTATTCAGATTAATAATATTACGACTTGCTTAATCTGGTCTTAGATTTGTATATATGAGACGGAGTAGTAATTAACTTATTATCGGATACACGTATACAGCCATAGTATGAGTTGTGGAGCATCAGGCATAGGGCAAGTGGATCGCGCGTGGCGCGCATGCGCGCGGGCACGTACGTGTGGTGTGTACAGGCCTGGGCCTGCGAGCCCATCAATCCGTGCCTGCGCCTACCGTTGCGGTGTTGTTGCGTCCACCAATCTGGACCGCAGTTCGTGCCTCCGAGCGGTTGTGGCACGTAGAATCATCATGCTGCGAAACTGCAACGTGGAAGCAGAAGAGCTCAAACGAACGAAGCACCAGAACTGCAACATCTCACAACAGAGTACAACGGACAAAACAGACAACAGGAAAAAAAAGGGAAATGTGCACCAGCCGGGAATCGAACCCGGGTCTGTACCGTGGCAGGGTACTATTCTACCACTAGACCACTGGTGCCTTCATGTCAAGGTTTCGAGAAAATGGAATATGTTCCTCACCGTTAAGCGAGCTCACCGCGGTCGACAAACTCTTTCCCTTTCGCCGTATGTACGCCATACACGCAGGCACGCAGAGCCGTGAGCCCGTGGCGGCGGCGGCAGCGGGCTGGACGACGGACGGGGGAGCCCATCCCACATCCAGCGAACGCTACAGACCGCACCACACGGCGGGAGCGGACAGCGACACTATTTGTTGTTGGGGAGAGGCCAAACACGAGATGCAGGGAATAGGGATCGGTCCCTGCTACCTGGACCACGCGTCTTCCGTCGTGTCGTGCCCCCCCGCACGCACGCTGCGAACGGGAAAAGAGAAACCGCCCAAGCGGCGGAAGCTGTAGCTAGCGCGCAGCACGATTCTCGTGATGTCGCTCACACGCGGGGCGGCGCGCCCGCGTGTATACCTTGTTCTGCCCGCTCACCGGCCGAAAAAGCAGTTAGACGAGGCCACGAGGGGAATCGTGTTCGCGTTCGTGCTGGCCGTGCTCCCCTGCTACAACGATTTGGTATCCCATACGAAATAGGAACTGAGTAGTTCAATAATTCATTTCTAGACCACCAGTAAAAGATTATAATTTTCCTTCTAAAAAACATGTTGAAAACAGTTATTCACACTCAAACTGTTTCTTCTTTTTAATTTTTTTATGTTTACAAAGTGAACTCCTTGGCGATGGTGACAGGTGACAGGTGACTCTACTGATATTAAAATTTAGGCAAGGAGTATAGTATAGTATAGTAATAAAGAGAACCAACGAAGCAGTAGAATTTGCCCGGAAACATGGCGTCAACCTCTTGCCTAGGGAGGATCAAGTGGATCTTTACAAACACCCAAGCTAAAGTAGAAACATCGTGTATACTACGCAACGAAGTACCGCGTCTTGTCAATCAGTAAAGGAAAAAAAAACTCATTCGCCCAAAAAATACACACACAAAAAAAAACTCATGGGGAGAACAAAATTCTCAATTGACACAGATAAAATCGGCATATCCAAGAGAGTAGAAAAAAAAGAGGAGAGTACAGTGTAGGAGGGTGCCAATTATACAGACGAGTCAGAGCCTAAAAAAAAAGTGAACGAGCCAATGCTCCTATGTTAGCTGGCTAGCTGAGAGTGCCGTCCCGTATCTCGCACTAGATAGCTGCCGCTCGAAGCAATGAGGCAGATGCCATGCTTCTTGCTTAACCCCAACTTATCCAAGAAAAAAGGTTGAGAGAAAAAAAATACTATCAACAAGAACCTGCTTTTTACGATGACGAATTTGATCACAAGGTCTCGCGTTAGCGCGTGGAGACCCGAATCGAAGCCACGATAAGCGCGTTCCAGCTGAAAAAGTAGGCAATGAGATTAAGGCTCATTTCCTTTTAAATTACTTAGCGGGCTGTTGAAATAGATTATCAGTTTGACTCTTCGATAAATATATTTTCTTAAAACATTTTTTTACTTATGTTGCTTAAACCACTTACTATTTTAAATCATTTATTAAGTTCATTTATCAAAACATTTAATATACGTAAGTCAACAATCTACTTAATAAATTTGTTTTAAACTTGTACTAAGCAAACCTTAAGAAACCAGAATAGTACTACTCGTGCTGCTACTTTGAGAGTGAATTTTAAACTCTCGAGAGGACATCATCTCGTTATCTACATGTTACTCAAATTGTTATGAAAAAAAATTAAAAAAATATATTAATATGTGATATATCACTCATACAAATTTAAATTTTGTTTTTACAAATTATAATAAAAAACAAATTAAATTACAGTTAAATTAACATATATTTATAGTCAAATTTGTTTTTTCATTATAACATATAGAAGTTAAATTTAATCTTGTATATTGTGAAATGATATCACATATTAATTTATTTTATTAAATTTTTTATAATTATTTGAGTGAACCTACAAATAACGAATGTTTCTTCTCCTACGAATGTTTCTCCTCCAACTCCTATTATTCTGGCTGTTTGGCAGTGTGCAAGCAGTTGTTTGCGTGCGTGTCAATTCGTGTCACTACCTTCTGAACAATCGGGTAGACACTACGATCAATGACGGCAGTTCTCTAAATACTCCCTGATGTTATCTTAGATGCTGCGCCCAAATAAAATTGCCGCAAGTGTGCGAAAATGACAAATGTTAATTAGTGCACCAGGTTGATAAGAAGCAACAGGAAGATGATGCAATCAGCTAACTTTTTCCGGAAGGGCAATGCAAATAAACTAACTAAACCACCAATTAGCTGACGTTACGTCCGGTTCGCGAAACAAGACATACCATGCCCTCGTGCCGTCCTCCTCAATTTGTCCCCGAGCTCCCTCTCGTAAAGTCCTTTGCCCGGAGACGAGGAAGACGACGACGCCCAACCAGAAAGGCCTCGTTAACACTAGACCGGAAGTCGCACGTGACGAACCAAATAAAACGCCACTGGTCCCCCGCGCATGGCACGATCGATGCACGGAGCATCGTAAAAACGTGAGATCAAACGATCGGTCGATCGATCGGGAGGCTTGTGAGTGCAAATGAAGAAATTAATCCTTGTACCGTTCGTTAATGTCGGATTGCGACAGGATGCCAAACGAAGATATATGAACAATTGCTACATCACTGTTAGCTAAAGGCTTGTGAGTAATATACACAAAATCTGGTTTTGATCTATCAGTCGATCTCACTAGGCTGCTAGCACTAGCTAGGTGTAGTACGTGGCTACGTTCTACAATCAGTGGTCGCCATTGATGGCGCTCCGAGAGCAGTAATAGCTTTGGTTGCACTGCTCGATCGCTAGGTGGGGGTCGCTATGCTGGCCACCAGGAGTATGTCCAGAGGCCGAGGCTGTCGAAGACGCGGATGGTGACGAAGGCGAGGTAGATGGCGATGAGGCCCATGCCGTACACCCGGTCCAGCCGCATCCCCCTGGCCGGCACCACCAGCAGCGCCCACGCCAGCCCGGCACCGAGGAACCCCACCGCCTCGTACACCGCTCCGCCCGCCGGGATCGCGAACGGTGCCGGGTACTGTGAACCCGCCGCCAGCGTCAGCGAGAGGCCCAGCCCCACCACCGTGTTGAACAGCGGGCCCGCGTAGCAGCCGGACACCGCCGTCTGCGCGCCGCCGGCGCCGCCGTGCAGCGCCATGGCGACGTTCGACACCAGGTCGCCCAGCGAGTCCCCCCACGCCAGCACCGTCACGCCCAGCACGCTCGCCTTCACGCCCACCATGTACCCGATCGCCACCAGCAGCGCCACCAGCTCGCGCGCTAGGGTGTACGCCCACAGCACGCTCATCAGGAACCCCGCCGCCAGCCACGGCACGCGCCGCCAGCGCCCGTGGGGTGGGGAGGCCTTCTCCGTGGTGGCCGCGGCGAGCGCGGCGAGGAGGAGACCGAGGATGGCGCCGCCGAGGAGGATGGCAAGGGCGTGCCGGCACGACGATGCCCAGGTGGCGGCGAGGAGGACCGGCGCCAGAGCGAGGGACGCCACGGCGCAGGGCCGGGACCAGCGGTGCGCGGCGATGTCCGGAATTGTGAGGCGGCGAGGGAGGTACAGCGGCATGAGGATCGCGGACAGGAGGCAATGCAGGTAGGCTCTTGTTTTCGAGGGCGCCGAGTTCTTGGAGTAGGACGGCAGTGGCGTGACGCCGTCGTCGTCGAGGAGGAGAGGCGCGGCGAGGTCGGCCTGCGGCGGCTTGCCAGGCTCGAAGCAGCAGTGGGAGGTCCAGACGAGGAGGACATACGCGACATAGAGCGAGACGAAGGACGCGGACACCCAAACGGTGACCGTGCCGGTCACCAGTATGGCGAGGAGGGAGCAGAGCGCGAGGAGGAGGAAGCAGATGTCGCGCACGAATCCCCGCAGCTCCACCACAACTCCGCCTCGGCCGGCACGCGAGGCGGCGGCGAGCGCGACCACCCCAGCGACGACGGTGGACACGAACAGCGCGCCACCGAGCGCGCTGTTAAGCCCGACGCCCCCGCCGTCGCCGGCCGCGAAGGAGACGACGCTGGCGAAAACATCCGGCGCGCCGTTCCCGAGCGAGAGCAGCGTGACGCCAGCGATGGCCGGCGGCAGGCGCAGCTCCGCCGAGAGCCCCTCGAGGGACGCGCAGAAGTACTCGGATGCGGTGTCGCCGAGCAGGTAGAAGAGCACCACCAGCCAGAGCACGGCCGCCGCGTACCCCGCCGCCGGCGCGTGGGCGAACCCGCAGTAGAACAGCCTGAGGTAGTCCACGTACCCCGCGGGCGCGCACGGCGGGTGCGTCCGGAGGTACAGGCACCTGGCCTCGCCGCCCTCGATGGACTGCAACTCCTGGCAACTCCCCTGCTCCTCGTCGGAGGAGGAGGACGACGAACCAGAACCAGAACGAGAGCCGCTCCCTCTAAGGACCACCCCTTCTAGGACGCCGCCATGGCCTCGGCGAGAGGGCAGGAGGTGGGCGGCGGAGAGGACGAGCAGCAGGAGGAGGAAGCAGGCGCTGGGGACGGCGGCACTGTACCCCCGCCTGCGCAGGAGCGCCATAAAACGGGGAGAACGCGGGGATTTCAACCGCTGCTATCCTAGGACGGCATGCGGCGCGCGGGGGGAGGGGTGGGGCGTTTGCGGGGGATCTCGGCGCGGGCGCGACGAGCGGCGCGGAGGGATTCGCGGCGCGGGCGGTGGGGGAGCTCAGCTCAGCCCAGCGCGAGGCGTGTCCGTTTGTGTCGTGCGTGCGTGTCGCGCGAACAGAGTGAGTGGGACGGGAGGCGAGGAGACGCGACGCGAGCGAGAGAGAGGGGAGGGGAGTCCGGTCCTTGTGGGTTAAGTAACAGTGCAAGTTGGGTGCGCGGTGGTGGGGACTGGGGACTCGGGCGCCGAGGAAGCGGAATGGAAAGGATATTGGGATCAGTGCGGTGCATGCGGTCCCGGGCGTACGTGGCGGCGAGTGATTGTGTGGTGGGTGTGTCCCGTGTCCCGTCAGACCGCGGTGACGGTCGCCGTGAAACTCCTGTGTCCCTGCTGCTCTCTTAGTTCTCTACTAAGGCTTTGTTCGGCAGCGTCGGTTCGGAACGCGCACAGTGCCGCACAGTGTTTTTTCTCTCGCGCACGCTTTTCAAACTACTACACGTTTGAACTTTTTTGTCGCACAGTGTTTTTCCTCCCGCGCACGCTTTTCAAACTACTACACGGTGAACTTTTTTGCAAAAAGTTTCTATACAAAAGTTGCTTAAAAAAATCAAATTAATCCATTTTTGAAAAAAAATTTAGCTAATACTTAATTAATCACGCGCTAATGACCGCTCCGTTTTCCGTGTTTACTGTGCGCGTTTCCAAACTCACCTGCCGAACAGGCCCTAAGGCTCCGTTCAATTCAGATAAAATTTCATATTATTGAGACATGTTTTTTAAACTGTTAAACGATGTGTTTTGTGTAAAAATTTTCTATATGAAAGGTATTCTAAAATATCAAATAAATTTATTTTTTAAGTTTATAATAATTAAAACTCAATTAATCACACATTAATGTTATCTTATTTTACGTGAAACATTTAATCTTCATTTTATTATCTTCAGAACATTCAAACACCGCCGTGAAACTCTTGCACATGTGTACCGAGTACCGACCACAACAGATGTGCCAAATTTTATCCCGTCGCTTGCCTGGTGTAGTTTATACCGGATTGCAACGCGTCTGCTGCGGTGCATTCTTTTTCTCTAAAGAATTTCTGGTGCGATTCCTAGCTCGCTCGTGCCGCCGTTCGCCATCTCGTCTCTGTCTTGTGTTTATGCACTTGGATATCCATTATACCACTATCAGTGTTATGATGATTATTACACATAAAGATGACTATTTTATACTCTCGAGAATATCCCTCATTATTTATTATTTACATGTTATCTAAATGGTCATAAAAAATCTAAAAAATTTTAACAAAATAGATTAATATGTAATAATTCACCCCACAAATATATAAGATCAAATTTAACTTCTACAAATTACAATAAAAAAATAACTAGACATAATTTTTTTTGCAACTTGTAAAAATAAAATTATAACTTACATATTTGTACAATGATTTATCATATATTAATTTATCTTTTTAAATTTTTTAAATTTTTTTACGATTATTTGGATGATATACATATAATGAGGGATGTTCTCTCGAGTTTTTAGAATCCATTTTTCATAAAGGCGACTGGATTATTCTTTAATGGTCATATGGCACATCCCATATATATCGAAATAATAAGTTAGCATGATTCTTTTCACTCTATATATGACTACATGTTCCTTCATGGATTTGTATGATGTGATGGATGGAGATGGAAAAACTAAGGATAATTCAGTGTCTTTTTTTTAAAAAAAGTGTAATTTAGTCAATTTCATTTTAGTGCAGCTTGTTGAAGACTCTAAGTAGAAGCAGCGTACTGCTCGCCGACTTATCAGGCAGCGGAAGAATTATTTGATATAGGCAATAATTGGCACACACTGATTAATGAATGACCCGGTACCTTAAACCGGCCTTACGACGCACACGTTCTATGCATGCACCAGGCACTGTAGCACACAATTCCGATCGATGTGCCCAACGGCCAACGCGACGCGCCGGCCGATCTAATTAACCGCGCGCGCAAGGACACCGGCCTCGCCTGTCTTTCTAGCACGCAGCCACGCACGTACTGTACATTCACTACTACAATAATGATTTTACATGTGGCCAAAACAGATTTTCTGAAATGGCTATCCACCGCACTTGTAGTTCAATGCCTGTGAATCTTTCTAGCACGCAGCCACGCACGTACTGTACATTCACTACTACAATAATAATTTTACATGCGGCCAAAACAGATTTTCTGAAACGGCTATCCACCGCACTTGTAGTTCAATGCCTGTGAAAATACATGATTTTCGCAGACGGTCATTGGTCTGTCTACGAAAATGATTTTCGAAGGCGGTCTCTCCATCTTTGTAGGTGCTACAGCCACCCGCCTACGAAATACTGTCGGTAAGCAAAATAAAAATCCCTCGCCACCCATCACTGTTGCCGCCTCCTGCTCGCCACCCTCTACTATTGTAGAAGTCGCTGCCGCCGCCCTACCTCCTCCGGACGGATATGGGAGGGAGGGAGGGGAGGGCGCGTTGCCGCCCCGCCCTGTCTTCAGCTGCCGCCGCGGCCCTCCACCCTCTGGCCGGATCTGAGAGGGAGAGGGAAGGAGGGAGGGGAGGGGAGGGATGCGCACCGGCTGTCGCTGCCATCGCCGCCCTCCTCCCTTCGGCCGAATTTGGGAGGGAAGGGGAGGGGGTGGGTGGGTCGCGCCCCTGCTGCCACTGCCTGTTGTGGCCGCCGTCGCCATCCTCCCCCTTCTGGGCAAATCTAGGAGGGAGAGGGAGGGGAGGAGTGGGTTGCGCCGCCACACAAGGCTTCTGCCGTCGCCGTTGTTGCCGCCCGGATCTAGGAGGCAAAGGGAGGGAGAGAGGGGAGGGGAAGGCCGCGCCGCCACACTCGGCCTCTTCCGCCATCGCCGCTGCCCTCCTCCTCTGGCCAGATTTGGGAGGGAAAGGTCGGGGAGAGGAGGGTCGGGCCACACCACGCCGCCACCATCTTCTGAGAGAAGGAGAGGCTGATGGAGAGGGAGAGGGAGAGGGAGCGGAAGAGGAGGATGAGGAGGCGATGGATGGACTTAGGCGGCCAGGCTCTTATTTCATTTTTTAATACTACGAAACGGTTTTTGTAGGTGGACCTCATAAGGCTATGCTTGCAAAAATCGATTTTTGCAGGTGCAGCCTTATGAGGTTCGCTTGCGATAATATATATATCTTCGTAGGCGGATGACTTAAGGCTCCGCAGGCGGTGGCTTTATGTCGTCTGCCTGTGAAGATGTATTTTCGCAAGCGGACGTCCATCGTATCCTCCACCCACCATAATGCAGGCGGCTATTTGAAGATGAAAATCCTGTCCGCCTGCATAGTAAAATGGATCTCGCCTGCAAAAATCGTTTTTCTAGTAGTGATTGGACATGGCTTCTACTATCTCCCACAGTTTGTCTACGTACGCCGGTATGCGCTATCTCCAATTCCCTGCACGAGGCACCCGACGGTCGGTCTCCGTCACGCGGCGGGACCGCTGCCGCGTGCGATGGATCAAGCTAGCTAGCCCACCCGATCATGGCCGCGCCAAACCTCAGAATCTCAGATTGCTGTCGGCCAGGAGAGAGATATATCGACCGATCAACCACGACATCAAGGGGGCACTGATTTTGCGCCGCACGCGCTATAGTCGATTGGTAGTTTTATCTTACTATATTTACTGTGCCATGTACGTTTGTTTTTTTAAAAAAACTACATCCGGTGATATCAACGTGCGATACTATCATACGTTTACAGTTAGGCACCTACGTGCTACATAAGGACATGTACAATGAAAACAACTGTTATGGTCTCAATGTGCCACGTAGACCACACAAAAGCCGCACCACTCACAATGAAGATCACCTCAAATATAATTTTCATTTCAGCTCCTAATAATTTATATGTCAGCCCTTACAGTACTTCGTATTATTGTTTCATAAAAACTTTACCCTATAGCAACAAAAAAAATATATGTGTATCTCTATCCTTCACCTAGGCCCGCTATCAGCATCTCCTTTTCTTCTTCTTTCCTTTCTCTACCTCTCAACTGACCACTTATGTTTTCCTTCGATGTCGTCGCCGTTGCCACCGGCCCGTCTTTGCCTCTCCCCATCCACTACCGCGCTGCCCTCCTCTTTCATTGCCGGTCTCTCCCCTCCCGTTCTCCGCCAACGCCAGCGCCAGCGCCAGCACCAACATCGTCTTTCCTCCCCTCTTATCGACGAAAGGGACCTCGATGAGGCGAGGACAGCGAGTTCGCTGTCGGATCTGGCAGCAAGTTCGTCGGATGGCGACATTATCGGCAACAGTGAGCTTTGAGTGTTGGAGGACGACGAGATTGGCACCGATGAGCTCCGTGCGGCGGAGGGCGATGAGGCCGGTCTGTCCCTTTCCAGTCTTCCACCACCATCGCCGCCTCGGAACTGACCGCGCGGATCCGGCCTCGAGCTCACCGAATCCAGCCTTGTGCTTGTCGGACCAGCCTCGTGCTAGCGGGATTTGTGCAATGATGACAAGCTTGTTGCAGCCATTGTCGCCCTTCGACCGGCCTAGCCTCAACCTAGCTCTGTGTGCTCTGCGTGCAGCGGACAAGCTCGATGGCTGGCGCTGGTGAAGGCGGCTTGGTGATGAGCTCCGTTCACTATAGCGGCTCGATGGCTTGGCGACAAACTCGATGGTACGGTGGACACCATGTGGTCGCCAGCGGTGGTAACGGGAGTCCTCTCGATGGTGAGAAGGTGCACTCTCTCTTTCATTTTCTATTCGGATGCTTGCCGGAAGGAGCTCGGACCATACTTTTCCTTCTTTTTCTTCTCAAACCACTGCTTTTCTCCTCAAACCACTATGGCATCTGTAGGTCACTCTAACACAAATAAAGCTTCTCCCAAACCTCCACCGTGACATCCAAACCTAGTTAGAGGCTAGAACCACAGCTTCGAGACCACGCGTTGGGCATGGCCTGAGCAGGTACTCCCTCCGTCCTAAAATATAAGGGATTTTGGTTGGATCTCTATATTCAGATTCATAGTATTAGGATATGTTCCATCCAAACAAAATTCTTTATATTTTAGGATGAAGAGGGTCGGCCGACGTGATGCGTCAGCAAGCTGGCTATGCAACATAGTTCGGCACGCGCGTGCGTATCGAGGTCAATTACATAGTACGTACTCGTACAGAAGCCCGCCGGGTGGTGTCCTTTCCGTTGCCCTTTTTTTATTTAAAGTTCTTTCTGTTGCTTTTTGGTTTGGAGTATCCTGCAGTAGCTGACATCGTCTCCTTGCTATCGTGCAATGCGCCTTTGTAAGCCATGAATTTTTTTAATTTTTAATTTTATTTATTAAAATATTTACAAAAATAATTTTTGGATTCAAAGTTTTACAAATCTACACCCTTAACGCCCTCTGGAAGGACATTTTGTTAAAATCGCCCTTTCAAAGAACGTTTTTTATGACGTGGCACATGTCCGTTGAAGGAGGACCGATTATTTTGCAGGTAACCCCTTGCCGCCCTCCCAAAGGGCTGCAAGGGGGCCGTTTGCAAAATAACCACGGTTGGCTATTTACAAACAGGCTCCTTGCCGTCTTTCTAAAAGGCTGCAAAGGGGTTGCCTGTAAAATGACCAATCTTTCTTCGCGTGACCATTACAACACATCAATCGATGCATGCTACATCATAAAAAATGCTCTTTGAAAGGGCCTTTTTTTTAAAAAGCCCTCCCAAAAGACGGTAGGGATGTAGATTTGTAAAACTTTAAAACCAAAAATTATTTTTTAAATATTTTAATAAATAAAATTAAAAATTAAAAAAATTCTGTAAGCCACTGCCTTTTCTGAGAGGTGTAACGACCTACCTAACTAGGGCCCTAATTTGAGCCAACTTATCAAATGGACCGATGCTAAGGCCTTTCGTTCGAAATGTTGGCCCAACCCATTTTACTTACGTAAGGAACACTCTTCTTAGGCTTGGCCTAGTGCCCCTCCGTATACCAGTGAATTTTTTAATTTTAATTTTATTTATTAAAATATTTAAAATATAATTTTTGGTTTTAAAGTTTTACAAATCGACACCTCTAACACTCTCTGGGAAAGCTTTTTTTTTAAAAAATGCCCTTTCAAAGTGCGATTTTTATGACATGGCACACATTCGTCGGAGGAGGGTTGATCATTTTGCAGGTAATCCCCTTGCTGCCCTTCCAAAGAGCTGCAAGGGGGCCGTTTACAAAATAACCAAGGTTGGCTATTTACAGGCAGGCCCCTTGTTGCTCTCCTAGAGGGTTGCAAGGAGGTTGCCTGTAACATGGTCAGTCTCCCTCCGTGTGACTGTTACAACATACCAATCGATGCATGCCACGTAAGAAAAAACGTCCTTTGGAATGACGTTTTTAAAAAAATGGTCTCCTAAAGGACGGTAGGGATATAGATTTGTAAAACTTAAAACCAAAAATTATTTTTATAAATATTTTAATAAATCTTTATCTATTATAAAAATTCAAAATGATTATGTACTCACCTCCTCTTTCGTCCGCTCTTTCGTTTGTCGCCCCCCTTCATCATGCGTGCTTCTGTTGGAGTTTTTTTTAGAAATAATATTGTTTAAATGAAAAATCGCAAAACTAGTGGGCCTGTGCAGAAAATCGCGGAAATGTGGGCCTGTCGAACGGGGGAGAAACGATAGCCGGAGGAGTCGAACAGCGGCCCGTCGACAGGACTTATCGGCTTGTGGCCGGTCGATAGGGCGGCCTGTCGAACTGCGGGAGTTCGACAGGGCCCACCACTCGCGCGGCCACAGCTCCTGTCGAACAACGGGCAGTCGACAGGCCCCCCCGCCGCGCCTATCGACCAGCGGCAGGTCGACACGTCCGGCCCACCGCCCCTGTCGGCCTACGGGCGTTCGACAGGGCCCTTTATAGGCGCTTTTGGACCACTTCGCTGCTGCCTTCTCCTTCCTCACTCGCTGCTGCTTGCTACTTGCTGCTTGCTGCTACTGCTACTGCCGTTGCCGCTGCTTGCTGCTTGCTGCTGCTGCTGCTGCTTGCTGCTGCCGCCGTTGCCGCCGCTGCTGCTGCTGGGAGAAGTTGTTTTGTCTTGAGTGCGAAGATTGTTGTTGCGTCCACCGCCAGTGCTTGCTGCCGTGGCGTGCCATCGTCGTGAAGGTAGCAACACTAGAAGGAAAGAGAAGGTGACGCCCAAAAGCAGCTGTGTAACGCCCGCGTTTTTTTTAAAAAAAAAAACCGCAGTTTAACGTCGCTCTGTCTTTCCGTTCAAAATCCCCAAAAATTTCAAAATTAGTTTTAATTTTATTTTTGTTTATTTCCCAAGTTAGTTTTAATTTTGTTTTTATTTTCCCCGGTCGTATCAAATCATTTTCTTTCCGTCCAAAATATTCCAAAATATTTTGGATTTCTACCGCCCGGTGTTTATCCGTTCTTTTCACCCGGAGGTCCTTTGCAGGAAAATCACTCAGGCTCATCCCTTCATCATGCATGCATGTTCTGTCTCCGTCCTTTTTTTTTCCCCTAAACCCCCTGCAAATCGACGGTTAGGCACCGTCCTGCCAGCACAGTGAAGATTAGGCACCGCTCCGCGCCGCTCGCCGAGCAAGCCGGGCAGCGACAACAGCACCAGTGAAGGTAGGCACCGCTCCGCGCCGCTCGCCGAGCAAGCCAGGCAACGACAGCGGCTGGAGTCTGCAGGCAGAGAAGCAGACACAGAGACATCAGTGAAAGTTCTCATCGCCAAGTTTTTGCTCCCGAATCACTCCGGCAGTATAAATACCCAAGCAATCTTACCGTGGAGTTCCTCAGCCGATTCACCACTCCATTTTCACCGCTCTGGAGCCGAGTTGTCGAGGCCGCGGAGTACGCTGCGTCGAGGTAGCTCCCCTGTTTTTCCAAAAACCGGCCTCCTCCCCTCTTCCCCTGCACGACCAAACTCCCTTTCCTCCTCTGTCCCCAACTCCTCCCTCTCCCTACCCTGCCCGAGTCCTCCCCGGCCGAGTCGCCCCCTTCCCTCCCCACCGCTCGGCGCCGATGCAGCCGCCCAGCCGCCGGCCCCGTGCCGCCAGGACGCCGGTCGACGCCATCCTTTTTCCCCCTGCCGCCCAGCCACCGACCCCCTGCCGCCCAGCCACCGACCCCTGCCGCCCAGCCGCCCAGCCGCCGGCCCCACGCCGCGCAGCCGCCGAC